>JAQGEQ010000324.1:0-523696 GCA_034620365.1 Pegea sp. RAD2-039
TAAAAAGATTAAACAATTCGAGTTGTTCAAATTGAAATAAGAAATTTCTTTTGATACTAACTGAACTTGCATATTTGAAATAATTGATTAAACTTTGAAAAGAATTAAAACCAACAACAAAGCTACTTGCGAAAGTTACTTTAATAAAGATACTTTTTTAGTCGGTAATTTTCAAACTTTTTTAACCACTAAAATGAAACTTTACTTTTTGTTGTTTCCTTTTTTACTTTTACTTGAAGTTCTTTTTTTGGGCAACGTCAAATGCTTCTTGTGTATTCTCTCTGTCGAAAAAGTGATCAAAAAAGAATTTTTTTTGACGAATCTCTTCCTAACCTAATTCTTCAACACTACGATCAGCATGTAAATACACCCAGCCCTTTAAAAGGGAATCATATTTGACACAGGGATCTGACTCTCCATGTAAACGATCTAAAGAACCGCTCACCGCTGAATGAATCTAAAAAGTGATTTGATAAAAAGTTAGTTGGTAAAAAAGTAGAAATATTCGTTAACCTGTTGATCTGTGATGTTTGATTGAAGATATTGAGACTGTTTGACGAGATTACAAATATCATTTCTAGTTCCAAATCCATTTGGTAAACGAGCAACTGCATCTCGAGTCAATGCCAACAGAGTGACTTTAGCTGGTCGCTCAGATCTAAGCAGACAGTGTTCTCTAGCAGCTTTAGGTTTTGATGTAGGTCCAGAGAGACATCCTGATGAAGATGTGGATTAGATTTGGAAGTTTCGGGATGAACAAATACCTTTGACAGGTGGAACTCTGTATTGAGTCCCGTTTACTAAGTAAACAAAAACTTGATGAGGTAGACAAAATCTTCTTTCTTCTTGTTTTTGAAAAGATTCAGTTTGTAACTCACTAATATTTAACTATAAACAAATCGATTTCTGATTGGTTGATTTCAATTTGTATTTATCAACAAAAATCATAAATTATCATAAAATATATAACAAATATTACAATATTAAATTATTTTTATCATGAAAAATTTATATAAAATCTGAAATATCAAGATCAAAAACTTTAATTGAATTTTAAATATAAATAAAATATCTCAATTTATAATCAATATATCATAAAATTTATAATAAAAAACCACGTGACTACATGGATACATGACTTACGTTTGCAATCCATTTTTCACAAAGTGTGTTTAGGAACTGTTTGTTGTTGACGTCATCATTATCTGAAGACTGCTTCCAGCTCCATATGCCATTCTCTACCACCACTAGCGGAAGGGACTTTGCGATGACGTCATCATCTGATTATAATTGAAAAAAGGTTAGCAGCGTCATCTTGTGGAATTCGATGAGTTTTACTGCTTCTGCTGCTTCTTAAATATTGAAGAGCGCTGGGAGTTAGAGCAGACCAATCAGGCCTTGAAGATGTCCAATCGTATGATGAAGATTGATTTGATTTCAACCAATCAGAAACCAGATGTTGTATCTGAATTTCTGATAATCGATTCGAAGCTTTGAGGTTTACATCACTTACCACCGAGGTAGTTTTTTCATGTGAAAGTAAAATTGTTTGTCTGATCAAGTCAAAGAAACAAGACGGACAGATGTTCCCACATTTTCTACAAGTACAAAATCAGTTGTTCGGATATTTGATCTGATCTTTACCATCTTTACCTGCTTTTATCCAAATATTTCTTGCTGCTGAGCCCGGTCAGCCTCCTAACCTTTAGTTTATCTCCAATCCTTTTCAATCTCACTCGATTTTGATTTTTGGAGGTAGAAGCTTTCATGTCTTCCTTTTTACGTCGATTTAAGACATCTGGAAGGCACAGATGAGGTTTCAAGTATCAAAGCATTCGATGAAGTACCTGATGACTTCTTCTTCTTTAAAATTGTTCTTTCGGTGACTTCAGACAGATGAATCCCGGACACATCAAGATCCGGGGTGTTCTGGAGGAGATACAGATCTATCAACAGATCTTTGAAAAGTGAAGATCACTTACAACGTTCAGTTTTCTCCTCTTTTGGTGTTGATGTAAAGATTCCTTATAAATCGAAAAAGGAGCCTCTTTAAATCTGACTAAAGTGAAATCATTTTCGGAGTCTTCGGAAGTTTCGAGATCTTCACATGAGAAGTTGGTCGAATTTGTGATTTGTTGTTTAACTGATTCTTTTACGCTGTAAATGATGATTATTTGAAAATTGCAAATACTTTTCGTTTTGTTACAAATGTTTATTAATTTGTTGTAAATTGATGTTTCATCTATGACCTGTTGTATTTTGTAAGAGCTGTTTTTGAGATACTATCTTTTGGTTTAATAGAATTGAGTTTTGGCGAAATCAGATGAGACTCCGTTCCATTCTCTATATTCTAATAAATAATAAGTTAAATTATTGCGTTTGAAAGAAAAAACAGTGTCCAAGTACAACTTGATTTTGGTTTTTTCTCATTAGAATGAAGATTAGTTATCAATAAATGATTCATACTTTACTTCTAAGTGTTTAGTTAAAAAATAACTTAATTAGGAATATAAGAAATACTACTGAAGACTAGAAAAGAAACAGAACTCATGATGATGTTTTTAAAGTTTACAAAGATTTAATTCTATTCTTCTAAATAAAAATTAATTTAGAAATAATGATTTACACTTTGATCAACTATACTTCTTTTGATTAGCTCATATATCCTTTGTGCACGGTACAACTCATTCCTCAGCTTTACTGTTTCATTATATTCTTTAATCAATTCATTTTTGGCTTCATCTTGCTCTAATTTCAATTTGTTTTGAATCTCTTGGATGGGGTTAGTAGATGATGGAAGTCGTGACATTAACTGCCCTGAAAATAAACGACTGAAAAAAGGGGAGTTTTAGAAGACCATGAAAAGGGTTAGAGTTCCTAACTTTAAAGTTTCATCCTTATCAGGCTGTTTAGGTAAAAAGTTTCTTAAGTGATTTTGATCTTCTATGCTTAATAACATCCAAGATTTTTTTGAAACGATATCAGCAATGAGATCTGGCTGTAAACAAAAGTTTGATTTTTAGATTGGTATTAGAAATATATCAGAAAGAACAAAGTTGACCCTAGGAAAAGTTTGAAGATCAAAATTTCTGGAGGTTTACATCTTAAAAACTTAAATTAGGATTATAATGTTTATTAATGTAAAGTTCTAGTATTTACATAAAATTCTTTAAAAAAACTTATCAAAATATTGTATTTTTGATTCAAACAGCTTTTTATCATATTCTATTAATAAAAAATCAAAATTAAAAAGAAGAAAATAAATTTACATTTTCAAGAACATCTGTAGGTAAAAGGGATTTTATATCTTCAAGGCTCATTTTCAAGTAAAAAATATTTGAGCAAACTGAAAAAAAGTAAAGAAAAATAGATGCATTTACAAATTTTCTGAAATTTTATACATATATAAAAATAGAAATAAACTTCAAAACAATTGTTAGGTAAATAAATATTAAAAATTAATTTCTAAATAAATAACAATTAAGAAAAATTTTACAAATTCAATTTTTGTATGTTAGTGCAAAATAAAATTGTTAATAAAAAATTGTTTTATAGAATTAAAATATTAAATTATTTGGCCATATTTAGCAAAATAAATTTAAGAACATGTTTATTATAGAGAAAAAATATTTCATTAAAATATTTTCTTTTCAATTGTTGCCAATTTTCTTCTATAAAATTTCAAAAATAAATTAAACTAACAATGTTTGAAAATAAATTAAACTAACAATACTTTTATTTTTGTAGCCAATAAACATTAAATTAGAATTTTCAAATAAAAAATCAAAATATTAAGTTTACAGTAACTAAAGTTGTTTACAGTAAGTAAATAAAAATTTCATATTTTTAAAAAGTAGAAAATCAAAATTAATCAAAACAAAGTATATTGAACTTAACTACTATTTAAATAAAATCATCAAAAGAAAGTTAAATATTTTTTAATTTTATTTTTGCTCTTATTTAATTTCATGGTTTAAATCAGTACAGAAAAATAAACTCTTCATTAAAAAATCCCCAAATATGAGCTCCATAGGAGACTAAAAAAGTAAAAATTCGATTAAATGTTATACAAGAGTTTTTAAAGCAAATATAAGTTACAAATATTATAAATTGCCTAAATACTCAATATATATTAATCATTTTTAAAAGCCTACAATAGATCATTAAGATATTTTTCTGCGCTTTACTATAAACAGTTTTTATGACCAGTTTAATGCAACACTGTACAACAAAATCTTCTATTTAACTTGATTATCAAGCGATAGAAATTTCACAGCTGACTTTTTTGATAAACTTAATCGATTTTATTAAATTTTTTGCTCTACGCAAAATTTGTAGGAGTTTTACTAGTATTACAAATCAAAGTTTCTTTTACAAACACCTAGACAAACACCTAGTTATAGATTAGTCAGTTTAATGTAGCTTTGATGTTGATAACTTATTCAACCACAAGTCTTAGTTTTCTTTAATCTCTATACCTTAACGAAAAATTCATTTCAAATAAAACTTTCTGGATAGCTTTTTATCTTAGCAACATATCTTTAAAATACTACCCAAAGCCTTAAAGACTTTTTGGGTTTTCTTTTGCCACTAGAATATTTATTACTGCAAAATATGCTTGATACAGGTCACTAAGCATCTTAATTGTTTCTGTTTCAGTAAACTAAAGCATAAAAAGTTAAAGCTTTAAAAAAAGTCTTTCCTTAACAGTATATGAATTTTTACTACTTTATTTGTATTAATACATATGAGCTTTCTTGTTTACTACTTATTTAGAAACTTGATTAATAATGAAAGAAAAAGAGTTTTTAGTAGTTTATTCAAGTTATTATTTAGAGTCTATTAGAAATACTAAAAATGATTATTAGAGAAAAATATATTTAAATAGCGGTTTTAAGTTTTATTTAAGAGAATATTTGTCTTATTGAAAGTATTAATTTAAAAAAATGAAAGTAGTACGTAATAATCATAAATTTTTAAGAGTGCTACGGCAATACTGGCAGAAGATAACAACTGGAAGCCACAATCAATATTATGCTTTTGGCTGGTGCGGAATTTTCTATCTTTGCCGTTAATGCGTTGAGCAGAGCAGCACCTAGCAATAATTTATAAGATCCTACAAGTTTTTTGATAAAAACCGACAAATCTTTTAAGTAAGCTTTTTAAACAATTTTTTCCGATAAAGTTAAAAGGTATATTAAGATATTATCATTTATAGATATTTTGAGGCAGTTTATTACAAACGAAAAACCACTATTAAACAGAAAGTTTCTAACTATGCTTCTAGACTTACAATATAGTACTTGCAGGTACCTTATTTGCTTCATCTGATTGTTATCAAATATTTCATAGCTTTCTCGCTTGCAACAGTACAGGTGAGATGAAACCAGTATTTATCATATTCTACTGCCAGATCCTTAGTGGAGCAACATGATTGCACATTTAGGAACATTTATTGCAAGCTTATGTTGATGTAAAAGGTTTGTCAGAAATGGGCTTTAATTTTTGTGTCTTGAACGTAGGTTTGCGTAGATTTCATTTGGGTCTACTAAAGTTTTTGCTTTCATCAAAATAAGTAGAAACGTCAGCCAATTTTTTTTCACCAAAAATTTTAGTGTAACAAAATCAACAAAACTTGAATCGATTTCTTATCTTAATAGAATAATTTATCACTAGTAATACACAAAGCACTTAATACAAACAATTTCATCACAACTTATTCAATATATTTTTTTACAGTATTAAACATTCTTTATAGAAATATTTCTTTTGGCGGTTTTTATTTAGTTTAACTTTTTGCCATATATGGGAATAAAAAATTAGTCTTATAAACGATCCTAGTAATAATAGTAAGTTTAAACTATCTCGTCTAAAATGGAGCTTTTTAAAAACTTATATCTTGGATACGCTTAGCAACCACAGCATGCTATAATAACTTTTTTAAAGGCTTTGTAAACTTGTTTTTGTTGCTGTTGGTGAATCAACTTTCTATTTAGTCCAATTATACTAGTGGTTTACATTATTTTGTTAAGCTCTATAGCTGTTTACAATGAAAATACAGCATAATATCCTTTTATTTGTTTAAGTTTTTCTGAATTTGTTAAGAAAGTTTTGTGAGTTTGTTAAATTACTTAAGGTTTTAAAGATACATTCTTAGAATAATGAAGTTTTATTCAAATTATTACTGGGTATATATTTTTATTCTTACATATTATAATACAGTTAGATTAACGCCTATTAGTTTAATTAAAAGTTAAAAACTAACATTAATTTTTGTTTTATATTCATTTTTACTTCAGGTTTTTTTGTAAAGATTGAACTCAAATTTTTCATTTTATTGAAGTATTGCAAGCAAAAAGATTATAAATATTTTTACTGTTTGATTTGATACTGCTAGCTTACAAATAAAAGCTATTTTTACCTTTAATAATCAAAGTTTGTTAATTTTTCAGTGTATTGTTATGCCGCTAGACTTTTAGTTAGTAGTAATTATTTTTATAATTGTTTAATGTAATGTTGTTTTGAAACAAAATCAAGAAAAATGAATAAAACAATTATAGCTCTTGTGAATGAATCAAGAAATCAGAGATTATCACTGGTACCTGATTTATCTGATGAAGGTATTTTTGAATTACACTTTTTGTAATATTATTTTTTTGATTAGGTTCAAATTTTATTTTTAACAGTCATAATAAACTTATATTTTAAAGTAGATCGAGCCCAGATATCTGTATGACTTACTTGGTAGTCTTAGTCAATTTATTTTGGGTCAAATATAACATTTAATGAAAACCTAATTTTGCTAAAATTGGGATAAACATTTTTTGAAATAAGTGATTTTGATAAATTTGATAGGCTAAAACTTAATTTCAAGGCAATAGGTTAATTGTAATTATTTCTCATATTAATTTATGTTTTCATAATTTATCATATTTGAGAAATAAACAACTATCTAAATAGATGATTGATAATACAAATGATTCTTTTATAAGCCCAAATTTAAATTAAAACAATTATACTTGAATGGGATAAACTTCTTTCAGGAATATCTGAAATATGGAATGTTGTGTCTGAAACGGTTGCTAGCAACTTGAAGATGAGAAAGGCTACTTTAATTCCAAATATAGGAACATTTACATTTATTACAAATAAAATTGAAGTTGGGCAGAAGAAGTTTTTAGTGGTTCAAAGACCTGTTTTTATACTATCAGAAAAACTGTGTAACATCCACAACATTCAACAACCCAATTATCCAACTACTGGTCAGTCATTATTTTAAGCTTTTATCTGCTTGCTTTAAAACATAATTTGTATTAAATAAATAAATTTTAATCGTATATATTATTATTCATATCATTAACTTTAATTGATTGTAAAAAAAACTTTCAAAACTTTGTTATGTAGGTGAACACAGTGTTATGCATCTTAATTTTAGTTCTATTTCTTTGGATTTGCCTTATAGAAGAGATTGTGTTGAGCTTTGTGTTAAAGAAGTTGCACAAGTAATTTATTTCTATTTGCATAGCATATTTAGAACATCAAAATGTTTTAGTGAACTATTTTGTTCACTTATATTAATGTCTACAAAAGCATTTCCTATTAAAATATATATTAGGTAAGATTAGTACAGGTCAAGATGAAAATATCCCTTTTCAATCAAATGGCTTTATTTCTTGTTTCTCATTTTTTGATTTATACTTTTGATTAAATGTCTTTTAATTTTATTCTATTGGTTTTTCTGATGATTCACAAAATTTGTTTCCTATTTTATTTACTTAATCATTTACAAGAGGCTCAATAAACCAAAAATTTAATTATTTTGTATTTCTGATTTATGATTTAGACTTACTTATACCTCTGCATTGTTCCAATTTTTTCTATTTGCTTATAATAAATTGTGAAACTTAAAACCTTTTTAATATCCTTCCAAAATCATATTGTTCTTTTATAAAAGTTGTATAATTTGTCATCCACAGCCATGCGTTGAATAAAAATAAATAAATACTCACCAGACAAGACCTTGTTTTTGTAAAAATTAATTATGTAAACTGTTAAATCATTTTCTCAGATATTACATCTTCTGATTCTACTATTTTTCTATCTCTTTTCTTTAGTTTTTTCCTTTATCTTTGTTTTTTCCTGGACATTTTTTTATCGGTCAAAAACTCAACAAAATTGATTTTGTTATTCAGAAAAATTTGTGAAAAGAAATTTATTTAATAAAAATAATTTCTTTTTCTTAGACTTTCTCTCGAGCTATTCAACGGAATACAAACATCAAATTCCTTTTTAAAGGAATTGGTCTTCTTCATATTAAAAATCGTAAACCCAAAATGAAGTTTTTCAGAGAACTTTTGGATGATTTGGATAAAACTGGTAAAGTAGCCAGCTGCATGGAACAAGTAGGTTTTATTTGTAATAAATTAGCTTAATTAGAATTGATGTAATCTTTATTAAGTTAATTAGAATTACTGCAATTTAAGTAATATATCTATTTTTTTACTTCGAAAATAAACTTCAGGATCTGTAGGGCTATGATAAAAATGTTGATATTTTTTAGTTTAGTTTCTAAAAATTAATTTATAAAATTTTTATTTTATTGATAACCTATACTGTTACAGCTTTTGCCATTAAATTTAAGCTATAAGTTACAAAAAGGTAATTTAAATTAGTTTAAAAATAAAACAAATAGCGTCATTAGCGGTTTTTTAAGTGCTTTAAGTTTTTTAAACACTTAAAAAGTTTTGATGCTCACAATAAGTAAAACATTAAGAGAAGCAGCTCTTAATAAAGCAGACTTTTGTGTTGTTAATCCGTAAGTGTTATTTCAGCTGAAATGCAGATTAAGTTTGGTTGATAGAGTAAGAATTTACAAAGAGTAAATACTCCTGAAATCAGATTAATGAAAGGTAATAACTTAGATGGCAAATTATTTGGCAGATTATCTTCTAAAGCTCAGTTTCTGTAGTATGTGTGGCCAGGTTACCAATCTTTCAGTCTCTATCTGTTTAAAATTTTAAATTCGTCCTGCAACTTTTAAAGGTGATTTATTCAAAAGTTTCGATTCTAAAAACTTTATTTTACAAACACTAAACTTCTCATTTCACTTGATGATTCTACCATTGATGTTGATCTTATGACTTCTTCTTAGAGACCTGGAACAGCCGATTCTGTGATGTCAAATTTGTCTTCTTTGAGTGCTCTTGAGCGACCTCTAACATCAACATTTTGTCTTCCTAAGTAAACCTACATAAATCATTCAACTGAATACTTATAGATCAAATCATCTTCGGTTTTTAGGATGAATGGAATTTTTGGTAGTATTCTTCCACCAATCAAAGAGCAGGAAGCAGCAGGTGATACTTTTTCCAGGAAATTTTATTTGATGTTCATTCTTCAAACATTTTAGAGCAACCCTCTACAACTCTTCGCCCTATTTCATCTGATTCTCGTCCAAGCATCAAGCCTCATTCAGTAACCAACTTTGATTTTGATGTTTTCAGTTGTCATAACAACGAAAAAGAAGTCGAAGAAATACATGAAGTTGCTAGGTGAGTTTCAAACTCCGATTTCACTGAAAACTTCAGTAATTTAAACGGATATTCTGCGAGTTTTGGAAAGAAATATTAAACTTTTTATAAAACATTTTTTCCTAAGATTTTTTTAAACAACATTTTTCAATTAAAAATAATAAGAAAATTTGAAAATCTGTTTTAATCTTATCGCTTATAAGATACTTATCTCTTTTATAAGATACCAAAATAGACTTTGAAAGTTAAAATTCAGAATAAAAAGAAATATTTTACAGGAATAACTTGTTCTCCAGATTAGAAGTGATTATATCTAGATACATTCAACAACTTTAATTATTTTCAAACATTAGTTTTTGTTTTTTTAACTTTTATGAACATTTTCTAACCCCTTCTATAAGTCAGTAAACTTAATTGATGTAAATGTGTATTAGTCACTAAAATAGAGGTCATATTAAACAAGTTTATTTTATTGTCAGAAAATTCAGCAATTTTTTAAAGTCGTGACTTTGTCAAGATAAGTTAACCAGATTAAGCCAGTTCTCAAAGACCGATTGTGAATAGCATTTGATTGGTTGCTTCATCACATAAGACCTTTTATGTAATTGTAAACCTATTGAAAGTTCCCTGTGTAATTATTTCAGTGAACTTTTTGTATTCTTTACCGCAGCTTTATTCAACCTTCAGTATTTCATTAGACATTTTGTTAAGGTGAAGTCTTATCTTTTTATAATAAGATTGCTTAAATCAGTTGTTCAAATGACATTTAACTTATTTCAAAGCTTCAAGGCAAATAAAAAAAAAGATTATACATTTTTTCAGTCAGTTTTATTACAGCAAAAAAAGAGATTAATTTGTTTGTTTTTTGTAGATTTATTTAAATGTGTTCCAGCATTCTTTAAATAATTATTTATTAAGTGTAAAGCTAATATATATTTTGTTTATTTCAAACAAAGTTTGATTAATTGAAGTTTATAGTGGGGATTTTTTTAATTTAATATATGATCAGATGACAATTTTAATTCAATTTTTTTTTGTAAATAAACTTTATTTGCGGTTAATAACAACCTTCAATAATAGTAAAAAATTAATTAAGATATCATAAAGCGCTTTGATAGAAACTAAACGACGATTAAACTGTGTAAAGTACTTAATAACATTTTATTAGCTTTCTAACACCTAGTAACGCAAATAAATGTTTATACCATCAAAAATTTATTATTATTTGAGGGTTTTGCACAGACTTGATAAAAACAAATTCTATTTCATTATCATTTTTTTTTTCATAAATAGGAAACAATTTTTTGAATATAAAACAGAAAGTTTTTTCATTGAATAAGATAATTTACATAATATTAAATCAACTAAGATATCGCTCTTAGATAAATGTTTTAGATCAGAAGATATTTATGAATAATGAGCAAACTAGATAAACCTTATTAGAAATTAACTTTAGTAACAACTTAATAAATAAAAACAAATTCATCTTTTTTATAAATAAAAAAACTTATTTTGAAAGATTTTTATGCTTTATTTTTTTTGATAACCTAAAATCAAAATGGAAAATAAGTTTATGAGAAATGATGAGCCTTTTGATACAGTTTCTTATATCAAACTTCCAAGGTTTGTTGTTTTGAGGCCTAAATAATTAAATGTCTTTTTATATATGCTACAAAAAGATAGTAGTGATAAAGTTTTAAAAGTTTCATCGAAATATATTTTTTTAATTAAAAGAGTTTAATCAACAGATGAACGTTAAATTCTCAGTTTAGATTCAAAAAGATAAATTTCCTTTACTTTAGGTAAACTTTTATATAGACAAGTCACTGTTGTTAGATCTGCTTTAAAATAATTAATTAATTAACCAGAAAGTTTTGATGATATTTTTTCAATTACTAAGTTTCCTATTATTAAAGTTATTGTGATCTTAATTGATAAGAAATAGCTCTTTACAACAAAGTAATAAAGAAAATAGCAAATCTTACTTTTACTTGAGAATCTTATTAACCCGAAATTTATGCTATTCACAAGTTGTGTGAATATTCTTTATTTTACAGCATTGATGAGCCTATTAAACCATCAAGTCCAACAATAAAATCTCCAAAACACAGTAGGCTTTTTATGGCTTGATTGTCAATAAATTGAATAAATATTTTTCAAATAGTGTTAAGTAAACAACTATAATAATTTTCATTCAATAGAAACTTTGTATTAAAAGTTAAACAATTTTACTAATAAATAGAAATGCATTTTCACTTATTGATTACTTATGGGATAGGTTTTTATAACTTCTGTTTATAAATTTATATTCATAAATTGTAGCTACTACTAATTGGTTCAAAAAGCTTTCGAAATATAAATTCAATTTCAAAGTTTCTATGTTTTAACGTTTATAGGCCGACCAACTACTGCACCTCACAGTTTGGTTAGTTCGCCCAAAATACGCACAAGTACTTCACTTCCTAGGTCACGTGACAGCCTTGCTCCAATTTTACCAAAATGTGCGTCTCCTGTATGTCATAATCGCTCTGGTCAAGAGCTCTGCTACTTATGCATGCAAAGAGCCAGTAGAAATGTGGCAGTCACATTTTCTCAAGAAAGAAAACGAAAAGAAATGGAACAAGGAGCTTTATTGCAACAATATCAACAGATGAAAGACACAGATGCTATTCTGCGAGAAAAGGTTTTCATTATTTAAAATGTTTATTCAAATATAAATTCTTATGGTACATATTGACCTAATTGGCTAAAACAGCAATTAGGAACACAGTTAGTAAAGAAAAGATTGTAAGGAAAGATGAATCGGTTTTTATTGCTCCTTAAAATTATTGTAAGCATAAGATATATAACTAAGTTTAGAAAAATGTTTATGAAGTACTTAATTGTAATTTGTTAGATTATTTTAGATGAAAATTTGTTAATGGCTATATAACTAATTTGAAAAAAAGGATAAAAACTAATAATAGTAAACAATTATTTAGAGTTTAGAACTTAGATTTAACATTACCTTCTTTTTGGTCTATAGGAAAAAGAAAATGAAACTAGACAGCTCAATCGTAAAATTGCTGCTTACAATTTGGGTATAGCAGAAGGAAAACGTGAAGAAAAATTTAAGCGACTCTCTGATTTTCAGGTCTAGTGTATTTTGTGATGATGCATCATGTGCTAAATATGTTTTAACAGAAATCGTTCATGCTTCAAGATAGACCTTTGACCCCGTCTCAAAAATATAATCAACTCGAGTATGGAAAAGCACTCGAAACTCAAGTAAGTAGCTTTTAGATGTGTTTGATTTTACAAATATGATTTATTAATATCTTATAATATTGTATAATACTTGTCTGATAGCGTGGTAGAAATTATGATTTTTATGTCGATTTGACATATTAAAATCGATCGTACTATAATCAGCGTTTATTAAAACCAGTTGAGTTAATTTAACTCGTTATAAATATATAAAAAAATACACTAATTGTTATGCAGACAAATATTGTGCTTGATGGTTCAGTTTGCCGAATATTGCTTTATAATATCGATTACAAACTTTATTATTCACTGAATATTAGTCTTGTAAATTACGATACTTTGAAATAGGTGAAGATTCGTAATGCCAAACAAACACGTCAATTACACGATAAAAAGTTTCAGGAAAAACTCGAACAAACCCAATTATCAGAAGAGTAAGTGATTCTCTCTATATATCTGTTCACTTGCTGCATTAAAATACCTTGACTCGTTTCAACTAGCTTGCTGCTACTGAATGGTTCATTGTTTGTAAAAATAGTCTTAAATTATTTTAAAAAGTAATTTACTTAAATTAGGACGTCGTTTCAGACTAGCTATTCAGCGAGAACAATTTTTGAGAGCAAAAGCAGAGCAAGTCTCACAATATCAAAAAGCTTTGGATGCACAATTAAAGAGAAAGTCTTTGCCAATACCGTCTATGGAACCAGATAGTAAAGAAGCTATTTTTGGCAAGCATGATGCAACAAACCAAAAACTTTTAGAGAAGAAACAACGTGCTAAAGAGACTTTAAAGTAAGTTTTCTTAATTTTTTAGTTACTTTTGTTTGATATTGACTAAGCCCTATTTTTGAAATTGTAATATTTTAAAAATAGATCTCAACAAGAAATGGCAGCTGAAAAAAAGAAAAAGTCGATTATGGAACATTTGAATAAAATTAAAGAAGAAAGTGAGGTCTTAAGAAGAACCAAAAAAGAGTTAGTTTGAAAAATTGTAAATAACCAGTTTACTGAATCACTATTATAAGATGTCAACTTGAAATAGATTGATAGCTGATAGAGCAGGTCATCACGAACGTAACTTATCTTTGAGAAAATCCCTGGAAGAAACCTGGAAGCAACATCATGATAGAAAGCTGAAGAGACTAAGGGATGAACGTCAAGCTTTTAATACTCCAGGGCTATTGTTATTACAACAAACTGAAAATTATAAGTAAGTGTTCGGCTGAAGTTTGACCATGGGTTGAAAAAGTTATTCTACCAAACTAATTGGGGTAATTAGCATCTTGACTTAAAGTTTTCGACAAACAAGTTCAAACATACATCAAAATAACCTTCCCCATAAACTATTTTAAGCCTATCTAGTGCTCAAAAGGGATAAAAACTGAGCTGTTTTGTTTGGTGCTAAGTAAAGCACCAATGGTCCTGATAAACTAGTCTTTATATTATTTTTTTTTATATCCTGAACATCATCAATTTTATTACAACTATCGATAACAACTATACTAAATTTATTTAATTTAGTTCAGTTGATTCATAAATTGGCTTTTAGTAAATATCATTCACTTTATCATAAACTCTAGACGCTGTGGACAATGTCAGAGAAAAACTCACAATCAAGGAGAGACAAATATTTGGAAAGAGTCTAGATACATCCCTGGCTCCAGGCTTCTCATTTAGCTTTAGCTACCTATAACCTCGCTAATATATATTTTAAGCTATCTAAACAACTGTGTTAGTCATTTGTTGTATTTGCTTGTAGATAAACTAGATAATTTATTGGCTAGTGTATGTCACTGCGATTTATATGTAGATTGTAAAAGTTAAATCAAAGTATTTGTAATCTTATATATGTACATGTACTAATGTTTATTTGAAAAACTGCAGCTTTTGATGTATTTGAAAAAATATAAAAACTTTTTGTTATAGTTTGATGTTTAAATTGGTAAATAATCAGAAGATTACTTGATTAAAAACATTTTTGTCGATAATTTTTATTGCTCATTACTAGATATTCACAGAACTGTTTTTAGCAAACAAATTATTAAAGAAAAGTTCGATAAAATTTCTTATAGATTATGATATTTATTTTGCAAACCTTCAGTCAAGTATATTTGACAAAAAAGTTGATAAGTCTCTAAGATCAAGAAGATGAGCTTTAGAATAATTAATAATCTAGCCAATTACTTTTGAGTGTATCAGCAAAAGTATTCAACTTCACCCGTCCTTCTTTATCAACAACGAGCCAAGTCACTGAATCACTAATTGATTCAAGATAATCTGCGCATTCGTCGGGTAATTGTAGAATTTTTTGCACAATAAAAGAAATGGTTTTTTGAGAGCAAAAATATATTTCTTTTTCATCTCTATCACCTGTATTTCGACAAATATGCTCAGTGAAAAAATTGTTCAGAGCTGCTCTATTTATCATGACTTGGTCATAAAGAAGCGGTTTTGTAAATCTAAAGTCTCCACTGCCAAGATTTGTTTCAACAACTGGGTTAGTTAGGTCATCATGTCTAACAGTGTTTACCAATCTTTCATCACATACCATCAACTTTGTAAAATTAGAAAAATTTAATCCATAAGACGTAGTCAATAAATGGGAAACATCGCTTATATTCTTGCTAAAAGGTGTAGAAACTAGAAAAATATCTTTCCTTGCTTGATTGGCACCAGTATCTTCTAGATAATCCCAGTTATTGTTCCAATTATCTTCAGTTGATGCGTAGTTATTGTTCATTATGTCCAATCTTGCGTATACTTTAGTTGGAATTCTGATTATTCTCTTTAAATCAGTCTTTTGCATCACTGCAATAGATGCACAAACCAAAGTAACTTTTGAAATTTTTACTAATAGGCTCATTTTAGTTATTTCCTGAATTTAAAATACGATATAAGTTTAGATGTACTACTTAAACATAAAAAAGCAGCAAACAGCTATTTTAAGTAAATTAAATGAATTATAGTAGAGTTGAAATAAACAAAAAACGAAAATTGTTGGGATTTAAAGTATATGAACAATTTTAAACAGTTATTAGCTAAGCCAGTTCATTTAGATTGCACATTAATATGATGCAGATAAATCGTGAATAAAAATTTGGTGATGATTTTTCTTTTGTTGATACTTAGAATATAACTAAAAAAATAGTCACAGAAAATTTCTCGTTGGAATAACAAAAAAACAAGACACCTCTAATTTTCCAGTTGAATTCACAGTGATCTTAAAATATTCAAAAAAATGGCAGTTGAAATAAAAACTTCTTATAAAAACTTTTTTACTACAGCAAAGTCAGCTTTTCAGTAAACTTTATAAAAATTAAAAAGGTAATTTTACTCTAAGAGCAAGCATGCAAAAAAGCATCACTATTAAACATCTTAAGCTGAGGAACATTATCCTTGGTTACAGTGATCCATGTCATACCACATCCTGAACTGTCTAAATAATTACATCTTTCAGGGGGGGCTTTTAAAGTACGCATGACAATATATGAGATAATTTTGGAGCTACATATAAAAAGCTCAAAGTCTTTTCCACCTTTTAGAATAAGTTCAACTTCAGATTGAATCCTTGAAATGTCTTTGCTTATATCTTTACTTTTAGAGTAACTTTGAGGTATAGTATTTTGGTCTACTACTCCATCTTTTAAACCTTCTCTTACGACCACTTCCATGCTTTGTTCTGGGTTTTCGTCTAAAAATTGTCTGTTTATAATTTTCCAGGTTTGCTGGGCAGTTCGTGAGCTTGATATGTTAGCTTGATCTATCGCATTTGTAACATTTTTATCAAGTAGGTAGTTAGCAACAGCTTTTGCTTGATTAATTCCAATATCATCTAAATTTCCTCTAGAGTTAGACGCCCCATTACTAATAAAAATTAAATTTCGAACTCGAGAATTTTTGCTTTTTTCGGCGTGAACTTTTTGGTGCTTTTTTATCAAGCAAAGTCCACAAGTCGAAAAAACGACCATTTTGGATACTAAACTCATTTTGAATGCTGCAAGACTCACAAAAAATTACACTGGCCTTCAAAAAACAAAACAGCATTACTTTTAAGATTGAGATAAGAATAGACTATAAAAAGTAATCTATCAACTTTAACATTTATGAATTAAGACATATAATTTGAAACCACAAATAAATTTTCGAAATAAAATATTTTAAAATAGAATTAAAATAGATGAAGATAGAATCAATCATAAGACGCTCATGAAACAAATTATACAGATAATAAAATAAGAAAATATTGACTTTTAGTTTATTGAAATGTTTTATCTCCAATTGAACTTACTGCAACTGTCCCATCTTTAAAAGTACTCAAAGTAGTAATGCTACAATCTCCTATAGTTAAATTTTTATAAGAAGAGGTTGGTATTTGCAATAATTTGCAGAGAAAATAGGATATTAATTTATAATCACATACAATCAAAAAGTATTTATTTGTGTTTTGATTAAATTCAGGTTTCTTGAAAATATCTACAAACGCATGTTCAGCCTTAGCATGGCCAATTATAGAACTTTTATCTACAAGTTCACACTGTTCTTCTTCAAGTTGTTTTGCTTCTGAAGGACTAATAATAGGATGTTGAACATCTAAGTATGTACACGGGATACACTTAATTCTATCAGTAAAGTTGCTGTTCAGTTCTCGCACCGTAAATAATGATGTACAGTCTGAACTTGCAACAAAACTATGAATTTTTTTATCTATATCTTTACTTTTCAAATATTTTCCTATATTAGCTATTGCAGTTTTTCTTTCTGGTTTTATCGAAAGCTTTCCACTACCCTTACATACTACGGTTTCAGCTGTGCTAATCAAAATGTATTTGTTACAACAATTTGAACCATTTTCACGAGGTGAAGATCCATTCCAACTGAGATCGAATTCTGCAAACGCTTTTTGAGGTTTTAAAAAATTGTGAAAATCAAAATACTTGCTGAAAACACCTAAGCCGCCAGCGGTAGCAAACGCTGCAGTTCTTATAAGAAGTCTCATTACAAATTAAGCAGTTTTCTTATAAATAGTTTTGCCTAAGTACACTGTATGTTAACATTTGAAATTTTAATAATTAATTGAACCAAGCTTATTATTGAATCAGTTACAAGCTAAAAAAGGTTTAAAAATAATCAAATAAAGCTATAGTACATATATTTCTTATGATTAACTGTATAAATAGATTAACCAGTTAGATATTTAATTTAGCCAGATAAAGTAGACTTCTTACTTATAAAGCTAAACTTTGAATGTAAATGTAACTTCTTACAGAAACTAGTGAAATAACGAGGTTAAGCAAAAATACAGATTAAAATTAGTAAAAATATTTTACAAAAAAAATTAGTATGATTTTAGAACAATTTTTAATTAATAAAGGTAATAAGCTTGTATCTATTATGTGTAAGAAATTGAGTAGAAATTTCAGACGAAAAATTAAGTTTTTTTTAAATGATAGCGATAAATAAAACCAAGATTAGGAAATACAATTTACATCTAGTATTAGTTAAAACTAATAATTTATTTGAGCTACACTAAAACTTTTTAAGGAAGTAATAATCGTGTCTTTGATAACAGTTCCAAATAGAAAAATTAAACTGTTTATTAGCTACTGAACATAATGATAAACCAATTAAACAATATTGATTAGAAGTTAGCTTATGAAACCACAAATTTAATTAAATTAAAGATAAGATTAATGATAGGTTCATTTCTTACAAAACTGTTTTCAAAACAAGTTTTGTTGATAAGTTTGGTTTTGATTTATGATGTAATAATTAGTAAACATTTTGGCTTCTCTTATTAAAAAATGAATTTATAGGCATCGTATTTACAAAAATAACAGTTAAACTTATTAAACATCTATAAATCAAAAATAAGAATTAAAATTTATACATGAGTACTAAAAATTACAATGCCCTAACATTAAAATAACTTACAATGTTAGTCTAACAATTAATGAAAAAGTTAAAGGTTTTCACGAGACATCAAAATAACTAGAAGAGAGTACTTTAAGTTTTTTAGGTAAAAGGTTAAAAAAGAGTTTAGATTAAAATTAAGATAGAAAAGACAATGATAAGGCAAAAGTCTTAGGGCTCACAATCCAGCCCATAAAGTCTGAACTTACAATTTTCTCCCGTAAACCAGTTGCAAATTTCTTTAAAAATATTCCATCAATGGATTTATTATTCCACAAATATCTTCATTCCTAGATGTAGCATTATCTTATAATCTGACTTAAAATAACACATTAATGTTTCCAAAACCTTTGCAAAATGAATCTTTTTTGTCTACCTTATTATAAAAACCTAAAATTCTAAGGATCAATACTTCTTTATCAACCCCTAAAAATTATGCGTGCGTCCAATTCTTGAATGCAATGTCAGTGCATAGATGCCATATCAAGTTGGTGATATCAAAAAAATCGAATCTGTTCAGTCAATATTTACGAGGTTAGTATGCAGGAAACTTAGTTTTAAATACGATAATTATGAACATCATCTCAGCTTCTTAAATTTGAACACTTTGTAAATTCGACGGATTAAATACGACTTAATTCTTATTTATGATATTATCCCCATTTTTTCTACCTTTAATTCGATATTTTCTTTTCCATTAGTCTTTCTCTCAAGTTATATCAGCTCAGACGACACACATTACATCTTAATAAGCCAATGTCACCAGGTAAATTTCTAAAGCATTTTTAAAGCAAATTGTTTCTCATACCGCACAATTAATATTTGGAACCAGCTACCATCAGACATTGTCATGTCGGAGTCGCTCGCGTTGTTCAAACAGAAGTTGAACCGTTATAATATTGCCAACATTGTTATTTCTAAACTGTGATTTTCCTTTTTTTTTATTATTAACATTCCATGTAATTGTTCACTGTTATATGTTTTAGGGACCAATGAAATGCCATGTATTACATCTTTTGCTTTCTATATTTCTAACTTTATAAATATACTTTATCATTTCTAAAAATAGGTATTATTTTTGCGAATGTGTGTTAGCAAGAGATGCTCTCTTCAGGCACCCTCGTTCACCTTTATTGTAATAAAAAACAAATAAATGAATTACTAATCTTAAATATTTTTGTGAGTTTTGTCTTATTTTATACATTATGAATATAAATTTGAAAGTAAAACGAAAACTTTCAGCTGTGTTCGAGAGAAAAAATTTTGGTATCATCTAAAATGTTACATATGGATTATAGAAATATTTATAATTTCTGATAAACTGGTTAGTTTGATGTTTTTTTGCTTAATATAATACAATTTAATATAATAAATGAATAGACAATGAATAGGTAAAATTGCTTTAAGAAATAAAAGTGGAAAATTTTTTGTTTATTATTGTTTCTAGTTTGAATATTTATCTTTAAAGTATAGTTTGTTTGAATAATTGAATTATATTGCGATTTCGCTCGTCGTTGAGGTTATTTCTTTGATTTTTAACCAGTCTTTTTCCAAAAGCTGACTAGTAGTAGGGCGATCTATACTTTTAACTCTTAGTATACTATTCAAAATTACTTTGGCATCATCACAGACAGAAGATTTGTTGGGATAACGTAGAGGCTTTTTCTGGTCCTGGGAAAGACTTGAAACACTGAGATCTCGAAAAGGCATAATTGCTGTTAACATTATAAATAAAATTACTCCAATGCTCCATATATCTGCACTGATTCCTATATATGGTCTGCCCTGCTCATTCAAAACAAAATATTTTCCATATAGATTATAAAACATATATATTTTACGTATAAGTAAAAAAATTATTAAAATGAGCATTGTTACAACCCGTAGTATAATTGAACTAGCTTTTGTGGCAACTTTTTGTTTTATTTTAAGCTATTAACAGTTAAAGCTACTTTTAAGCATTTTTCACTTACTTTTATTATTTCTGGAGCTGCATAAGCCATACTTCCACAGAAAGTTTTACTCAAATCACAATTATACATTCTTCTAGCAAAACCAAAATCTGCAATTTTCAGTGTATTTGCTTGGTTGAGTAATATGTTTTCACATTTCAAATCTCTGTGAACAATATTCATTTCATGGATATATTGTAAGCCCTCTACTATTTGTCTAAACATTTTCGCACATTTTTGGCCTTTGACTGGACCTCGGCAACGAATAAATTGTAATAGATCTCCATGTGCTGCATACTCTAAGATCAAATAAATCTTTTTTTGCCCATGAAAAATATCCAAGGTTCTTATAACATTATCATGATCTAAATCTTTTACTACTGCTAGTTCTCTGGGTAGAAATTTTTCCTTAAAATCTTTTGGAATGTCAACAGAATTTATTATTTTTACAGCAACTTGTTTACTTGTTTCTTTTCCAGGCTGTTTCCAAATAGCACTTTTTACTGTTGCATAACTTCCAAACCCTAATTTGGCACCAATTTCATACCCTCGTTGTTTTAGTTCGTTTGATTCACTACTTAAACTGTGCATTATAACTTATAATAATTGTATCTTATATTTTTTTGCAAAACCTACCTTCGGAACCTAAGTATCCCTTTTCTCAGTACATATGATGTCATAATCACATGATTTATTTATAACTCAAGTCAAATGAGTACGTTGAAAATTATCTTGTTATTCGAAAACAAAAACATAAGATATTTTCAATGATTTTAATGACTGAACTATATTAAATCTATATTTTTCTCTTTCGCACTTTTAGTTTAAGAAGTTGTTATTGCATTTAAAGTATAATATAGTTTGTTTACTGTTGTGATCTTATTTAAGTTTCATAAAATCTACTTTTTATAAATACACAAGTCATAGTTTACCAGAAGACGTCATCTTTCAATCAGTTATTGAACTCTTTAATATTTGATACACAAAGCTTACAGTGAGCTTTTTCAGTCTCCAAGAAATAGTTAAGAAATTTATTTGAAATAAACTCAGACTTAAATAGCACCTGAAAAAACTGTTGAAAGCGGAAATTGAAATTTTTTATCAATATCTTGAACTTATTTTTACGTCAGCTCATAGTGTTTTGAAATTGTAACACGTCATCGATATTTGTGAAACATAATAACTAGTTTGAAGATTTTTATTGTACAAACGCAGAATAGATTATTTTTTAATGAATTTTTTTAGAGATGTTTGGGTCTTCTACTTTGTTATTTCATCTTTTTCGGTTAGCATTTATTCACTTGAAGGCATGAGTAAGTTTTTAGTTAAATTTGAGATTGTTATCAGTAAAAAAATAATTTTGTTTTAAAAGTTAGAATTACTAACATTTTTCTTCAGTTGAGAAGTTAATATATAAAAAATAATCACAGCTTGTTCTTAACTTCAAAAAGTGTAACTTGATTTAATAATTTATAGATTCTTTTAAATCTTAATAAATTAATAGATAATTACAAGTTGTAATATGTGATTCATAAATAAATAACAAACAGTAAATGCAACCTTTATAGCGTATTGTATAATTCTATACAATTTTTTATAAACTCAATAAAAACTGATTAATTCTTTCAGCATAAGTTCTAAGCAGATTTGCATGCATAAAAGATGTGTACTATAAACAATTTATTCAACTTTATATCATAACTTATAAAATTGACAAACTCTAAAAAATTGTATCCGTCAACAGAATATCAACTTTGATTTATGATATCATTGGTTCAGATACAAGCTATGACTAACACAAAAAATAAAAAAAATATGTTTATAAAAAATCAAAGCTGCGATCTTTTTCTATCAGATAAGTTTAAATATTGTTGGGTAGTAGTAAAACACATGTTTTTATCAGAGCAAGCATCAATTTCTGTGGCCATTAAAACGTATCTGAAAAGCTCGAATACTTCTAATAATCAAATTTCTTTTTTATTTATTTGTTTGTTTGAAAAATAATTTTTAAATTTAAGTTCTTTTTCTAGATTGGATTGAAAATTCTTTTAAGGAATATTTCATATCGGATTTCACCGCAACAAAGCACGAAGCATTATCATTTTGTAACATTTCTAAAGCCTATTTACCAAGATTTCGAAATATCGACGAATATTCATTTATTGAGTATTTGTTAAAAAGTATTTTTGGCACAGAAGGTAGTTTCGAAGTTTGAACAAGTTTCTACAGTGATTACTAAAGTTGCTATTTTATTTTTTTTATACTTCATCTTTTATCAATTTTTTATCATAAAATATTTTCAGAAAATACAAAAATCTACTTGGACCTTGAGTTAATAAACAATAGCTTTTATTGGAGTGATAAATCCAAACTTCATACTTTCGCGCACTTTAATAAAAGTACAAATTTGACCGATGCTAAAAACCCCTGTGTCATTGTATCTAACAACGATATTTGGACACCTAGTAATTGTACTACAAGTCTTTATTTTGTATGTGAAAGAAATGTTGGTAAGTGATATCAGTAAACTAGAGTTTAGTTTTTCACTTTTTATAAACTTTTTACCAGGCTCACTTTGGACCGCCTGGGACTCCTGGTCATATTGTTCTGAGCCGTGTGGCCATGGAGCTCAAAAAAGACATCGATTTTGTATTGAAGCTTCTTCAGCAGGACGACAAAAGTGTAAAATTGGTGATTATCATTTCCAGGTATCCTTTAATCACTCTAAAAAAGAAATTGTAGATTTTGCATGAAATTAATTATTTTGTTTTATTTTTCTCTGTACTTAATCTATTACTTTGCAATCCTAAAAAAATATTTTTGTAGACAAAGGTCTGTGAAATAAAGAATAGAGCTAGCTGTAAACATAAAGGTAAGATAACTAATTCTAAGAATATTCTGTTTCAACAAAATTCTTCAATCAATTGTAGCAAAAAAAGGATGAATGAATTATATGCTGTTAATATTAAGTTTAGACGTCTATTTAATCTTTTATCTGAAGTTTTATGTTCTTTTTATACACTTTTTAGAAGTAGCAAAAGATAAGACTTGGGGTTACATTATAATCGCAATTGCTGGCTTCTATGTGGTTATCGTTCTTCTAATTGTGTGGTATCGACGAAAGCAAAAGTAAAACAAATATATTTGAGATAACATTTTAGGCAGAAATATTTTTTGTGTATAAAGTAAACACGAAACTTAAATTTGATTCTTTTTTAGGAAAAAGTTTCTTCAAAAAGCGATGCTTTTAAGAGAGATGTGTTACTCTTCCAGAGATGAAATTAGAAATTCAGGTTCTCATTAAACTATTCATTCCCAGCAAATAATATTTTCATTTATCAAGATACCTTAATTCATTTATATTTAAGATCAGGGGCTTTTTATACATAATTTAATTATCTTTTCATTACCAAATTAGAAACATTCAGAATATCAAAAGATAATGAAAATATTCATGTTTTGCAAAACCTTGACCTGATTAACTCCTGAATGAAATGATATCTTACACAATTTTCAAATAAGGCCTCAAATAAATGTCTAGAGTAGCTTTTAGTGACTAATAATGAAATATGTCTTATGTTTTAACGCTAAAACTGAAAAATCCGATATCTTATTTTGTTGATGGTTTAAATCTTCATCAAGAAAGTCATCAAGATCCTCATCAACTTCAACAGCTTCTTTACTTTCAAGAACTTTAGAATCATTTCTTGGTAGCCATTTCTAAATAAAGATCTCTCTACCTTTCATTAAGACAATTAATCTTAATTCAATTACTTTTTTCTGACTTCCATTTTGCTCTATTTCTTTTAAAAGGTTTCTTTTTTCTACGCCATAAAAGAAGCGATAGCTGCACTTTCGCTATAAAATAAGATCGAAAAAATATCCTTACTAAATATAACAACTACCTTAAAGTACTTTTTATATACTAATATTCTATTCATTAATTCATTTTGTTTAGCTTAAGATAGAATTATTTTAGAAGCAAATAATGTGATATAAATAATATAACAATTTTTAAGTCAGTACTTTTTGTGAAAGAAAGTTTAATCAAGCATCTATAAGCAGTTACTTTTATTTATCTGTAGTTTATGGGCATTCAAGCATTTTGTCTATTATATTTTAACTTATAGTTATTAATCAAATTTGTCAATTTAATAATTGATTTATTAAACGAGCTAAGTTTAATTCTTGTTAAAAACAAATGACAATCGTCAACATCAACCTTGACTTTATATCTTCTACAGTAATATAAAAGCTTTGGATTTGAATAGCAGGCTCGTACATCAGGAGGTACATGACATTTAAACCATATTCTTAGTGGTCAGAAAACGCTACTAGTAATAAGACGTAATCTTAAAAGAAAACAATAATCGATTTATTTATATAACCTCAAAGAAATATGATAACATTTGTCGAGAGATAAACTTTGTTGTTCTATAATTCAGTAATTTCAATAAAGTTAGATAAGGATTTTAAAAACTGTTCTGCTTCTTTTTCTTCTTTCCTTTCCTTGTTTTTTTTTCTTCAGCCTTATACTTAACTTCATCTTTCCTTTCATTTATAAGCTTTTGAACAGCATAAATGATGTTAAAAATCATTACTTTGCCGAGTCTCCCTTGAATCATTGAAATTATGTAGATGTAAAATAATCAAATCTTTGGTTTAAGTATCAATTTATTTATTTATTTATTACAATAAATGTGAAGGAGGGTGCCTAAAGAGAGCACCTCTCTCTAACACACATTCTCACAAATTAGATGATCCTAAAATTCAGATGATAGATTCCCCCCAATAAATTCAGATGATCCTAAAATGAAAATAAATTTGCTGTCATCAATGCAGAAGACTTCGAAAAGTTAGATTTATGTTTGCTGCGTCTTGTATACTTAAAGGATTTAATTCTGCTAAAAAATATGTTGATCAACTAAAGTTTAATATTTACCATAAGGTGATTTTTATTTTTATTCAAACAGTTATAATCTATCAATATTAAACTTTCTGTAAAAAATTGCTCGTTTTAACTATTATTGAATTGAACTTCTAACTTTAGATTAAATTATTGTATTACTACTTAAACTTATTAATAGTATTTGTCATTTTAACTTTATAGAATACCTTAAAGATCGCAATCTCCTATTCATACTCGGAGGCTCTTCATTCAAAGTTAAACCGCTCAACAGCTTTAAGAGCACCCTGCGGAGTAACAGCTTTTTTAACAGGGTAACTAAGGTTTAGAATTCCTTTCCCGATTCCATCACTACATTGAAATCTATCAAACGTTTTAAAATTTTGCTAAAAATAAGATTTAAATAGTTTCCTTATCAAAGGATATGTAATACCGCCAGTTTCCTCACTTTATTCTTATATTTTGTCGCATCAAATTTTTGATTCATAATTTACGTTTTATGCTTCTACAGTGTTTATATTCTTTTTATATAAATCTTAAATTGTGATACCTAAGACCTTTCAACTATCTGTTTGCTTGTAATTTTGGTTTTTGTTCGCTGTAAGAGCTGTTAAATTTGTAACTTGCAGCCACGCATTAATTTAATAAATAAATAGATGAAAATTCGCTATCGACAGTTGATTCTAGTAAATAAAATCATCTATAAAAATATTCGTTTCTTAAATTTAATTATACCGCTGAAACTGCGCTAGATGTTATTATTACTTCTAATTAAACTTGATTATAAATATTTATTAGATGAGTTCAATAAGAGTTCTGTTACAATTATGTCAAAGGTCTTATAATACACTCATTGAAAGTCTGACAGACTTCTGTTTCTACAGTAGGTCTACAGAATGAGTCATTGCAAAGAAAAATGCGTGTTCGTGTACTAATTAATGGGCGACACACTGCTGAACATCTGCTCCAAGAAGACCAACCACTTTTGCCACCAGATGAATTTGGAGGAATTACTGGTAATAAACCACAAAACTCTGACTCTTTTAATGGTACACTACAATTAGAAGGTTGAGGTATACACTTTCGAAAACGATATCTGTAATCATATTTACAAGTAGACCATGGATACCAGTTCGTGACGTCATATTCCAGTTGATAATCCCAATTATCTGCTTCACATTCTTCAACTTGTTTTCGAGCAGGTACAGAGTATTCTATAATACTGGATCTTTCTCTAATTCCAAAACCAATTGTAACACTGCAACTGGACCACGAGCCCCATACTGGTGTCTGGGACGTACATCCTTGGTAACTGATACATTCTTCTACTTCTTTAAGATTACGATCACATGAACCACCACCAACCCAACACTTCTTATATCGTGACCGGATACCAGTTCCACATGAGTTTGAACAGCCAGACCATGGAAGCCAGCTAGTTTCAACATAGTTAGGAATAAATTTGTTAAAAGGAGGACAAAGGGGATGGAGTATATGGCAGAGTGCAAATTGTCTGTCATAGTAAGACCCTATAGCTGGAGGCTTCATCAAACATAAACGGGTTCGGTTCTTCAGCCCGATTTCGGAGGAAAGAGCTGAGCAGCTCGACCATTGTGACCACTTATTACATCGAAAATACGAATAGAGTCTTTTTACAAAATCAGTTGGTTCGCACGAAATGCTGTCTGAACAAACTATTTTTTCTTCTAAGGCTATATTACATTTGCTGCCATCTGGTATACATGAACGAAAACGGTATTTGGTCCCAATGCCGCAAGATTTTGAACAAGTGGACCACTGGAACCAGTTTGTTACAGTGAAGTTACAAACATTAAGATCGTCTGTAAGAAAATGTCAAAGATTCTTTTTAACAGTTTTTTGTAGTCAACTAACTTCAATTTTGTAAAAAAAAAAGGATTCACCAACAACCTAAATTATTCATACATTTACTAGAAGAACGAATTAATATCTATTTTTCATCCTATAAATGGCTTTGTCTTATAATTTGAAAATTGAAGTATATTTTATTAAATAAATTTCTGAACAAAAGCTTGAAGTTTATATTTTTTAACTAAAATAATTTTTCACAATGATTTTTTTTTTAAACAAAAAATAACTTTTAAAGAAAATAAACTAAAAATATTTCACCTGCAGTAACTGTGGTTGCCAGGACCACCAATATAGTGAAGAAACTTCTTTTCATTTTCTATATTACCCTGAAAAATATCACAATAAGTTTATTAAATGTTTGATAGAAGCTTCCAAACGAAATTTTGACAGTTGACAAATGTATGCAAGTATACATTTTCTTTATTTATGCACAATTAAATTTAAAACAAGTTTATCAAGTTTGATTAAAGTTAAAGCAAGATTGAAACTGAATCATTTTGACATACAGAAGATCTAACTTATTAATCTCTTTGTTGAATGCGTTGTAATAATAACCTGTTCTATAAAATGGAACATCTCAACTTCTTAAAAAGCTGCTTATAAAGGCTTGAAGTTTGTTTCTTAGAAAAAAGAAGTTATTCTTGTATCAGTTCTTAACAATCAACCATATAGTTAAAACTACAGTTTTGACGAAACCTTGGTTTCTAAGTTATTTTCTTAACGTATTTTCCTACCTTTAAGCTATGAAATAAAAATGTCAAAACTGTAGTTTTTACACCGTGGTTGATTGTTAAGAATTGATACAATAATAATTAAATGTAATTCAAAAATATTTGCTACATCTCTTATTTTATTTTCAACTTAATCAAAATAAAACTTTATTCATTTATTACAATAAATGCGAAAGAGGGTGCCTGAAAAGAGCACCTCTCGCTAACACACATTATCACAAATAATATCTATTAAGTTAGAAATACAGAAAGCAAAAGATGTCATGGCATTTCAGTAGTCCTCAAAGCATATAAAGGGGAACAATTACATATAATTATATTAATATTAAGAAAAGGAAAAATTCAGTGTTTAGAAATGGCAATGTCGACAATTTCTTCTTGAACAACGCGAGTGATTCTGACATGACAATGTCTGATGGCAGCTGGTTCCAAGTACTAAATTGTGCAGTATGAGAAAAAATTTAATCTGATTAATGTACCGGGTGATATAGGCTTATTAAGATGTTATGTGTGTCGTCTGAGCTGATATAACTTGAGGGAAGGATTAATGGAAAAGAAATCATCAAACTGAATGTCAATTAAATTGTGGATAATTTTAAAAATAAGAATTAAGTCGTATTTAATCCGTCGAATTTCCAAACTATCTAAATTGAAGAAACTGAGACGATGTTTATAACTATTATATTTAATATTAAGTTTCCTGCATACTAATCTCGTAAATGTGGCCTGAACAGATTCGATTTTTTTGATATCACTAACTTGATATGGCATCTATGCACTGACATTGTATTCAAGAATTGAACGTATGTACAACTTGAAAAGATTGATAAAAAAGCATGGGTCCTTAGAATTAAAGGTTTTTATAATAAGGTAGACAAGGTTGATTGATTTTCCAAAGATTTTGGAAACATAATTATGCCATTTAAAGTAAGATGACAATGTAATGGAAAGGTCTAGGACCGAAGATATTTGTTGAATGATAAATCTATTGATGGAGTATTGGTTCAAGGAATTTGCAGCTGGTTTACGAGAAAAGGTTATAAGTTTTTTTTTATTGGTTTACTTTGTTAGCTGGATTCTGAGCTGCCAATTCGTAGATCAGTTTTCTACAGTGTGTAGTGCAATTTGAAGTTTTGAAGGATTGCAAGATAATAGCTTGATGTCATCTGCATATACAAACACACTGACATCATCTACTGCTACTAGTTTTCTGATGAGGTCTTCAATGAAAATTAAAAATAGAAGGGGACCCAGAACGGAACCCTGAGGAACACTACTGGTGATTTGACTAGAAGTAGATAAAGATCTTTCTACACGAGTTTGTTGGGTTCTACCTGATAAGTAATCTTCAATCCAATGTTAGATGAAGCTGTTGATTTTTAGGTTTTTCAATACAGTAATGAGCTTGTTGTGTGGGACAGAATGAAACGCTTTAGCAAAATCGAGGTAGATGATGTCGCAAGGAGTATTACTTTCATAATGGGCTGTAAGCTAGTAGGATGTTGAGTCAGGGATGATCTCCGTTTCACAAAGCCATGCTGGACATTGGATATTAGATGGTGCTCCATCAAATGACTGGTCATATGATTGTGAATGATATGTTCTTCAGTTCTGCAAAGAACTGAAGTCCTCAAAACTGGTCTCTAGTTAAGTGCAGTGTTTCTGGGACCCTTTTTATGAATTGGAGTAATAATAGCTTTCTTCCAAATTTTTGGAACTCTTTCTCGCTCAAGAGTCATGTTAAAGAGTAGCGATAAAGAGGAAGTAGTTTTTCTTAAAACCAAACTGGGATCTGATCTAGGGTGTTGAAAACTGATGATTTTAAAGAAGATATATTAAGATTAAGAAGATACTATATCGACCGTTATGTCAAAATTTATCATCTCAGAAACATTTGTAAGAATGTCGAATTAGGAAAGAGAAGGTGTATTGCCATCATCGGTTATAAAAACGCTATTCAATTGATTGTTTAGCAATTCAGCTTTATTCTCTGGTTTCATCACAAGCTGGTCGCTGTTATCAAGTAAGGGAGGTATTTGAGATCTCGCTATAAGCTTGTGATCTATGAAACCAAAAAACGTTTTCTTGGTAGGTGAAGATAAGACTGCACTTTCTCTTCCTAAATAGAAATTAGAAATAGATTTCTTGTAAACTATACAAATATCTTTATACAGAGATTTGATGGAAGGGTCTCCTTTATTTTGTTTGTATAGGAGGTTTTTCAAATGATTTAAATTCCTTAAATCTCTGGGCAAATGTGGCTTTCTGTTGACTCTATAAAAAGGTATGAATTTTTCGATTGACTCTTTAACGATGTTAGTAAGCCTTAAGTAAATAGTATTGATGTCTTCGGTAGAGTTGAAAACAGAAATCCAGTCAGCTGATAAAAATTTGATAATACCATTACAATTTCCACGGTAAAAATTTCGTTTGCTTGAAGTTTTAACGTTCATAAAAAAAAAGTTTGATGGAGCTTGAATTCAATCATGTTGTGATCGCATGTCGGAGCAAAAGGTTCTTTTTGATCAACGTAGATAATGTTCTCGGGTTTTGATGTGATAATAAGATCCAAAGTATTACCACTAACTTGGGTCGGAAAGGTAACCATCTGAGACAGATTGTTGACATTGAGGAAGCTTACAAAGGCATGGCTTAGAATGGCTGAATTAGTATTGTCGCTATCCAAGTTATTTTCCAATAAATGCTAAATTCGGGTTATTCCAATCAATTTTACTAAAAGATAAATCTATTAAAAATCACGAAGATATATTTTGTTGCTGTTGAAGAAGGGATCTTTTGAAAAAAGCTTCAACGACCTCAGCTTGTCAAACAAATATGAGAAAACTGCAATAGATAGGTTTGTTTGAAGATAAAATTGTTTTTTACATTCTGCTGATACTAGATAACAATTTAAGCTGAAATAATTCCTGCTAATTTACAACAAATAGCTTAAAGAAAATTATTATATTTTCCATATTTAAAAATCACATATCTGGACGTAGATAACTTTAAAAATATATTTCAGTAAATTTCAAATTTTTTTGTCTTTTCAATTTTCAAAAAAATATTTTGAAATAGCGAATAGTCTGAATAGATAATCGCGAAAGATAAAAATAAACTTTTGAGCGGAGAACAAATAGAGTCATGAAAATATCGGTGAACTTATAAACGTTTCAACCCTCGCTTCTTATCGCGTTTCTTTTTCTCAGTTAGTTTTTCGATTGTACGTTTCTTGGTGGCGGCAATATTCTGACTTCCGTTGGAGTTGAACTCATTCGACCTGCTTGTTGACGGAAGGTCTTTGCAAACCACTTTAGGAGGATCCTTCAGAGCATGAATTTCAGTCATGAGGCGAGCTCTTGCTTCGTACATGCTGTAGTTGTCCAATAACATCCTTCCTGCTTCTTCATTAAGAGCAGATTCTGGATTTGGGTGGATTAGAAGACAACGGATTGTCTGCAGATGACAAACGCAGAAGATATTAAAGTCTCATCTTTTTGTTGCTTTTGTAATTACCAGTAAGACGTTCCGGATACCCATTTTCGAGTTCCAGTCTTGCTTTAAGGTATTTACGCAAATTTCACCTCCAGGCCCAACATTAGGGTGAAAAATTTTGGTCAAGAAGAACCCTTTTGGTGGCTGAGATGGGAACTCCTTGGTCAAAGTGATTTTGATTTTAAATACCCCATTTACAAAAGGCGTTGCTTCTAAAAAATATAAAAATACAATTTTTAAATAAAATTGACATTTTTACATTTTAAAATGACATTTTTTTTTACTTTTCATTATAAATATAATAAAAAGATAAAAACTATTTCCATTAATATAGGCTGCTATTACACCAAATTATACTAGCTTGTAATATTTCTAATAAATTTTAGCTTCAAAAAATAAAGAAAGTATTACGGGGTCCTTTTATTGTGGCAATCAGCTGGGAAAAGTTATCTTGATCAAACACAATATCAATTCCGTCAATAGGTTCCTTCTGTAGTTCTTTGAACTCAGCATAAACCCGGCGGATGATGTTGGGCGATAAATTTTCTTGGTTTTCATACTGATAACAAACAACTAATTATTTTATGAAGCAAATAGTTCATTTGATGTTTTATTGAGTAAAATTTAACTTTTTAAAATAAAAGAATATTTAGTTTCTTAAATAAGATGATATAAGCTATTTTACTATAAAAGTAAATACTAAAATATCTTTGCTTTTATAAAAATATTTCAAAATAATAAATGGTAGTGAAAGTATAAAAAGACAACAATCAAATTATAAAAAATAAAAATTTTATTTTTGTTAAACAAATTATGTAAGGATATATTATCAATAATATTTATATAAAGATAATATATATATTTTAATATATATTCTGATAAAAACATATTTAAATGATTGAATCTGTTTCAAAATAAATTTACATAAAATTATTAAATTAATTTTTTAGTACATATAATAAAATAGCTTTAACTTGTAGATAAAATCAATTAACTGAAGTGATAAGATATCCATTTACACTAAAAAATATAATTTCAAAATTAGTATACTTACCATTGACATTATTTGGCAGCTAATGGGTTGAAATATTTTTAAAAATAATTAAAAACTAAAAAAATAATAAATGATAGATATTTATTAAGTTGAAAATGCTGATTTTATTATTAAAAATAACATAAAAGCATAACTACAATTTAAAAAGTTTTTTAATTAAAAGTAAAGATAAATAATAATAGTTACAATAGTTATAAGTTTAGTATCTAAAAAAATTGAAAGCTTTTAAAGAACATAAATAAGCTGTTAAATAAATAAATCATATTTTACTTATTCTCTATTATATGTATATATAAATAATAGCTTAAAATATAGTATCTAATAAAAAAATATTCAAATTAATAAAATCTTTTTAAGTTGATAAACATTTATCATAAACATATGAAATGTAAGATTTTGAAATAAAGGTAAAACGCTACAAATCTATAAGGCTAGTGAAAAAGAGTATATCAGGTATATAAAAGCTATATGAGAATTCAGATGGTTAATAGTCCTAGTTATAAACTTAGAACAGAAAAAACACTTTTAATAGTTTTATAGAATTTACAAAGATTTTATAATACTGAAAATATTGAATAAATATTTTAAGAAAGTAAAATATTAAATTTAAGAAGAATTCTTCTAAACTTAGAAACAGTTTATGAAAAAGCAACGTAAAAATACACTGAATATTAAAATGTTTATAATAACATTTTACATACAATTTACTTAATTTATAAAACTAAACTTATAAAAATACTGTTTTTAACAACACTAGCAATAAATAGTCGTAAGTGAAGCCAAACATTGTCTATTTTTACACTACTTAGTATATAAAATAACCTCTCATAAGTTTTGCACTTGAATATTTAAAGTGATAACTGCAAACTCTTATTGAAGATGTAAAGTATGTTTAAGATAAAAATCAGAAAATATACTGCTATTAATATTGTTTAAACTAAAATACTTATTAAATTTAAATGATAACACTTAAAACGTATTTTATAAACCAGTAAAAATAATTCGGTGGTAACAATTACAAATAGATTTTTAATAAAAAATATAATTTAGAAAATAATAGTGAAGTTATGTTAATCTAAAACTTTAATAAATATAAATTTTAAAAAGATAAATTTTTCAAAAAATATTGTTTGAAGAAACCGTTAAAAAAATTAGAAAGTTTATTTCGCCCACAACTTAAAAACTACTGCTTTACGGTAAACGTCAAAGATTTAGCAGATTATTTTCTATCTTATTTTCAAAAAACTTTTTCAAAAAAACGAAACTAGCTTGATAATCTAATGATGTAGCTAAACTCAATTTTTTATAATTCACGTAAATGCATTCTATCTTTTACCAATAGGCACTCATTTTAATGCTATGTGTATGCTTTGGTACAAAATTAAATATAGTTATAAATTTTATGAATAACTAAGTAAAATTTAATTATATTTCTTATTACTATTAATTTATATCAACTAACTGATAAAACTATTTCAAAGCTTAATATTTTACAAAACTTATATGTTTATCAAAATATTAAAAATAATATAATCAAGCTTTTTCTATAAGTTTATAAAATATAGTATACAAAATTTTATAACTCTTCTAAAAGTTGTTTACATTTCTATTTTCAGAGTTTTGATCTATGCAGCTAAGTAATAGCATCTATGACTTTTTATCATTTTCCATAATCAATAATCTTGTGTAATTTTAATTATATAAGAATAAATAAAAATCTAATTTGAAATTTAATTCTTTAAAAAGAGCTTAGATATCTTAGAAAAATAAAATGTAAGTGAACCAAAAAATTTAGCCAATCAATTAAAATTTCTAAAATCTGAATCGAACGCTGCGGTAGAGATACCAATATACATGTTATAATAAAATTAAAGATTTTAAGCAGTAATCAGATAAAAATACCTAAAAATTCAATTGCTATTTTTAGCTTCTTTTTTTCTAAATTGAAATTTAGTAATGCAATATACTGTTAATAATAGTATATTTAGGTTTAAAGCTAGTTTATTTAATTTTAAATACATAACGATTCACTACAGTGCTATATTCAATTGGTATCAAATAAAAGCTTTTTTTTGCTTTTTCCTAATCTTAAAATGTCAATTGAATAAAACAAATCAGTTTTTAGGAGAAAAGGTATTAAATTCAATTTTTGATGCAAATATTTAAAAGTCCATATTTTCCGTGTCTATGTATAAAAAAGAAATACTTTAATGGTTTCTGTTATTTAACTTATTTAGTCGCGATTCTTTTGATTAGAATTTTATACATATCTAAGTTTAAAGTTAACACAAAAGTTGTTTAAATACTTTCACTGCTTTACAAATTTCAAGTTTTACTTCGAAATATACTATTTTATATATTACATATTTTAATATTTTACTTCCATTAGCACGATGGAAATTGTCTATCACATAAAATCTTTAAAAAATAAATACAAACATTAAACAAAATCCGCAATTTAAATGATATTTTTAAACAGTTTTCAAGTTAACAACCTTAATGAAAAGTTAGTTAGCAAGTAGACCATTAATTAATTAATCATTTTACAAATATCATTACCCTATCATCTGATTTTAAATGGCACAATTATGTTTCTAAAGTCTTTGGATAATCAATCAAACTTTTTTACCTGATTTAGAAGACTCTTAACTTTAGGGATCCATACTTCTTATCAAAATCTTCAAATTGCACGTACGTCCAATTCTTGAATAAAATGTCAGTGCATGGATACCATATCAAGTTAATGATATTAAAAAAATCGAGTCTGTTCAAGCGACATTTACAAGATTGGTATGCAGGAAACTTAATATTAAATGCTTAATATTAATAAAAATTAAAAGATAAATAAGGAAATCAGATAAAGCCTACTCTATATGGTAATTATAAATAAAACGACCATAAAACTGCTATAAGAAACTCATGGAAGAAATTGATGCCATTACCAAGCTCTTCCATGCAAAACAGTGACCCTTCGGAAGAAATTACAAACAGCGAGTTTATCCAGCAATTTTCGAGGATGAATATCACATTTACAGACGATGATATCCAAAACTGGATGAGTTGCGATGGTCCTGGGTATGAGCACATGGACGAGCAAGGAATTGTTGCACTGATTTCTGGAGACAACGAAAAAGAGGCGGATGAGGAGGTTGGAGACGAAAATGATGTTCCACAATCATCAAAGTGTCCATTCTCTTACGGTGAAGCCATGCAGAAAATGGTTGATTACTTAGCCTCTATCGTTGTCAACCAGAATCCACACCAGAAAGTGTGTCACAACTTGTCCAATTCCGTGAATTTTCTACTAAAAACCGAGAAAACACTATCAAAAAAACTTCTATTCTTTCCTTTTTCAGCAAAAGTTCCAATATAAAGTAAATTGTTTACGGTGTGATTTGTTTTCGTTAAATTGATTTTAAACTTTATCAAAGTTTTGTTTCGTTTATTTTTTGTCTGTTTTAATTGTTTGGTTTGTTGAAAAAATGAAAATATATTAAATTAACTGAAAACTTAGTGTGCGTTTTATTATATGCATTGCATAATATAAAAGAGGTAGATTGTTTAAAACAACGATTTTTTGTTCTTATCCGGCCAAAGGCTAATTCGGCCATAATTGTAAAAAAAGCTTGCCCAACATGGCCGGATTAGCGAGGTGCACAGTACTACTTTACTAACAGTAACAATAAGCCTTATACAATTATTTTCAATAATTCTTAGATAGTTTTCATTTGGTAATTGTTAGACTTTATCATACGATAAGTTTGTATCACTAGTACTAGTTATGTAATTATTGGTTTTTATAATTTGTTTGGAGATATTTTACTTTAATACTAAAATACTGGAATTACTCCGAAGCTGAGTAAACAACACTTACTAACACTACATGCAAAGAAACTTTAAATTCACATTTTTATTTCAATCTTACCGAAAAAATCGCCTTGTTGAGAGTTTAGATTTGAAAACCAGCAATCCTGCTTCGATCTTGCAAGTAAAAAGTATCTTAGTTTGATTTCAAATTGTAACTTGTAAAACAATCCCGATAACAAAACTAAAGCAAATAAGCTTACAGACAAATCTTTCAACTATTTGCTAAGAGTATTCAGCAAAACAACTTTCCTTTCATAGTAGTATTTTTGTTCCTTAAAGAAATATGACAACAGCAATAAAATTTATTTAAATATAAGTTTTTTACGTTGACATTCTATTTTAAATAGTTGGTTTTCAGTTATAGCTTTTGTATAGTTATTTATATTCGTATAAATCATTTTCTATTTTAGTAAGTTTGTTCTAATTTTGAGCTTTTTTCTCATAATCTTTAAACTTTACCTTCTTAGATAACAGCAAATGCTTTAGATAATGTAAATAAATATTTTAAGAGTTTTTATAAGCAAAAAAATGATTTATAATATTGAAAAGAGTTTGCAGACTGTGAAAAACATCACTTATATGTTCAATAAAACAATTTAATGAAATGGATTTAGAATTTGAATTCTATTTTATGGTTTTAGATCTCAGTAAAAATGTTTAAGAAGCTGCATGTAAAAAAGTCTTTAAATAAAATCTTTACGTAATGAAGCAAAATTATGTTTGACTAAACTTTTTTAACTATAAGTTGAGTAAATTAAATTGCAACATAATTTTTGTTTTTATAAAATTTTTGAAATTGATAATTTTAGCTAAAGATTTTAGATTAGCTGCGAATAAAATAATAAATACAAAAATCAGTTTACCAACTTTGAATTTAAAAGAATATACAAATGATGTATGTATACTGGAAATGTCAATAACATTAAAGTATTTATTTTGTAAAGGTAGTGACTTAAGTTGCTAGAAATTAAAAAAGTTAATATAGTTACATATTTGATAAATAAACATTTTAATATCAAAAAACTAAATGTAAAATTTAAAATAATTTTATGACATTAAGTTACCTATGTTCATAAGTACTCATTAATCATAACTAAATTAATGTTTTTTGCTGTATCTTAAAAAAAGGATTTTATACATCAAAATGTAAGACAAGCTTCTGTGACTATCTTTCTTATATCAATCAATTTGTCTTTTTTAGAGTAACATTAACACACAATTGTATTGATCTTTAGAAATGATAAAACTTAATAATTATTTCATCTTTATGTGAAAGTAATGAATTTTCAGTGAAACTTTAAATTTCTAAACTAAAGAAATAAAAATTTTTTTGACTTATGTACTTTCCAGAAAAACGTCTGAATGGTTTTTATAAATTTGGGTTACTTTAACTTACATGGCAGACATTTATACTACTTCCTTTAAGCTTTCAATTTTCAAACTTGCAGGTTTTTATTTAAATTGGAAGTCAGAATTTTTATAAATTGAATATATAAAAACAAAGTAGTGCTAGAACTATCTTAAATAAATAAAAACTATTTTTATGCCTCACAAAAGTATTTTGGATAAATATTTTTTTATACCTGAAAAGTTTAAATAAGTTTATTAAATGAATAGAATTTCTTTTTAAAATTGACTGGAGCAGATTTATTAGTAGTTTTTAGATAAATCTAGCTTTGGTTGCATCTATATTAGGTAAGCAGTCATAGTTCATAGAAATGCAAAAATTGTATCTTTCATAAGTTTTGTTTATATAAATCGTTGAAATTTTGTTCAACTTGTTAGTAAATGTCCCTATTCAAGAAAATAAGTAAAATTATTCTTAAACGTTTCAGTTTTCAAGTTTTTAGATGTTTTGAAAGCAATTTATGTTCTGTAGTTATATTATATGTAATAATATGAGGAGAATTATTTATTTTTAAACACAGTATTTAGGTATAGCAAAATATTTGTAACAATAAACCGATTATAGACAGATGAGTATACAAGTTTATAAACATTTTTTCTTGGTAATTTTTGATTGACTTTTTTTATTATTTCAGCAAAAAGAAAAATTTTTAATTTTTTTAGAACATTGAGCTTTATTATGACATATAAATAAAATAGTTTACTTATAGTATGATAAATATTGTAAACCGTTTATATTTTAAAAGTAATTTACATTAGAATTGAATAATAATTATTCCTAATTTATCTGTGAACTCTATTTTTGATTATTGTAACCAACCATTGCGAGCTTAAAAATATGTAGAATCAAGATAAAATTTTGAAATTAGTAATTAAGTTATTTTAAATTCTAGCGTGGCCGGTTAGCTCAGTTGGTTAGAGCGTCGTGCTAATAACGCGAATGTCGCGGGTTCGATCCCCGTACTGGCCACATTTTTATATTGAGTTTGTACAACGAGTTGAAATAAAAAACTTTTTAACCTCATAAATTATACCAAATTGGTTTTCTATTTTTGGTAGTCACCTTATTGAATTTTGTTTAGTCGAGTTGTTTTTAAACAAGCTTTGCCTTATCGAAAACTACAATAATTACTTCCTGCTGAAACTGAGATGTTTTTTTATAAACACTTTTTTGATAAAATATAATAAACTGAAAAAAATGTCAATTTATTCTCATAGTTTTTTGATAATTTAACAAATAACAATAATTTAATCTTTTTTCAAATTTTAATTACAATGATTTAAAATCAGATAGTTTGGTTTGAAAACATAGCCAGTCTTATTGACAGTAATTTTTTCACTGAACTTTATAAATCAGAGCAACAGAAGTGGCATTCCTTATCCATAGTTAGGGAAGATACTTTTCGGCGTCTGTCAGCTAGTGGAGTAACATAAAGCGGTTTCAATGGCTTGGCGGAATTTGAACTCATGTATTTAAAGCTCAACAGGTTAAGAGTTAACAATTGTCACATAATGCAGTTTATTGATAGTATAAACATACATTACAAACCGACTAATTTCAAACTAACATTCAATTTTTAGCTTAATTTTTTCTATTTACTTCTAGTTTGAAACGCAAATATAAAAATATCTTTTACTAATTAGTATTTTTGATTGAATTTAGCATTTGAATTACATTTGTTCCTAGTATATTTTTCGAGCTTTGAGAAGTTGAAATCGCGTTAAGTTCTTTAGATAAAATAATGACTATTTAATTAACTTTAAGTTATATTATTTTTTGACTTCCGCTAGGTAGCGCTCTTTGAACATTTCTTCTGGTCAACCGACACGCTTTTTGCTTTGTTAACGGGTCTGTAAAAATACATTGAGAGTCTCTTCAAAGAGTACTTATAAGTTACACAGAATGGTTCTCTCTACGGCTAGTAGCATTAATTTTCTATAAAGATCAGTTGACATTTACTCTGCTCAAAGAATACCAGTTTTTTCAAAGTTGATTAAATAAACATTCTAATGTTGATATTGTTGCTATAGTATCTTTGTAAACTAATTAATATTTAACTTTTATTTTGATATCTTTTCTCAAGTGAATCATTATTAAAAGTATATAATTTACTACTAATTTTGGTAATAAAATTCTCAATTAATGGCGTCATCTTATATTCTGAGTAGTAACAATACTACAGCGAGTTATGAATGGGCAACCAAAACAACCAATATAACTTACAAGGTGAGAAGCAAATGTTTTTTAACGATGTTTGAATAAGTTAGAAGGAAAATACTTAAATTAGAATATTTGGTTAGTTTTATATTGTTTATATAAACTTTAAGAAAGTTATGATTAATTTATTTACGATTAATAAAATAAAAATTAAGATAAAACTTTTTTTATATAAATTGTAAATTTAGTTGGTTTTAAAATAATTATTTTGAATAAAATAAGTTGTTAAAACTTATAAAAAAGATTTTAGTTTAGAAAATATTTTCTACATCACGATTTAATTAGTTTAATATAATAATTATGAAAGTTAATTCTTTAATAGTTAAGAATAACTTTATGTTGAAGATACGCCAAAACATTAAGTGATTCTTTTAATGTTCGATTTCTGATTCTACTTTTCATACAATTGTTCAATAGCAATAAGCAAATGATTAAAAAAATTATTTAAAATTAAAAATATTGTAAAAATTAAAGACATAACATCAAAAATGAATAAAAAGCAAAAAAATAGTTTAGATTTAAACAAATTGAAATAAAAGTGTTATAAAAGCGTAAAATTATCGCAATATCGATTTATACTCTTTCAAATTTTTACTGTTTCTTTATTCATCAGTAATTTAATTATCTTACTCCGAAGAAATTCAATAAATCGTAAAACACAAAGTTACGTAGCTAGAAAACAAATTTGCTGAAATTTAAATGACTTTTCAGCAGCTTTAATTTTACAAACCTCAAAAATAAATAAACAACAGACAAAAAAATATTTTTTACATTTACAATGATATAAACTTTTCGTAAAGATACAATTAGCAAAAAGCTGATAAAGTATGAAAAAAATTTGAACCTACTCGTCATGCTTGAATAATCTCTACTTCGTGAAAGCTTTTTGCTGTTTATAGTGTCTTTACCGTTTTCTGTTTATTTTGTGAAAGTATTTTATAAAAACTAAATATTTTTGCTTTTAATCGTAATTACATTCTTCTATATGATTAACACCTTCACTTGGAAAAGTTATTTATTACATGTTAAAAGTAAACCAACTTATCTATTCCATTAACCTTCCTAAAAAGAACAAAATTATAGAACTAGTCATGTGACTACACTTTCCGTTACTGGATAACTCAAGGTCTACTTTCAAGTAGTTAACTTGATTGATATTTGAGTTAAGAACCAAATTGTATAAAAATTTCCTCATATATTTACTTATATATTCTCCTGTGAATCACAAATTACATTTATTTGCTACAAGTAGAAGTTATAGAGATGAAATTTGTTTCTGTTATCAATTTGTTACACAAATTGAAATAAATATTTTAAGTACAAATTTCAATTGAACTTTCTTCAAAGTTTGCTTCTGACAAATAATTCTAATCACGTGATTCAATGATCTTTCAAAATGATCTCTAAGAGCTTATTTTTTTAGGATCTGTGTCCTCCTTTGCGATCTTTACCTCTCAACGTGATGGCCGGCATTATTGGAATTTTAGTAATTTTAGGAAACGGTCTTGTCATATTGGCTGTACTTGGTGGACAGTCTCGTTTATTTCGGCCCATGTATTGGTTTATTGTCCATATTAGTTTTTCTGATTTCCTCATCGGTAAGAATATTTTTTTATAAATATTTAATTTATCTATGAAATGCTAAAAATGGCTAATAAATATTTCTGTATTATAATGAAATAACATCTTTAATTAATATTTGCGATTAATCGAAAAGCTACTAGAAAAAGAATTAAATCTTTTACAAAAACAATATTTATGATTTCGTCTTGTCATTCAATAAATTGATTGTTGAATGCTGAATGCTGAAAGTTTAATGTTTGGTTTAACTGACCTAGAAACCAATAAGCAAAATATGTGGTGCATTTTATCAAATATAAGTTTGTTTAGATCTTTTCATGGTTTCCATCATCAATAAATCGACTGGAAAGGAATTTTATTGAATTATAATGTTTATGCTTTTATAAAAATGTTCATTTTGATGTATGATTTGAAAAAATCTATATATCAACCTACTTTTTCAAACATTTTCTACTTTACACCTAAACATAATCTTAATTTATTTAAATCTTAATTTGATAAAAAGAAATTATTAGATTTAAACAAACATTATTTTCCTATTCAGTATTTAAAAGCACTGATACAGTAGCAATGTAGTTAAAATCGTCATTATAGAATCGATTTGTTAAAAGATATCTGCTATATTTTTTGCTGCAACTAACTTAATGAGATTACAACAGTTAGTAAATTTGAAGTTTACCACAGACTATAAAATTAGAAATAAACAACAATACTTTTATATGAAATTACAGGCGTGATGTTACTGTGGAATTATTGTTTGATGGCCGCTTTAAACTTAAATAACACAATGACTAGTCTGATAGTGGTCCATAGTTTTTGGTTAGTTTCTGCTTGTTCGTCTGTAATGGGAATAACATTACTTGCACTTGACAGGTAAGTACTGAAATATTTTTCAATTTTATTCACTATCATTAAAACTTAGTTTTAAAAATTATCTAAAAAAAGTGGATAACAAATTCAGATTTTGATAAATTTATTTTTTTTCAAATGTTAATTTCAAAGAATTGAGTAATTTTAGCGACTTTGCAAACTAGTATGTTACGACTCATAATGTCACAAGATTAAAAATTTGTTGATATAGCTAAAAATATCAAATAACTACTTGCAAATTTATACTATCTCTGTTATTATTAAATGTAAGTTGTTAATTTGTTAATATAATTTTTTTGTGACAAATTCTGAATGACGTTCCAAAGTAGATTTATTTGAAATAACAAAACTTAAACTGTTTTTATGTAGTTTCTTATAACTGAAAAATTATATTATCTTTAAACTATTTCGAATGTGTCACATATGTGAAATTCTAAAACCTTTTATTATTAAATTTCAGAACCATATTTTTTAAAAAAAAGATTATCAAATTTTTTTTTTTATAAGCTAGCTTAATATAATATAATTAAATTGAACAAATTGTTTCAACAAACCTTTCTCTAAGTCTTTAGTCACAAGCAACTAATTGTAATAAAATATACTGAGTATTAAATCTGTCTAAATAAATTTGTGTTATGTGGATGATAGCTTAAAATTTCTAATAATCTTACAAACCATAAAACTGGAAATTAATAATGTCTGTACAAAGTATAGTTTTTCTAAACAATCTAATAGTTATATGGACATTTTAAACTTCTTTTTAATGTAATTTTGAATAGCTTTTAAGAAAAAAGAAACAAAGTATTTAATATCAAAAATAATTTTTTTGATAAACTTTTTCATATCAACTATTTTTGTATTTACTTTTAAACAACTCAATCAACAAAAGTTTATTTTAAGTAAATAACAAGTTTCCGATTAGCAAATGCTTATTACCTAATTTATTTTTTCTACTTTGAGAACTGAAATAAAAAAAAGGATAATATTTATTCTTATCTTACACTAGCTTGGTCGTATTTTACAATTGCTGTTATAAATATTTATACTTGTCATTTTTAAAACCAAAAGTTTAAGTTTGTGACTACTTTTGATATTTTCTCAGGCTTTAGTCGTATACTTTTTTGTAACTTCATTCTACACGTTTTCGAAATTGTACGGGTTTAAATTTTTGGAATTCTACTATTTCGCTTTTGTAGTATTTTGAAAGTTAGAATTAAGTTTTACGGTTGACTATTCTTAATAGGATTAGATTTGAATTTCTTCAATTACTTTACACCTCAAAAAAAGAAGAAAACTTAGAGTTGATGAAGCTCATGAAAGCTTTTAATTTTTTTTACAGAAACATTTTTTTTTTCACAAATGTGAGCTGTAAAAGTTTAAATTATTAGTTTTGATTACATTTTTTACAATTGCTATTTTTGCTACTTTCAAATTGAACTGAAAATATAACGAATTATTCAATTTCTTTAGCTGAAAAATATTTTGCTTCTATTGAAATAGGATTATATTATTATCAGATTATTCTATTACAGAAAATTGGTGATTGAAAACTGAAACAACTTTTACAAAAAAGGTGTAAATGAAATTTTTTGAAATAAAATAGGTTTTTAACTTAGTTTTTTACAAAAAGCATTTTGCAAGTGCTATGTTAATTACATTTACTTCTGTCAACATAGCTATAAGATTTCGAAAAATTTACAATCGTAAACAGTCTTGTTTATAAATAAAGGCTGTAAGTGCAAATTCTGTTTTTTTATGACATAACTATTAGTTTAGTTTTTGATAAAATCGATCGTAACTTTATTTAATTATATCTTTCTAAATCTGCTTATACTGTAAACAGTTGCAGAGAATAGATAAAAGAAGAGAAAGAATTAACAAAAGCAAAGTTTCAGTTAAACTGCAATAACTTTAAAATTAACTTTGAAATAGTTTGTAGATCACTTTTGTAAGAGACGAATTAACCATGTTAAAGGCTAAGCGTTAAGTCAAGATTGTGAAAATTAACAATAAATTGTTGTTAAAATTTTTGAAACATTAGAAAGGTAGAACTACATTGCTGTGACTATCAAACAGTTTTGACCTTATCAAAAATCAAAAAGCTGTTGAATTGAATAACTAGTAAATCAACTTGCTGTTGAACAATATTTCACGGTATTTATAAAAATTTTAAAACTAAACAAAATAAATGAAATATTTCAGTCTTGATCAATTATAAAGTAAAAAAGTATTGTAATGAATTTTATAGTTTTATACAATAAAAATAATAAATATATAATAAGTATAACAGATTTAAGTTTATTATTTTGTTTCTTTCTAGATATATGCAAGTTGTTCATCGCGAATTTCATAGAGTCTATTTCAATCAGATCACTGTAGGTGTAAGTATCTTGTTATCTTGGATAATTCCTATTTCGATTTTTATGTTACCTCCTCTTCTAATGAATACAACTTGCAAAGAAAGTTGTCGGTATGTAGAAAAACAGTTTTTTTGACTTTGTTATTAATCAGCTAAAATAATTAATTTCATAATTTAGAAATTTTTAGCTTCTTAAGATTTTAAGACAGTTTACATTTATAAACTGAAATTTATATTTTTAATTATTTTTATCGACTTGTAAAACAGTTTGAAATAATTTCTTATAATTTATGACATCTTTAAACTACTAATTGAATTACCTGCATATTTTTCGGTCATTTTGTTTATTGATCAGTTTTTAGAGAGAACATTTTTTCATATGGTTGTTAAATTAGTTGTATTAACTAAAAGAGTGATTAATTTGCAGTAAATGAAACGTAACGATTAAAACCTAAGCAAGTTTTATTTAAACAATTGAGCAAACTTAAGTTTTTCAAAAGCTAAAACAATTTTAAGATAATATCTTTAATCCTGTGGTATAAATTATTAAAGAATAAATTTAAATTTTTACGAGTCTAGCAAACTCGAGAAAACAATGTTTGGCTAACTATAAAGCTTGATAAACAAAAACTGTTTCAATATTTGTAAAATTATATTAGATATTTTATCGTTATTATCTATTACGTCAAACTATTAAGTTTTTTACAAAATTATATCATAGAAAATATAACTTGAAAAGAGTAAAATAGAAGTATCAAGGGTTTCAATTAAAAAATATTAAAAACACATTTACTTTTGTATTTAACATTGAAATTTAAACCAGATAAATTTATTAAACGGATAATTAATGTCTTATTTAAAAGACCTAGAAACAAATGTCATGAACTTTAAATCAAGATTAAATAGTTTTAAAATGTTCGATCTGTTATCAAGATATAAACGTAAAAATTTAGAAATATAAATTAAGTCAGAATAGAATACTCGAAAAAAGAAACACTTACTTAAAGTATTTTGTTGTTATTTTGTTTGGTATTTTCTATAACAAAATATCGATTTAATAAAATTGCTGAAATACTATTTCTTAAGGAAATTGTATTTGTTATTACAAGTGATTTATAGAAAATAATATTGATATCAAGGTTAGGTTATTTGAAAGATTATATCATCTGACAAAGATTTACTACACAATGTTTTGTAGCAGACAACAATGATTTACAAAAAAATGTTTTTTTTTTGACAATTATTTATATTTTCTATTTATATAAAACAATATTTTATGGTTAAACTTTGGAATCAGTTAGTTTATTTAATGCAATCAGTACAGTTTGTTGGCATGTTAAGAACTTTAGTTTTTAACCTATAAGGATGTTTCAAATTCAAAACAAACTACAAACAGTTGTAAAAACTAACTGCGTCTACTTAGCACCCACATTTTAAAAAACTTATCGCTAAAAAACTAGCCAAGAGAAACTTGTTTTACAGAAATTTTATGCTCAGCTATAAGAGATGCAGTAAAACTTGAGGTTCAACATGATTTAAAAACGTACTAAGTATAGTTTATAAATTAGCAACATCTAAATTTATTTTCAAAAGTTGGTTTCTAACATAAGCAAAAACGTAATTCATACACTGTTTGAAATTATCTTGATGTTTTTATCAATACTTTACCAAGATTAAATTATCTAAATTGATTTTACAAATAATTTGAAGCCTACCGATATGTATTGACAAAATTTGATTTTTTCAATGCAAAGATTTAATTATTTGTTCTTCGTAGAAAGCTGAGTCGTTATGAGCTCTAATCTTAACTCAATTGCTGTTTCATTTTTTTTGTTCTTTGTAAAAACATTAAAAATATACAGAATTTCACAAGATTTAAGATTAAATGCAAACAAAATAGACTTATCATATAAGATCTAAAGTTTTATTCCAGTAAAATAAATTACATTTTAATTATGGTTACAAATGGTAATAAATATGTTGTTAAATAAAGGTGTCAAGAAGAAAAATTTATGGAATGTTTACCCTGGAGAGAATGTTCCTTGGTGATACCACCTTTTAAGAAAGGCTTAGTGCTTGCAGCAGCATTTTATCTTTTCACAGTGATGCTGTTTCCAATAATAATCTACAGTATGATATTCTACAAGGTTCTTACAACATTTTTGTTTCTATTTTTTTACATAAAGGGTCGCATAAAACATCAACATATCTATCGATTTTCAAATTTTGAAATATAAATGTTATTCTTATTTGGTTTCTTTAATAGTCTAAATTTAGGCTTAAACGAATTTCTAAGACAGAAGCTTTTAGTGACCACAACTCTGAGCTTGTTATTATGTCTTGAAACAAAAGTAATGCCATCATGTAATCTTTCAGCTTAAATTTCATGCAGTCACCCTTCTATCACTTTACACTATAGATAAGATCTCTCTCTCTTTATGTAAGGAATTCTATCATAAAGCTATTCTCTATGAAATTGTTAAGCTGCAAATACAGTTTTGGATTAAGAAAATGTCTGTTAATCTTACAGTGAATTTAAATGTGATTAGAAGCCTTATAGCTTAAGCCTCTTAAATTTGTATTTAACTTTCAACACATTTTTTCTCAGTTTCATATTTTTTGATGATTTACACTAGCATTTTATTTATTTCATTTTGAAATTTTATTTAATTTGAATTTAATATTTCTTTGATGTTATTTAAGTATTAAATTTTAAAGAATTTTGCTGTTGCTGTATTTAAGATGAATATATTCTTAGAAATTTTAACATTTAATATAAATTTTTATTCTAAATTTGGTGATTTCATGCACTTTGACATATAACAATACTAACTGGCATGTTTCAAATTTAAAATTAGAATTCATGTGAATTATTAAAAGTTAAACAAATAGTTGCCATTATCCAATTTTTAATTTGAAAATTTAGTTGAAATATTTTTCTAGGTAAGAAAACAAACAAAAATATTTCATCAACGAATGAGAAAGAGAGACGCTAGACTTATCAAAACTTTGGTAGCTATAATGGCTATATTTTTTGTCACTTTATTTCCTACTGGTGTTGTACTTATAATAGTAAGATTTGAATTTTTTATAAGAAGTATTAACTCATATAAACTTTTAAATTTTATTTATTAAGTCACAAATGCAAAATTAGTTAAAATTAATTAATTAAATAAATTCAAAAGTTGTTCAATTTTTCTGAAGTTGATTCTCAGAGCAAAGATTTGATTTAGTTTAGTACCAAAGCTATAAACATGAATAATTTAAAGTTTTTCAATAAAACAATTCTAAAGCATATGGTTTATTAAATAAAAGGTTTCAACTTATTTCAGGATGCAACTACAACTGATAACAACTCAGGACTAATCAATATTGGACTTGGTGCTTTTGTATTAGCTACTTTGAACTCGTTAGCGAACCCTATATTGTACATATGGAGAATTTCTGCTATCAGAACATCAATTCAAAGACAACTACCTTTTCTAAAAACACATTCTGTTGGAGCCCGATTAAATTCTACTGGACCCAGGCCTGAAGCTAGAAAAGTAACAAATAGTTTGCCCAAAAGCAAAAAGTAAGAGTTATCATCTATTTGAAAATCACTTTTTTTCATAATTATAGAAAATTTGGAATTTTCATTCAAAAGTAAATTTCCCTGGAAATAAACAACAACATTTTCCAGACGTGAATTATATATAAATATAGATTAAATAAAAGTAGTAATTAGTATTTAGTAATAGCACATCACCATCTTTAAGCTATTGTCGTAAACAGCTTTAGTTTTACATATGGTGTTATTAAAAAAAAGTAAATAGCTGTTGAAATAGAAATTTATCAAATTGGGCTAACCCTTCTGATGAATAATTTTGATGAGAGCTTTTGTAACAGCTTATGAAATTACATTCGTCTGATCATATTTCATTTTAAGATATTTTACGGTTTTGAAACTTAAGTTGACTTACAGGTACACTCTTAAATAATAAAATTGATTTCAAGTCTGACATAATCAATAAGTTATCTTAAATAAAAAAATGTTGAGATAACAATAATCTGATAAGCAACAAATAAAAAAGGTAATTTTTATTCAATATTCCACAAATATTAATTATATTTGTTATAAACGGTTATTTCAAGCATCAAGCTATAACCTAAGAATAAAACAACAACTTATCTGTTTTCTATCACGCTCTGCCAACTACAAAATGTTTAATGCTCTATAAAGCTGCTTCAATTTTAAAAGCCAATTTTACCTACAGAGATATTATGAGTAAAACTGTTGAAGAGCCAAACGCTTATCAACCAAAGCGTAAAATGTCTTGGTTAGTCCTATTTACGAGGGTAGCTTTTAATGGAACATCCAGCCAAGAATCCACTCCTGATATCAGTTTAGTAAGTTTTATCATTTTTAATCGTTTTCATCAATTTCTCAAATAAATATTTTTTAAGGATAAAATAATGAATTAAAAACATTCAAACTGACTTTTTTCGAATTTGCTAAACTATTTTACCATGAAATACCTTCTGTACATATTTGAGACAAGTAAAATTCTACTTTTTAGTTTGATTTTCATCGAATTAACAAGTTGAGATAGAACAATAATTGAATTTTTTGATCGATTAATCTAGCTTAATGATTGTTTAAAAAATTTGTTTACAATTTAAACACTATCTAAGAATGTTGATAAAGTCAACTTATCACTATGTTATTAGAAGTCAATCATTTTTAAGCACCTTTCACTACTAGTTGCAAGATTTTTCTGTAAGTATTGTTGGCTGATAAATTTACTGGTTAAAGTGCGTAAACTGCTCAACTGGTTTTTAATCAACTTTTGTGCTCTATAATTTAGGGACTCGACCACGAGCTGTTAGCTGTTTAAATCTTACAGCACATTTAGCTAGTACTTACAAAAGAGTGAAAATTTTTGTTGATGTAATCTACAGCTAATATAAACAGATTTAGATGCTTAATAAATGACGAAAGGAATTTATTTTGAAACTAGTCATTAAAACATTTATTTAAAAGATCCAGCAACACAAAATCATGTAGTTTTCTTTTCGTCATTAAAAATAGAAATAAAAAACAAATATTTCACAATTTTTCTAGCTTTGGTAAAGTCACACTCACAATTTATTTCAAAAGTTTTATTACCTAAACTTTCATTCGAATAAATATTTCTTATCAATTATTGATCATCGCAAAAATTATTTGCTTTTAACAGACATCTAGGTACGATATAAAAATTGGTTGTTACTTTCTCAAGCATAATATTTATAGTAACCACGTTTGTAAGGGACCTAGTAGTAATACAACTTTTGAAGAGATTTTTTTAATTATTTTAATTTATTCTTAGTGCTTATGGTAATTAAGTTTTTCATAAAAATCTTAGATATTTTAAGCAGTTTACTTATTAAATAGTCGATCTTGAATTTTGCAGTAAAACATAATTAATTCGTTGAAAATCTGTTACTTTACCATAATATCAGTCACAAAGACGATTCTGTTACAATCTATCTCTTTTCATTTTAACATTAAAGCAATTATTTTTCGACTGGTTGGATTTTATGACTCGCCTTAAACAATTTTATTAGAATCTGTATTTGATGTTACTTTGATATAATTTAGCTTAAATAAACATTTCCAGCGATCAACCAAGCTTAAGAAAAAAGAGATAGCAGGACAAAGCTCAAAAACAACTGAACATATCAGTTGCGCCTCCACATTTGATGATTGCTGTCTATCCAAGACGAATAACGAACAAAATAATCCAAGCAGTAGTCTTGCAGAATCAAGAGTTGCATCAGGAACAAAAGCTCAAGTGTAAGATTATCAAAAAGTCATTTAAGTCTGTTTTTGATAATTGATATTTTCAGATGTAAACGAATAATGAGAGATAAAGATGACGAAAAGATATTCACTCTGACTTCTCAACCATACCAGCAAACAACAAAACCAACATCTAATAATCAGACTTCATTATTGTCTCTAAAGAGATCAGACCATCAAGTTTGATTTATTCAACTGAAAATTTTCAAAAATATTCAATATATAGTATGAATAATAATTTATTTCAAATTTTATTCTTTACACATTAAACGGTTTGTAGCAGAAGATTTTATAATGAATGATGATTTTCTTTTCTATTTTTTATGTGCAATGATATCTGTACGTGCTTTGATGTTGTAGAGTTTCTGTTGACTGAAAAAGCTTTTTATTTTTGCCCGTTTGCTAACTAAACTGCCTCTTATGAAGCAAAATCTTGATATTTAATACATTAAAAACTTTTATTCAAACTTTAAATATTCCTAGAACAAACAATTGTTGTGGATCAAATGTGTAGAGAAAGTATTTATTAACAAAAAGCTTGAAATACGTACAAATGAAAAATACGTCTTTAAGTAGAAACTGATTTGTTTTTTTTTGTAATATGAACCTTTTTTTAGTGTTTTGCACATTATTTAAGATAGCGTCATAAATATCTAAACTCACTAACATCATATAACGTTACAAGTTCAATAAAGTAAAGAGTATTGTAAAACTGAAAGAAATATGAGAGCTTTCAAATAGAAGCATGTATAGATAAAGAAATATGTAGAAGTAAAAAGAGTGATAAGCACAAAGACAACAATGTTTTCATTTGATATCTTTTGGTGAATTTAAAATTAACAAAAATCAATCATAGATCAGACTTCAGTTTGAAAATCTTTTATAAAAGACCAAGCTTTCTAAAAATTTGATATCTTTAAATACCAGAAACTTTTGAAATAAACGAGTGGTTTTTAATATAATGGCAGTGTGGATAAAACTATGAAAGAAGCAGATGTTAGAAGCAAGATGTAATCTAAAACTTTTGAAAAACTGAACTCTAAAATCAAATCTTGCTTTTTCGAAATACTTAAAAGTATTTTTCTTAATTTAAAGACATTTAGTTGAAAACTTTTAGGAAAATTATTCTCATCATCAATGGTGCAGAACTTTAATCTTTAGTTAAATCCGTTCCAATACTCTCTTATAATTGCTTTACAAATATTTGTTTGTGGCAATAAATATTTTCTTTTTCAACTGATATACTAGCAATCTCATTAAAAGATCTGAAAATGATTTTATGGTCATCTTCAGTAAGACTACTTTTTTCTATCTAAAGAGCAAAGAAAACATAACCAAGACAAGTGTTTAACAAAGTATGATTTTATCTTCGGATTATTATATATTTAATCTTCAATTCGTTTTTCCGGAGTATGTTCAGGGCTTGAGTCAATAGGATTAGATATAAAATTCAAAGATAAAAAAAACTAAGAATCAAAGTTTCAATCAAATTTAATATGAAAATTAAAATTCAAAATTCTTTTTATTTATATCCGAATTTATTTGGACTAATGAGCATTAAGAGTTAAGAAAAAATGTTGAAAGTTAAATGATTAGTCTGTATATATGACCATCAGTCTAAAAAATGTTTAAACATCTATCAACAGCTTGATAAAAAGCGAAATCAAAAGAAGTTATTCACATGAATTGAAGCCTGAAAAAAGCTTTTATAAATTTTCTTTAATACTTTTAAATGAACAACGATAACTATTATCTACATTGAAGCTGTAGTTCTATTTTGAAATATCTTTATATTATTATTTATATTTGATCGCAAATATTTAGTTAACGACTATAATAATTATAAATTATATAAAAAAATAAGAAGTGTTTAATAAGTAAATGATAAATAAATCAAACGGAATTTAACCGATTAAGTTTCTTTAAAGATATTTTTTCAAGGACAAACGAAGTTATTAATACAATTATGTCTAAAATTTATAAAGATATTAAAAGTAAATTAATAGTAAAAAAAAGCAAGTTGTTTTATCGAAAAATTTATTTGTAAAGTTTAGAAGAGCTACTTTCAAACTTTATTTCCAATAGAAGTTGGAAACTACTTTAAATGAATGAAATGCAGATTGAGAGCAATAGATAAAACATCCTCTCGTTCTTTGCTGCGTTCCAATTAACAAATGATTAAACTTTCTTCTGATTCGACACTTGTTTTTCATCCTAGAATCAAAAACTATTCGTAATATTAAATAGTTTTTAAACAAAGTATTAACTCCAAGTTGTATTTGATAACCAAATTTTATTTTGTAAAAGTATAGCTTACACGTTATATTATTCATAAAATTCCACAAAGAAAAAACAAAATAAAAATGTTTATTTAAACTTATCTGACATTATTAACTAATTTGATATTTATTTTGTGATAAATCTTATAACAGATGAGTTACCATTTTAATCAATAATTTTGGTAAGTAGAAAACTTATCCTCAACGATTACGCTTATATTTCTAATTTAACCCAAAAAATATTTTAGTTTTTAAACTACCTATTTATCAAAACATAAAAAAATATTTAAAAGAAAGTTTAATTTCTTAAAAAATATTATTCAGTTGTCTAAATACTTCAATTGTACAATAAATTAGTTGAAAAACTTTCTTGTTTTCAATAAAAATGCTGAAGATTTTATTGCAACTTTACAAATTCAATTCTTAATTGGAAATGTTAAACATGATTGAACATTAAGTAGTTTTTATTTACTATAAAACATATCGTTTTGAGTTATTTGAGAATGCTTTTTTCCCATTAAAGAAAATTATTTAATCAAAAAGTTTAAGCTTAGCACAAATAAACTAAGTAAAAAAAACAATTCTTATCACAAATACTTCTCACTTCAGGTTTCTTGATGCTTTTTTACCGGAGGTTGAACAAGGAATTTCTTTTATTTAAATATCACAAAACAACATCTGTTGACAAAATTAGTCACTTTCAGAGGAAGATACTGTTTATGTTTTCTCTGAAATATGTTTTAAACCCGTCAAAAACAATCATTTGTTATAAAAGAAATTATATTTGTTATTTAGGAACTCATTGTTAGCAGGCGGCTTAGACGTATTGAAATGAAAAGGAGACTTAATGGTATTTCTAACTTTAGTAATATTCATATATTTATTCGACTTCGGTTTGAGACTGTTTATTTGTAAGTTATTATAAAACACTTTTTAAAGACTTTTTCAAATGTTTATTTTGATTTTTTTTTTATCAATTAAGTTTTATCAAATCATTTATTTGTTTGTTATACTCTTTTCATTTTTTAAACTCAATGTTTTATAATATTTTCATAAAAAGATATTTGTTAATATCTATTTCATAAAATAATTTGATGAGCTGTTGATAGATACTTTCAAAATTTTCTTTATATTTTTAATCAAGTTCAAATGTGTTAAAACATTTTTCTGAAACCTGTTTGAAATTTTTAATTACATGGGCTAGACGAAGACATCGGAAACTTTTTATCCTATTATACAATTTAGCTATTTCTACCGAAAAAGAATATAATTTCTTCAAAATACTTACTCCTTTAAATAAATTTTTAGTATCTTAAGCAAGTGATCAATTCTAAAGTTGGTTAGTACTTCTTGTGCATGTGATTGCTTTATTTATTTTATCAAACTAATTAATTAAATTAATAATTTAGGATTCACAAAAATATGATTTCAAAACCGTTGCTATCTTAAGAAAAACAAATTATAAAATTAAATAAGTTGCATCGAAAACCCTCCAGCAAATAAGTAAGGCAGACCTAAGAATGTTTCACAAATTCTTTAAAAATTCCCTCAGCATATTTTTTCCAAAAATATCAATTTTTATAAGATTTTAATAGGTCTTTACAAACCGTTGAAAGCAAAGCCCATCTATCTAGACTTTTCAGGCTGTACTAAAAAGAGATCTCTATCTTAAATAATTTTAGATTACAACTGATAAAATTTATTTATCTAAACTAATTTCAATGTGTTTTTTACAAGCTTAATAACATTGTCAGGCCTACATTGCAAACGCAGTTTAACCATAGAATCATTTGAATTAAGCTACTTTAGGCTATTACATTGATGAACAAAACAACTAAATTTAAAAGTAGTCTGTAGAAAGTCTGATATTTACATGTTTAATCTATTCTTACAATTTTATCAAATATATTTAACTAATCCATATGTTCCAAAAAATTGTTTACGTGATTAAAGATTTTTAACACAAATTTCTAATTTTAGCATATGATTATAGATCTAATTTGTCACTTTAAACAAAGACCCAAATTCTACGACTGATAATATAAGCCATACGTCATCAGGCATGTTGCTGTAGCCGAGTAAACAAATAAATTAGAAAAGTTCGTTTTGATTCAATTTCAAATAAAAAATGTAGTATTAAAAAGTTGTTGTAAAGTTTTTTATTATTTTTGTTTAATTTACCTTAAATTTGTTTTTTATAGATCGAAAAACTTCCACAATTTTTATTTTTATTAAGACTTAACAGTATATAACATTTACTTTTGATTATTGAATTTTTATATCATTATATCTAAATATTTTGACTTTTAAGTTTTTATGAATCATTTTATTAATGAAACATCTCAGTTTTAAACCATAATAATGAAAATATTGTTTATACTTAATCATTGCTAAAATATACACAGAAATTAGTGACCAATTCGGTTTGTTATTAGTAATATATATAAATTTTTATTATATATATAAAGTTTTTTGTTGTTGAATTTTTTAGATATATATAAAAATATTTTTGTCAACTTAATTAATGATTAAAAATTAATTGCTCATTTAGAAATTAAAATTAGTTATAGATATTATAAATTAAGTACTATAAGCTAATAATATTTTTCAGTATTGTATAGTTTTAAAATAATGAAAATATATATGGTTTCATAAAATTTAAGTTTGTTTATATTTTATAACAATGCTATGTAAACAAACTTTTTTGCCTACTTAGGCTTATATCTTTTAAACTAATGATTTAAAAGCAATGGTTCTCTCAGGTTGTGGTTGCATAGCTTCTTATGTTTATTTTTATTTAATTATAAAGTAGCCATAATTTAAGTTGTTTTTTGAGGTGCATTGATATATATTATTCCATTTTTAAAATTTATTTTTGATAATTTGACAACCTATTTTTTGGTGTGACTGTAATTTAAATTGAACAATCAAATTATTTAATTTATTTAATTATTTAAATTCTATTTAAATGTTTGTTTAATTATTAACGACTATTTAATTTTTTCATAGATTTATTTTTATGAGTTAGACACAAATAAATATCACTTTCACCAACAACAAGTTTTTTTTAAAGTAAATTTTGTTGAAGTGAATTTAGAGTTTTTAACAATGGCAACTATAGATTCTGTAAAATGGAAACCAATAATGGTTACATATGTTGAGTACCCTGAAAATGATGTATTTGGAATGTTGCTGGCGTTTTCAAGTTTAAGCCCAATTTTTATTGTTGTTGCTTTTGTGACTTTAATATATTTTCTGCGGGAGATGCAAACCATCAGTTATTTTATTGGAATCCTTGGAAGTGAAATAACTAATTATATGATAAAACACTTTGTAAAAGAACCAAGACCTACAACTAGGAGCTTAGAGGTTGGAGTCAAGTATGGTTGGCCTTCTTCTCATGCACAGTTTATCTGGTTTTTTACAACTTATCTTATATGCTTTATTTATATAAGATGCCATGACTCCAGATCATTTGTTTATAACTTATGGAAGCATTTAGTTTCTCTGTTGAGTATTTGTCTGGCTATTACAGTTTCATATAGTAGAGTTTATCTTCAGTATCATACACAACATCAAGTGATTTCAGGTAGTATTATTGGTTTAATTCTTTCTTTGGTTTGGTTTTTCATCACTGAATATGTACTTACACCTCTATTTCCAATGTTTGTTCATTCTAAGTTAGGTGAATTTTTCATGATTCGTGACTCTACACTTATACCAAATGTACTTTGGTTTGAGTATAGTGTTTCTAGACGTGAATCACGCAATAGATCTAGAAAGTTTTCTATGAGTAAGGTTCAATGATTCACTTGCTGGAAATTTTAAACTTGGAAAATTTAAACATTAAAAATTAATTATGTTTTTTCACTTTTAAATTTTGCATTAAGTAGATAGAGTGCAATACAACAATATTTAAATTATGTTGCTTTCTTTCTTGAACTGTTGAGATGATACAAAAGTAGAGTCTTATATTTTATTATGAGCAAATTATTCAACTGATCTCTACTAAAAAACAATCTGTTTGATTATTAGAAAATTGATGTTATATCTTATATATGATAAGCTTAGTTTTAGTTAGACTTCAAATTATGTTTGAGTTCAAACTTTTTTCAATGTTATTTATAAAATCTCTGATTATATTGGAATAAATAGGTTTTAAATGCTAATGTCTTTATAGATAGAGAATAAAATGTTTAATTTTAGATATTAATCCAATGAAACTGATTCGTTAAAATCTCAATTTTTCAACTTAATGCTAAAAAGTAGAAAAAACCTTGTAAATGTAACTCTTTATTGCTTTATATATTGATAGTGTAGTTTTGTTAATTATGTTGTAGATTATAGCCTTCTCTTATTACAAACTTGTTATACCTAAATTATCTACTTTAGTTAAAATTTTTGTAGGCTTTTTTTTCATTTATATGTTAAAAGATTCTTGCTTATCATAATAATGCAATTAAATCAACATTCTTTTTATATTTAAAATATATAATTTTTTAAAAGCTATTTTGATTATGATAACAATAAAATAATGCTTCAAAAAAATCTGATTCGTCATTCATGATTTACTTTAAGATAAATTTTACTTGAAACAGAATGTGAAATATTGAAAAAGTTCTTCATTGGTTTCATCTGAGAAATTTCCTTCAAACGCCTTTCACATATTTTCATATGCAGTTGTATGTTTTTTGACCAAACTTGCAGTATTTTTGTTTGTTTTGTTGATTTTAAATAATGGGGATTCCTAAGTTCTATAGATGGATAACTGAACGATACCCTTGCACAAAAGGAGTTGTAAAAGAACAAGAGGTAAGAAGAAATTCAAATCCAATAATTTTTTTTATGTTTCAAAAAGACTATTTTTTTCTAATGAATAAAATTAGTTGGTTAATCCCCATTATATTTTGTGATTAATTGTGTTTGAACCTTTTTAAGTTAATTTTCATCAAAATGTTTCTTTATAAAATAATTTTTTAGTTTAATCATTTTGTTTTATACATCTAAACAAAGTCATTTTTGTTTTCATAAATATTTATCTTAGAGATAATTTCTATCATAATTTGCTTCTTTATTTGTTCAACATCTTTTAATGACGTTTTTTCACAGGTTCCTGAATTTGATAACTTATATTTGGATATGAATGGAATCATCCATAACTGCTCACATCCAAATGGAATTAATTTACATTTCAATAAACCTGAAGAACAAATTTTTATAGATATATGTAGTTACATAGAGGTAATTATGAAATTGCTCAATTAATTATGTTTCTTCCATATTTATCTTATTTTTATTTAATATTTATTTTAGGCATTATTTCGAATAGTTGAACCTAAAAAAGTATTTTTTATGGCGGTTGATGGTGTAGCTCCACGGGCTAAAATGAACGAACAACGAGGGAGACGCTTCAAGTATAAATCTTGATAATTAGTTTCAAATCACAGTCTTATTCTCACTTATTTATAAAACAATCAGTGACCGTTTCGATTGCTCAAATCTTCTATTTTTATTGATTAAACTTTTCTTTAATACCTTTTTTTAAAATATATTTTCTGATTAGTTTTTTTTATCATTGTAGTAAAAAACTGATTTGATTTCTCAATATCTTATCTGTTTTAGGCACGCTAAACAAACTGAAGAAAAAATCAGAGAGGCTAAATATAAAGGCGAGAGTTTGCCAAGCGAAAAAGCCTTTGACACCAACTCAATAACTCCAGGTGAATGTAGTATTGATTAAAGTAACATATTCAAAAATTTGTTTGTTATTGTTCTCTAAACTGTTATCCAAATTTCTAGGAACTGACTTCATGATAAGACTTCAAGAACAATTAGAGTTCTTTGTTAAAAATAAAATCACAACAGATTTAACATGGCAAGGTATTCAAATCTATCTTTCCGGGCATCAAGTTAGTTCTAACGTTTTTAATCAATTTGTTTTTTAAAACTGTGGTAAAAAGGGTTTCAAATGATAAAATCTGAAAAAAATTCAATCTGAATTTATAGACCCCTGGCGAAGGAGAACATAAAATAATGGAATTTATTCGTTACCAAAAAACCTTACCTGATTATAATCCTAATACAAGACACTGTTTTTATGGATCAGATGCAGATCTTATGATTTTAACCCTTTCAACTCACGAGCCTCATTTCTCCTTGCTAAGGTGAGTCATTCAAATTGATTTCTTTGATGTTCTCTCATCAAATTTCTGCTGTTTTTCAAGGGAAGAAGTTAAATTTGGTAGAAGCAAATCTACAAAGTTAATGCCACGGGCAGAAGACATCACTTTTAACTGGACGCATATATCTCTCCTGCGCGGTTATATTGATCAAGAATTTAAGCAATTAAAGGTTTATCATGTCAGAAATTTGTGATTTTATCTAATTATGTCTTTATTCAGCAATTACTTCCTTTCAAATATGATATTGAATCAATTATTGATGATTGGATTTTAATGGGGTTTCTAGTTGGAAATGATTTTGTTCCTAATCTTCCAAACTTACATATAAGCGCGAATGCTTTGCCGATTTTATATAAATGTTACATCGAGTTACTACCGAAGTTAGACGGGTATTTAAACGAAAAAGGAATAATCAACAAGAAACGTTTTCAATGTTACATCAATGCCTTGGAAAAGGTATTTTGAATAATTTATCAAATTATTCATCTTTATATTATTCCAAAGTGATTCAAAAACAAACAAATAATTTATTTATTATCCTTTTTTCTGATTCGTTAAACTTATTTCACTATCTCTAGATTTGAAAGTAGAACTAATTCTTCCCCTTTATATAAGTTCACTCAGCGAAATTGAAATATGTTTTCAGTTTGATGAAGAAATGTTCGAAGATGTGTATTCCAGCTACAGATGGTTAGAAACGAAAAGACCAGACAATAGTGAAAGTGAAAGTGCAAACCTTGAAGAGTCGAAATCATTGAAAGTTGTGACAGGTTTCATCTTCTTTTATTTATTTTACAATATGCAACAACATTTTGTTACAAAAACTTCTATCTTATCGCAACTATACAATTTTTTAATCAAACAGATCTTGCAATCGAGCAAGGGACCATTTCACCTGATGACGATAATGTCGATGAAGATGAAGATGAAAAAAATACTTTTGAAACAGAATTTCAATCGTATAAAAAAGGTTACTACGAAGAAAAGTTTCATGTTGATGTAGGTAACAAGCCTTTCTGATTAATCGAATAAATTGCGATTTGTTTTCAGCCAACATACGTCCAAATAGCTTCTATATGTTTTGAGTATATGCTTGCCTTACAGTGGATATGTCATTATTATTACAATGGAATCCAATCATGGCGTTGGTATGTTTCTCATATCGACCATATTTTAATAATCTAGATTTCAATTTATTTAAAAACTTTATTGATCAATTGAAACTTCTTACATTAAATCTAGGTTCTATCCATACCATTATGCGCCGTTTATATCCGATTTAAAAAATATCGATGAGATGAAGCTGAAATACAAGATGAGCAGTCCCCTACTTCCATTCGAGCAACTTCTCGCTGTCCTACCTCCATACAGCAAAGACTGCTTACCTCAACAATTCTGGGTTTGCTCTTCTCAACAATATCTTTTGATCTCAAACATCCATTTTTTCAGAAACTATTTGATGAGGACTCAGTAATTGGGGATTTCTACCCACGTGACTTCGTGTCTGATCTTAATGGGAAGAAGCATGAATGGGAAGCAGTGATTTGTATCCCCTTCGTCCACGAGGTTCCATTCCATTCTCTTCATCTCTTCCCTGCTTTTAATCTTTGTTGGTTGCTTAGCAACGCTTACTAGACGCTATGGCTCCCTGTTTACTCGAACTTTCCGAGAGCGATCGTCGAAGAAATCAGCATGCTCCTTGTCATCTTTATCAACACGATCCTGATCTTTCTGATCACGTGACTTCCACGCTACCACAAAACTTCCCCGACATCATCAGCTCCACCGCAAGGTCTGTCCCATTTCATCTTCTACTTTCGCATTTCAGAATCTTATTTCAGACTGGAGAGAATTCCTCTGCAAAAGTGGATCAAAAAGAACTTTCATGAATACAACAAGGGTTTGTTAGAGGGTTGTAACTTGAATATGTACTTCAAAGGCTTTCCTGTCCTCTCCAACCTACCTATCACGTACGGATACCTCCTCTACAACTCTTCCAGCTGTTTGCATTTTCAATTTTTCTAGAACTTATATGAAGAAACAAAAGGTGAAAGTCTTTGACCATCCAGGCCAGGAAGAAAATATGATCATCAAGATCTTGCAAGGCAATGAAGTGGAAGAAGACGAAGAGCAATCAATTGTGAAATTGATGAACAATTTGGTAACTTTTGACCTAAACTTGTAAATATACTGATTAAAATTCAATAAAGTTGCATCATTCGGATTGACTTGCTGATCAAATGTGTTCAATAATTGATCAACTTTTTACTTGTAGACTATTGATAGGATTCAGAAAAGGTTGCTTGGTCAATGTGTGTTTGTGAATTGGCCTGATTTAGTTGAAGCTAAAGTCGTAGGAATATCAAATGGAAGTATACAGGTAGTTTACACTTGCTATATGAAGTTAGTCCAATCAATTCGTGTTTATAAATATTTCGAAAAATACCCAAGCAATCATCTTATAACCACAAAATTATATTTTAACTTTTAAAATTTGTTGGTATGTTTTTGAAGAACTTAAATGGTTGAATTAATCCCAAATATTCCATATTTGAAAATTACTAACTTTTTTCATTTAGGTCTATTTTCTAAAGTTCTTTTATTAATAGAGAATTTTTACGTCAAGCCTTTTTAGATTAGAACCTCTTTAACGATCTTTAATATTTCAGAAGCTATCTTTATCGCTAAGACATTGTTTTTAAACAGTTCTAAAAGTCCTTAACAACTACAAATTACTTTTGTGTAGAAGTTGTTCTCAAACTAAACGATGTGTTGTCTTATAATCACACTATTTGATGTTAAGTGCTCTGTTGTTTGTTGCAGTATACACATAACAGTGAAGATTCGGCTGGTGTATTCACAACAAGAACATTAAATGCAAGAGAACAGAAACAATTCAATTCAAATGTTCACGATATTACAGAGAAGTGATAACTCATCACATATCATCCAATACTTTCACTATTCACCTCTTAGACATTTAACTCGTCGAGGTATTGACATTGGTAGGACCAAAATTCTAGTTTATGCCCAGAATATGCTGGGATATCATTACACTTCTCATAAACCAGGAGACTTAACTTTCCGTAAACAATGGTCCTCTGACACTAAGGCTTACCCTGCGCAAGCTGTAATAAAGGTCTTTATCACCAACTTGTAATAACTCTTCAATTGATATTTAAGATAATCAGATCAAGTTGATTTCTAGAAGCTTACTCTTTAACACTTTTAAAAATTATTTTTAGGATATTCTTGTAAAAGAAGATGATTTTCAAAGCTCCTTATCATTTAGTTCTGTCTTTCCGAAAAACTCTACAGTTTACAGTCTTTCTTTATCTAATTATGGATCCGCAGGAAAAGTAAGTTTTACTGTGTGGTAGATTCTAATGTCAAATTGAAATCATTTCCAAAATTTTAAAAACTGAATAATTAACTGGAAACTGAATTAATAAACATATAACTTTGTGATTGTAATCTTTTATTAAACTGAAATGAGATGTCAAAGCACCACCGCTTGAAGATCTGATTTATACGATCACTTTTATATCTAGTATCTTTTAATGTTAGGTTTTAGGCACGACACCAGATGAAGTTACCGTGGAGTTTACATCAGTATCACAACCTGATCTTTCTGTAGTCAAATTGAGACTTAAAGTAAATCTCATTTTCATTCCGACATATTTCTTTTACTAATTTACTTTCGCATCTTCGAGTTACATCTTCATCGATTTCTTCCGTTTGTGTTTTAACAAAAGGAGCTATCAAGTTATCAACCTGGCTGGAAAATGGCTCAATCTTTAAAGATCACTGGCTATTTACTGTCTAGAATCACTGGGTCTATTTATCTTCATCAGTAAGTTGCTTTAGTCTTCCTGATCCTTACTTTTTTGCTTCATATTTAAACAAAATCTGTTTTTTTACTTTAAATCAAACCTTCGGTAATGATTTGGATTTGTTGATTTCATTTTCAATATATTTAGAGCAGAATCAGATAAAAAGAGAAATATTGGTTTGAATCTTCGCTTTTGTAAAGAATGCTGTGGAATTGAAGGTTATACTATACGAAGAAACAGGGAGTGGTTGTACTCCCCTGCCTTGTTTGAAGTTTTGAAGGATTACATAAAAAAGTAAACTGAATTTTCACCCCTTTCAACTTTATCGTGTTTATTTCTTCAAAGTTTCCCTGAAGTCTTCATTTATCTGAAGAAAGCTCTAGCAAATGGTAAAGACAACTTCAAGGCTAGTGAGATGTTCAATAGGGATGACTTGTCAGTTCTGATTTCTTCTTTTGTCATCAAATTTCAAGAAGTCTTTCGACAGAAACGAAAAACTTCAGGAGTTATCCAAATTTCTAAGATCTTTGCCTTGTTACCGTGGCAACAAAGTTCACGAAAGTTCTGAAGTATTAGAAGCATCAGCAGTTGAGGTTGTCGTAGATACAATTAAGAAGCATAAAGAGGTATAAAATTGATCATGTGTCCTTGAAACATTATTTTATCTTCAAAAATTATCTTTTGCCAAACAGAAATCTGCTGAAGTTAAACAATACACGACACACATGAATCCAAACTTACTCTACAAGAGGTCGGCTCATCAACGTCTCATGGCTCCAGACAGAACAGCGTCTTATGAGATGCTAGATAGGTATGTTTGATACGACATCTTTAGTTTAAATACTTTGATGTTCATCTTCTAAACATCTCTCTATCAGTCTCACAGTTTGTAAGGAAAAGTTTTTCGGTCTGATTTTATCGACAGATTAGTTTTTACAAGGCAAAGTGCTAAATCGACCTGACTTTAGTCAATTATTGAGCTTTTTTTGACACAACTACCTTAAAAACTGCTCAAATTTCGTTGAAAAGTAACTTAACATTTTCACTTCTAATTTTGAGAAGAAAAATGTAATTTTTCTTCAAATTTATTAATCTTTCCCTTCCTAAAATTGATTTCTTCCAACTTTCTTGTAGAATTGTAAATGTCAGAAGTGGTTACTCTGTACCTACTAGTTACTACGGAACAGTTATCGGACATCACATGAAGTCGAATCACGGCTTCGATTTGTTTGTTGATGTTCTTTTTGATGAAGAATTCTCCGGAGGAACAACTTTGAAGTTAGTTTGAAATTGTTGATGTAGTTCCTTGATGACTTGTTGCTTGTAGTAATAGATGCCCGGATAAACGTGGTTACGAACTACCAATTTCTGCGCTTATCAATTTATCTCATGGAAAAAGAATGCAACAATCTAACTTATCAAAACCTGTAGCTGTTGTTAATCCCACAAATCATCAGGTACTTGCTATTAGCTTTAGTTGAAGAGGTTTTGTTCTTGCTTAGATGAAAAACTGTTTTTTTTTTAGAAAAACTAATGTAGTCAAAATGTTCAGTTAGTTGCTAGATGAAAGAGAGGTTTGAACTTAAAGATATTCTTGTTTGATAATTGAACATAAGTTTTATTTGAATTCTTTTTGCTCACAAAATTAATCAGTTTATCTGTCCCGACAGCTTTAAGTAGATCAAAAGAAGTTTTTGGATTTTCAAATCAGTTTTTTGGGATGATACGGAAATTTGATTTTTATTTTGATAGTGAAGTGTTTTGTGGAAGAATCCTAGCATCCTCCAATATTTTAAGATCTTCAACTGTTTGATTGTCGAAATTATTTATTCGTTTTTTTCATGTCATTGAGTATTACCAGTTGTGATGTCTGTACAGCAAATGTATTTAAGTTCTTTCTTGTTTTGTCTATAAAGATGTAGTTATAGACATAACAATGTAGATTTTACAATTTAACTTCCTACTAGCTTTATGCTCAACTAAACTATTACCTGATGATCAACTTGTTGGTTTCATTTGTTTTTAAGTTATAATTAAAGTATTTAGTTGGAGAAGAATAAGTTAGAAAATTTGGTACTGAAAGATATTTTAGGAAACAAAACTTTAAGTTTTAATAAAGAGTTCAATTGAAATTACTCTGTAAGCAACATTTATAGTTATTTAGAATTTTATATTCTTAATCTTCTTTTGAACTGAGTTTTCAAATGAGTAACGATAAGCTAAGCGATAAAATATTTTCTTATAAGAAACGATTTCTTTTTCAAACTTGAATCAAGGCTAATTTATATAAAAGGATTAAAACATTAAGGCGCAAGAAAGATTCCACTGTCACCTAGTTATTGAATTCATCAAAACTTTATGGAAAGTGTGCATGGGTGTCACTTGTTTACCGGAAAGTTTCCTCATCGCAACTTTTATACCCTTCTTTCTGTCTCTACTTCTCCATATTTTATCATCTACTCCCCTTTCTTTCTTGGATATCAAAGTAATTTCAATATGTATAAAATATCTGAGTTTAAAATATAAACCCTCAACCTTATCGAACTAGCTATATATTCACATTTACTATTATCAATTTGTGTATATTTAAAATCAAGGTAATCATTAGCTTTTTTAGATTAAAACATGGAAGATATTGTATGGACAGATATTTAGAAAGCTTTTTAGGTAATTTATTGAAGAAAAGCGTTGAGTTTCGAGGAGTTTATGTATCAGTTTTGGTTTTGTAATTGATAAAACTTTATATAACGTGCGGTTAAGCAGCTTTTAAATCTTTACAGGTAGATGTCGACTTGCAATATATTTGGTTCAAATCTTATTGTAAACAGTTACTTTATGGGATAGATGATAAAACATTTTAAAGCTTATATTCTGTTTTAAGAGAGATAAAAAGAATTTGTTGAAGTAAACTATAAGAAATAATTAATAAAAATATGTTTGTCCTGAAGCAATAATAAGAACTAAAGAAGCTTCTGATTAGCTTGTTACACCAAGTAAACTTCTAAAGATATGTTGATGGATTTTAAAATATAATACTGAATTTAATGTTTGAATAAAATTACTACGAAACAATCTGTTTCTAATTTCTTCAGAAAGCTGCATGGGGTGTTCCATCTATATATTTTTCTGAATAAATTCACTGTATCCGTCAAATAGTAAACAAAGTTATGATTTTTAATTATTCTTCTACAATTAAGTATTTTTTTGATCGAAAAATAGTCAAAAGACATTTAGACTGAAATGTTATAAACATGTTATTGATAAAAAAGGAATTACTTTTTAACATCATAATCTTCTAATTGTAAAAAAATGATTCATTTTTGATTAGAAAATAAAGTATTTTGATAAAAATACAGAAAATGAAGATTTAATATAGAAGAAAATATTTTTTTGCCTGCTTCGTAAATAACAGAGCGTGATAGGTATTTATTATAAATAAAATATTTATTATTATTAGGTATTTATTTTATCGATTAATGGACTTGAAAATTTATTAATTGAGTTTTAAATAGTTGAGGTTCGCTTTTAAGAGTATGAATCTAAACACTAACGTGTAAGATTTAGTCTAAAAAATAGTATTTGGGCCAATTCGAAAACTTTTGATTAAACAAGAAAAACCTTATCTTCAGTTGCTGCCTCAAAAACTTTTAAAGATATTATCTTCCATATAAGTTGAAGCAACATTTTTTATGAACTTTGTCACTTTTATATCTACTAATCTTGTACAGTTGAAACTAGTCAGAATTATTTTATGTAAGTAAAAATGTTAATATTATAAAATAAAGATTGTTTAAATGCACGATAAAAAGAAGAAAGATATTGTGATAATTTTTGAGTTTCGATTTTTTGATATTAATTTAGTTTCTTTTCTTAGAAGATTCTATACTTAGTTAAAAAAATTTTCAATAAATTATAAATAATTTTTCTTCATATGATCGTTGAATTTTCTATATCACTAAAAAAGCACTGTTTTATTTGTAAGTTAAAAAACATTTTCAACTATTTATTTTTCAGTTTTACGACAAAACTGTTCTAATTATAGATTTATTTGTAAGCTTGCTTAGCAACTTGATAAGATCTTTGGATTTTAAACTCATTTTTGAATCCATGAGACTATTTGATTTGAATACTAGAAACCTCTTGAATACCAAAAACAGTTTGTTTCATGACAAATATTGTGTTTATGAGATGAGGGCACTAAAAGCTCACTTGGTTCTAACAACTAAAAACCAATAAATATTAATATGGTTGTGTAAGTTTCAAAGAATTAATATTTTGTTTTTTATATCAACTTTGATAAAGTAATTTATTCTTTTTATAGGGCTAAAGTTAATACGAGAATTATAAACACTTAAAAATGACTTTAGTCATTTACTTTTTCATAATAATTTTGGACAATTTTATAAATTAGACTTAGCCTGAATGAGTTTCATCACACATAAAGTTTTTATGATAAAGTTAGAATATTGAAAACTATTTTTTTACTATTTTTTTTAGCTTATTTTAATCGTAGCAAAGTGATAATAAACAGTTTGAAGCTCGAATTAAAAATGAAATCAATTTTAAATAATTCATGTTAAACAGGTTTAACAATTATGATAAATAAAATATCAGTTGTAACAACAACGATTTTATTGTTTATTTATTTTGAATATATTTTTTGTAAACTTGTAGATTTTTCAGTTAAGTAATCAGCTTGAATTCTTAAAAACGATTGTTAAGAAAAAGGAGCTCTCTCTAAAATAAAAAAATACAGCTATATATCAAATTATAAAAAAATGCTACCACATATTTTTTTTTGTAAGTTTTTTGTATAGCATTTTTTAGCTGAAGTTTTATCAGTACAAAGCATAAGTTTAGGAATTAAGTTTATAAACAAGTTAAAAATTTGATATAGTTGTAACTAAGAACTGAGTTGATGTTGTTCTTTATAAAAAAATAGACAAATTGTTATTAATGTTTGAGGCTGAGTGGTTATACCAAAATAATGATATTTTTAACTATAAAAAAACTAAAAAAGGTGTTTGTGATTAAGCAGTAAACATTTTAAATATTTTTGCTTATCAAATGTATTTGTAGCGAATGTATAATGTACAAACAGCTTTCTTGGGGTAGTAAATTAGATTATCTACAAATTTTTCAATTAGTTTTGATTTTGTTAATATCTTTCGCCAAAACAAGTTCAAACTTTTTATTTGAGGAGTTTTTAAGAAGTGAAACCTTGATAAAATCTAAAATGTCAACTCGTTATTGGAATGAAATAGACTGGTATATCAAGGTTTGTATAAAACCAGCCTTGAATCTAAAACTAAAAATAACATCGGATATCAGCTATTTTAATACGGTTATTAACTTTATTAAGTAACTGAAAAACGTTTCAGGAGTCTGCAGACAAGCTTCAAGAAATTTTATTACAAGAAGAAAAAGAAAAGATAAAAAGTTTAGAGAAGCAGGCAAACAAAAATGACTCTTTGGAAGAAGGAAACCATTCTGGTGATTTTAACTTTTTTAAATATATATAATTGATTAAAATATGCAAAAAGTAAGTAACAAACTGATTCTGTTTAAAAAAAAACTTAAAGTCTAACTTCATGTAATGATGTTATCTCACCTTTTTTTTCTGACGTTTATTTCCGCCTTAACTCAGTTGTAACAATTTTCAGTAAATGTTGACAATGATCAGGAAGAAAAACAAACAGAACAATTAAAGATGACTTCAACTTCCACAAAAAATTCACAAGTACCTTTAAAGAAGTAGGAGTTATTAAGATTTGTTTATCTATTTAGGAGACTTTGTAGAAGAATTTGTAAATTATTTTATAAATTATAAAATTATTTTTTGAAAATTGCATAAATAATTTAATAAATCATGAAAACAAACAAACAAGAATTAAATAATTTCAGCTATTACACAACTTTTAACTTAACAAAATAAAAATACTTAAACTAAATAACAGTGAACAATTATATTGAAAAAGTATATTGCACATCTGATAGATTAAGTCTATATACAATTGAAACCACCACAACTTAATATCTTCGACCTTTTGTTTTTATCTTTATTTAGGTTAAATGTATAAAAAATAAATAAATTCATCAAACAGAATAACGATTTCAATACATATAACCAATTCTAATGAATCGATAATAAGAATAAAATTTTGCTAGTAGCATAAATAATTTTTTTTAGCTTAAAAAGGAAGAATGGCTCAATAAACTGGAATTTCACTTAAAAAGCTGATCAATAGTTTCTACTGACCTCTAAATAAAACCAACATTTAAATCGACTATTTTTTGTGATGCCAATTTTTTTTTACATATTTTGCATTCTTCAATTTTCCAGAGAAACAGAAGAAGTGAATCAGACTCAAGATGATGTCAACACTTCTTTTCAGTGTCCTGAATTTTGTAGGCATTTTTTTGTTTGATTAATAGAATGTAAATATCCATTTACTGTATTAGTCACAATAACTGAATATCACTTAAGTTAATCAACTTCAAGATACCCTTCTATCCAGATCCTCGTACAAATGTATCAAGATCTTTCTCCTCTACATTTTGTGATGATTTAAAGAGTTGGTGTCTATCACGGATGTTTGGAGAACCAGTATTCACCTGTTATCAAGCCCATAATGTAATCTTTTTATCAGATTTCAGCAGTCACCTTAATCAAAACAAGACTTAAATTCAATCGATTAATTAAAAACATATAGAACAACAAGTCTAAATAAATGCTTGCGTATCAATTTGAATTTGTTTTTTAAGATGTTGAGAAAATAATATCAAACAGTTTTACTAATATTGAAATTGAAACCTCTACTTAAGAAATAACTTATTTTTCTACCGAATCAAACCAGGAAATCCTTTTTTGCTTGCAGGCTTCAAGTATGTGTATAGCACAGGTGAAATTATGGAACAATTGGGTATTTTCAAGCAACGCGCGACCGACTAGTTACTTGGCGATGGAGATGGCAGCATTTAATGCTCTTTCATTTTTAGTAAGTTTCTAATCAATTTGTAGCAAGATTTGCTGGTAGAAAATTTCGATTTTTTAAATTCAAAGTAAAATGATTAGAATTTTATAAGAATTGATTTAAAGACTATTTACAAAATTCAAATATCACTGCATCTAATCATACTTACAACTAATTTTAGCAGCATTCAGTTCCACCTGCTTCTCCAGCATTTAGTTTTCCGGCAGTTTTTTCAAATAGAGGTAGGTTGGTTAGAATAATTAGTTAAAGTCATTTCAAATTGTTGATTCTGAAGAAGAGCCAAGAATACCTCCAGTCCCAGCCCCAGTCCCAGTTCCAGTCCCAACTCGATACTTCCATCAAGTTGGATCACCTTCACCAATATTTCCTGTCGGCTTTCCTGTGCCCAATAAGTTTTCTTTTTCACCAGAACAGTGAGTCATTATGATTAGGTTTGTTAACCAAATTAGATTTAGTTTCTGTTTCTCTTTCATCAAATAAAATACTAAAATATTAAATTCTTATAATAAAATTACGAAATGAATATATTTTAAAGATTGATTATACCAACAACAAAACAAATAAGATTAGAAAAATTGGTGAATAATTATTTACAGTCGTGTTTAGATTATTTGAGTTTTTTTTTTATGGTTCGTTTTGAACAAGACTTGCTAAGATCGTAACCCCTTTATCTAATCGATAATTTAGATATCTCCAAGTTACTTTTTGTAAAAGTAAGACGATCTAGTAAAGCTTACTTGAATCTACTAATGGAATCATTGTTGATATATTAGGACTTTTTGAAAAGTTTGTTAGAATTAATTGAAACCAATTTTTGAAAAAATGTTTGGCAAAGTCTGATTTGAAACTCTTTTCATAAGTTGTTTGCTGCAAAACTTAAATACTTAAAAATCATTTCTATTAAAACAATGTTCCAAGTAGATTGTGGCTTTGATATTGAAAGTATATTTTGAGGTTAATTTTATTCTTTAAAAACCCGCCCATATTTCTCACAAAATCTATTGTTCTTTGGTAATTTTTTTTGTTTTTCTAAATCTTTCGAGAAAGCTAAAATCTAGATTACATTAAATAAAAATAATTTCAAATTCTTCAAACTTTCTTATTTAGCATCAAGGGTTCTATTAAAATACTTTTTCAACTTTGCATTCTTGTTCAAAAATGTTGGTTTGGTACATGTTACACCATAAAATAAGAAAATGTATAAAGGCAATTTCTGATTTCTAAAAACTAGTTTCTTTCAACATAACTTTACACTCACTGATTTTAAAGTTCTTTAAATAAGAAAACTTTTTTTTGGTTTAAGATTCACTTCGTCAAACTTTTCCAACACCTTTTACGAAACTTCATCATTTGAGATTTAAACCTCAAGATTTATAATTACCAAAACTCCAAATATTTGTTTACTTTTTATGATCTATGAAGAAATTTTTGATAATATTTTTTTGTGTTTGAATTCTAAGATCTATTAAAAATTAAAGCTATTGTGTACTGATTTTATAGACAACTTCTAGACTGACTACTTGTGTGTCTTTAAGCAAAAATTTTTGCATATTGCTCAACAACAAATTTCTGATTTATTACTTTAAAAGATATTTATCAAAACATCAAATATATTATTAAACATATTTTGGGGCTGATCGTGTAGTCGTCTAGGTTACCAATAAAGAGATGGTTCGGTCGATTTAGCATCTTTACTTCCAACAATAAAAGCAAAAAATTAATTTGTTTTTCTGACAAGTCGTATTTAGCAAGGCATCCTTGAAATGGTAGCTGATAGAGCTATAGAAAAATATGAATACTTTTACCGTTAAACAGTTTTCTTCTACTCAAAGTATCCGAAGCTTTGTAGTGGTCGAAGGTACTTTGAAAATGCGCAATTGTATATAGCAACTGGACAAGTGGATTTCGAAGCGTTCTCATCAGAAAAATATTAGATCTATTTATGTAACTTGTCTTTTTATTTAGCCTTATGAAATAATCTTAGCTTTATTTCGTAAGCTTTTGTTGAAAGAAAAAATATGTGTCTTGAGCTTATTAAAAGTGAGAATCTTTTAAATCAATTATCATAAGATTGATATAAGATTGATGATTCTTTGAACAACATCTTGATGTATTCAACAACGTTGAAATTATTATTTTAGAAACATGATTAAATAAAAATTTAAATTATTTATTTGTAAAATGTTTTATATAAATATTACTGAGGTATTGTTCACGTTTTTGGACATAAAATTCCACTTCAGTGTAAGCTACTGGTACTAAATTATCAAAAAGTTTTATTAAAAAGAAAATTCTTTCAGTTCTATTCGGTCCAGCGCTTCAATGGTCGCACCGAATATTTATTCATACCCATCAGTACCGTTTCCAACTGTACCAGGAACCTCTTATCAACCGTCTTTTGGTTATGGCTTACCAAGTGAGAAAAATTATTTGGAAACTTTACCAAATTTCCACATTTCTATCTTAGTAGGTTACCAAGCTACTGATCCTTATAATTCGTTAGTAGTTGTTCGTAGCCAGGTGAGTTTTAAGACCCTAGTAACACTAGCACTTTGACAATTTGCTTTAACTAGGTGGCAAGTCAAGCGCCAGTTTCGCCTAAGCCTGTAAGCTCTCAATTTGTAATATCTGACCAGCCACCGCCGTCAATAGAACACAATTTCAACAACGGAACACAATGAAGAAATTTTTTTAACCTGTGGCCTTTATGCATGTTATTCTATTTACTTTCTTAAATACTTCGAATCTTAATCAAGTTTAACATATATTAACCAGGCTTTTATTGACAAAATACTTTTAAATCCGTATTAATTTTATTGGTGGAATAATAATCTTAAAGTTATTTTTTGAACTATAATCATGAATATTTGGAAGATACTAAAATACTCGCTTCAAATTATTTTCAGTTTAACAAGAATAGATGTTTTTGCTTGAAGTATTTTATTTACTAAGATGGTGTCATTTAACCTCTACTTGGTGATTCATTAATTAAAATAACAAGTTTCATTGAATCAAATGTTGCAATAATTTCAGTTACAAAATTTTTAATATTAATTTCCTTTAGATTTCTAATGTAAGTATGTTAGTCGGATAAAATTTTGAAAGATATAATTTATCAGACTTTCAATAAATGTTTGAGATAGTTGACAATTTGTAGAATAGATTTTCTTGGAAAAGATTTATTATAGTCTAATGAAAAAAATCTCTTAATAGTTCTAGGCTTTATTTAATTAATATTAAAATAAACTTTGTTAAAATGAAGTTTTGAAAAGAAAAAAAGAACAGCTTTTTAATAAATTTAAATATTTTCTTTAACAATTCTGACTTTTTCCAAAAAGGAAACATAATTTCTATAGAAAACTTTATTTGAACTTTATATTATGTCTCTTGACAATCACGATTGTCAAAGTGAAAAGAAAAATGTAATACTTTCACTAAATGATAAATCATCTCTGAGTTTGTGAAAATGTTCATTCTTTTGATAAAGTCTTAGGCAACAAAATGAAAAAAAGTAATTTTATCAGATGTAATCATAAATGTTGTCATCGACAAAACTTGAATCTATAATCTCCAGAATTTTTAACTATTGATAAATTCTTGTAATGTAATTTTAGAAGCAAATAATTTAGATGTTAAATTGATGGGCAAATAAAAACCTGATTGAAAAATAAAACAAGAAATTTCACCAAATAAAGATTAATGAGTTTAGTTAAGTAAACGAATAAAGTAGATGAAAAAGCCGATGATTTATCTTTCAGTAAATATCACTTTGTTTACAGATTACAGACTCAACTAACTTGCTCTCTAACTGAAATTTCCGTTTTTAGTTGTCAGCATAAGAGCAAACTTAATTGACAGAAAAAACCAAGTTTAAATTAGGTTAAAGGTAGTTTATCAACATTTGCAATTATCTATTACTTGCTGGTAAAATAGATGGCAATTATGAGCTTATTTAAAAATGTTGACTTTATAATTCGTTTTATTGATTTATATGGTATATATGATTAGGTTTTGTATACTAATTTTATATGATTTTATAATGATGAAAATTTTTTGAGACTAATAATTAACCTTCTAGGTTTCAAAAATAAAACTTTATCACGCAAGGCTTTCTTAAAAATAGAGTTTAAAGACTGAGCAAACAGTGTAATACATGATATAAAAGCTTATATATCAACAAGCAGGCAAACAACAAAATCTAGTTACCAATCAGAACTTCGACAGGAAACTGTAGATGTGAGTTTTTACTGGCACTTAAAGAGACAAATTTTATGTAAGCCTAAAACTTCATTTTTTATATCAGGTTTTTATTTTTTAACTTGATCTTTTGCTTACATAGAACGTTCAAGAATTAGAACTTATAAGAAAGAAAAAAAGATTATGGGTAAGTTAAAATTTTCCAAAAATTATTAAGACCTTTATTTTTTGCCTTCATATTAGATAAAGTCACTTATACTGACATTAGAAAGTTTAGTTTGAATGAAGACCTTAAAGTTTTTATTTGTCACAATCATAATTAATGAGTAATTAAAGATACTTTTATGAAATAGGTGATAAATGATATAAAATTAATCGAAATATTGCAATTATATTTGGATAGTGCAAAAGTAGATTGTAAATTTAGATGTCTTTTGATAAAAGTTGTAGAAATATTTGATAATATAAATGTTTTAAAGTGAGTTGCCAGCTCTTCTTCTAACTATCTTTATATTTCTAACAATGGCTTTAATGATAATCTTTCGTTTCATTATTCTGTAGATTTTAAACTAGTTCAAAATCGAATAATATAATATTCTTACAGAAATAAATTGAATATAATAAGCATGTAGGACTTAAGTTTGAATTTTATTTCCATTTCATTAAACAATTTTATCACAGCATGTTTTCATGTTGCTTAGTAAATTGAAACAAACACAAAATCCTTAGATTACTGACTTTAACTGAATGACGTTCTGTCACTAGAAAAAGGTTTTTAAACTTTCTTTAATATTTATTCCTTTACTTTTAAAGAGAAAATAAATAAGTTTGAAGAACTATTTAAGGAACTTTTACCTGTCGTTAAATCAGAATAAGTTAAGTTATAAAAATTGTTGAGAGTTGTAAATGTAAGAACTGTTTACAAAACCTAAATTTGATATTTTGAAAATAAAACTTTTTTTTTGCTCATAAACTTAAATGTTATTTTTATTTGTTAAATTTTTAAGTGAGGAATGTTAATAGAAAATCGGATTTAAAATGTTTCAGCTATTAAATGTTCTAAATATTATGCAGACAATTTATATAAACAATTATCTTTTAAAATTACAAGTATAGATTTTTAAAAAAACCAAATATTTTTTATCTTAATTATATTTCTTCAAGAATAAACAAAAGAACATTTATACTTTGAGATTATCAAGAACGGTTTATGTGAAGTAAAAGATTTATTTGTAGCAAATTTATTTTAAATAGAAGAATATTTTCATCAAGATTATCCTTTAAAAAATTGTCTTTTCACAATGAAAAATATAAAATTAGGTTTTAGTCAAGACAGGCTACTTGTATTTATTAGAAACATTTTTACAAAAAACTTTAAAAAAAATTATTGCGAATTTTTTAGGAAAAAAAGATTTTACGATGAGAAAGTTCAATGATGACATTGTCCGGAGAACTGAAGCTGCGAGGAAGTCAACTAAAAGAGCACAAGCAAGATTGCAGCGGATTGTTAACGAGTCAGGCGGCTATGAAGACTTGAAAAAGTATTTGGAATAAACAACTGATTTTGTTATTTAAATTTGTAGAAAATTCTTGTTGTAGATCTTAATAACAACTTAAAAATTAATGATCTGTTTAACTTAAGGTCGCACATGTCTGAAATGAATCGACAACAAAATTTGCTGCGTCGAGAACTTTTAGGAATTAAATTAGAGAAGATTAAAGCCATAATGAGCAATCATTCTTCTCAAAGTAAATTATTAATTTTTTATAAGACTTTGTAAAATACTAAACGAGATAAGTAGGTGATTAATCAGTAAAAACTTTACATATACTGTAAACATTGTGGCAAAATTGCTGAATGAAAAAACATTGTTTTGCAGCTTTGGGAGGCAAAGAAAGGACTAATGAAAAGAATCTCACATCCGAAAGAAAAGCATCAGTAGAAATAAAAAGTAATTTTTATCGAATATCTTGTAAATAATTTTCTACTAGTTGTTCCCCTCACTTCATTTGCCTGTCATCATTTGCTGACCTTGATAAAATTTTAAATATTATTTTGATGTTTAAACTTTAAATCTAAAGATTTCGGACGAAACTATTTCGGGTATAAAAGCACCCCTGGGGTAAACTTTCATCTGAAAAAACGAAAAAAGAAAGCAGTTATCAATCAACAAGAAAGTTTTGAGTAATTCTCTAAAATTTATTATCAAACATATTATTAATAAAAATCGTGAAAGATCGTTAAATGATCGAGCCGGGAACGAGGTAATGAAATTAAGAGCTCAAGCAAGACTACAGGAACAAAAAGTCAGTAATCAAGTAGTTAATGAGAAAGTGAACAAGTGGAAATGTAAAATCTCACCAAGTAAGTACATTTAAAACTATTTACATCGACAACGTAGCATCACATAAACTAATAAGCTGATGTAAGCAAGTATATGTTTTTAGAAGAATTCTCTCTTAGTCGCCGGAGGGTTTCGCGCTTTAAATCAGCTTCTGATGACAAAAGCGGCTCTTCAAACAACGATTATGCAAGCGATGGTTTTCAAAAAGTCTACAAATTACCTCCAGTAGATGGAAGAGATAGATCTCTCCACCGACGTTTTCCAAGTGATGAAGGATTTCAAATAAATGTAAATTAGTTTTTAAATAAGATCTTAACTGTTTATTATTTAATGTATTTGCTTGGAATGTTGTTTGTGGTTTGCTGAACTTACAGCTATCTTGTAACCACCAATTAAACTTATAATTATTTTAGATTGAAGATCTAAGCGATAAGACGAAGAAGCAAGATGAATTGGAACTGTTTGACTCTGATGTATACGCTCCTGATGGGAGGTCATGCATTTGATATTTCAACTAAACAGTAACAATTTGAAAGAAGTAGTTAAACTAACGGTTTTTCCACTAAACTTTAATTACTTCTTTGGAATATTTGATGGAATTACTTTTAATCTTTATATTTCATGTACAGATTGAGAAAACTGCACAGGCTGCCTAGTTTTGAACAAAGTTTTGAAGAAGCAAGAAAGACTCAGTATGTTCGAACAAAAGAAAAGCGAGTTCATGATATCCATTTAACTGTTGATGAAATATTCAATTGACTCGAATGAACTTTACTTGATTGAAAACGGGCAAGACAAGTAAAGCTCTGAATTAAAAGTTCTTTGTAAATTTCTTCTCGTTGAAAAAACTTAAAAAAAAAGTTCTTTTAATATTAACATTTTGAAATATTATAAACAAATTATTTGGAATTATTTTGAAAGGTTTTTGGTTAACTTTGATTATTGGTAGTATAAATACAAATAACTTTTTCTCCATTTGACCACCACTAAGAACTTTTTTTGAGCTCTTAGGTTTAACTTCTAGAGATATCATCACAACTTAAAATTTGATGTTTAAAATTTTTCTTGGTTATTTAACTTGTAAAAAAAAATTACAAAACATAATAAATGTAGAAAAGTGTCTTTAGAAGCTTTTATGATTCTAATTGCTATTTGCAGAATCTTAGCATTGCTTAAGTATCGGATTACTTATAAAGTATTTAGCTTTTTGCTCTTGTTGAACAAACTTTCAAATATGTTCAGCAAATCGTAACTTTATAAAGTAGTTTGTTCACATTTAAAGGTTTCTCGGGAAAATTTATTTGTTTCGTAGAAATATTTTAAAGTATCTTTTTAATGAAATCTTTATAAATATTCTAAGAGCTAAGAGTTGGTACTTTAAGCTTTTAAGCTATACAAAAAACAGAGTTAGCTTGTGGTCGTTATTACAAAGTATAAAATATCATTCGAACACAGAAGCATTTGAAATAAGAATATTCTAATTAAACTTTATGAAAACATCCTTTAAAGTACCATAAAAATTTAAAAATTCATTTTGTTTGGGATTACTGCCAGACTTGAAATAAAGCCTCAAAAAACTTTTCTATAAAACAGTAGGAAGATATCATGTAATGAGGAAAAATGAATAAAGATTGGAAATTTAAAGGATATAAATGAGCTTCATATCCAAACCTTCTTGATTTTTAAATAAAACGATTATTTCTAACACTAAATTTCATAGTTAAAATAACTTTATGTAATTTATTAAAGTGTCATTGATCAACGACAACAGATGTCTTATACTGCTATTTTAACTCTTTATTCAAATTTAAACTTTTTTTGAATATTTCAGTTTTCTATAAAAGGAAGTTTTCAAACAAAAGTAAACAAGTTATTCAAAATGATTTAAATAAAAACCTAATCTTACAAACTATTGCGGCAATTTATGTAAGTTTAACTTTATTAAATAGTAATTCTTCAATAGTCCTATTTAATTAGATCTGACAAAGGATGTTTTCTGACATTATTTAGGAATAAGATTTTGGATTTCTCGATGTAACTGTATACATTAGATATATTTTCAGCAGGCATATAGACTGATGTAGACTGCCTCTTTTTAATACTACAGATGTAAGAACTACCTCCAAACTAAAAAACCAGAAACTTGAAAAAAATACCAATAGCCTGAAGCGATTTGAAAATACCTAGTAAAGATGATAGCCAAGTTAATAAAGAAGCAAGTGTTTAGACTCTGAAATACTGGCTCAGCAAATTATATTAAATGTCAAATCAGCAAGTTGAAGATCTAATTGAGAAAAACATCAATTGAAGCTTATTAAGAAACTCTGAACTACTCATTGAGTGAATTTAAAAAGAAAGAACTTTCTAATGTTTCGACAAATATTTTGACAACAAGAATTATTTTGAGCTATTAAGCAAATAAGTGATTATTCCAAACTAAATACAAGTTTCCAAACAACAACTTTATTAATGTTTATCAATTTTATTCAACCAACACACCAAATAGGTAAATAACGACATCACAAAATGACCATATGAAATGCATAGACAAGTTGATAAATAAGGTGGAATTTGAAAATCTTTTTAGTTAGTTAATGACTAAGAGATTTTTTATGAGATTTCAAACAATTGATTGAACAGAAGGAATAATCAAAATATTTAAAAGGAATTTGTGCAAAAAGACTTTGCGAGCAAAGCTGACAAGCTTCAGAAGTAATTGAAGCTGCTGACGGAGTTATAGATTGTTCCTGCATCCGTTTTTCTATTGCGAGTAATCTCTAAAAAAAATTGTTCAAAATTCTGTTAAGAACTTTTGATAAAAACCTTTTCTCTGTCGGACATTTTATCAAATCTTTCTTTTTCATCTTGTTTTTCTTTAGCAATTTTTATTTCCTCTTTTTTCAATTTGTTCTTCTGGCGTTGAGCAGCGCGCTTTAATCTTCTTTTTTCTAAAACTTCTTTTTCATTTTCTTCATAGAGTGCGGTTGGAATCTATCAATTTTGAAATAAATTTTTTTTAGGATTATTCTATTTATGTCAAAAATGAAAAAAATTTGTGAAAATTGAAAAATAAACTTTTTTAATAAAGGGTTAAAACTTACCTCAGCTTTTTGGTAGTCGTATTTGTCGGGATGTTTGCCTCGATATTTACGATAAAAGTTTTTCGTCTTCTTATTTGGAGTGATATTATAAGGCAAAAAAGATTTCAAATTACTGTAAAATAAAATGAATTTGAAAAATGAATTTGAAAAAGTTCTGATAATTTTAGTAAATTGAAAATTTTATAAAAACCGTTTAGAGGGATCAGCACCATGATCTAACAACAACTCGATCAAGGTCGTGTTTCCGCTTCTTGATGCTAGATGTAACAAAGTATTTCCCTCCGTGTCGATGTACTGACTCAGCAAATCTGGAATTGATGATTGAGCAACTTTTGTTGATGATGAAGTGAACTTTTGTGTGAGTAGTTGTTCTGTAGCAGTGACATCTTCTATTTTGCAACTCGTATACAACAGATTTAACAGATTTTTTTCACTCTCTGTCAGCTTTTCAAAAAGTTGGAATTTTTTCATCACTTTTTTTTGTCGCTTTTCTTTTTTATCATTTTCTTTTATTTTTGTCTTTTCAATCTAAAATTACAACAAATGTGGAAATGAAAAAAACTACAGCCGCCTCACGAGCTTTCAAGCTCAAACTTTAACTGATTTTTTTGAACATATAAGAAGAAAATATATTTTTGTAATTATGATAAATAAACGAATAAATGATTTTCATGAATGACACAGAAACCTCAGAATCTTCTTCCTGCTTGCCATCATCATCATCATTGGGAAGAACTTGTGATTCGCGATTTTTCTCTTTTTGTAACTTCTTTTTATTCTTCTTTTTTATATTCGAAGATATCTCAAAGTCTGAAAGATGGTTTGTTGCAACAATTTCTTGAATAAACTTCAGATGGTTCTCTTCTTCTACATGAAAAGAATAAATTTACTAAAAGTAAAAGCTCAAATGTAAAAAAAAAATTGGTTTGACTAATAAAAGGTGGAACTGAAACGCCTACGTGTATTTGAAAACATTAAAGCAACGAGAACAGGATTACTTGACGATATATTCAAACTAACCTTCCTGCAACACTTTTGTAGTAGATGGAGTGCTGTAGGTCTCCTGCTGCTTCTTCTTCTTGCGGTGCCTACAGTCGCTCCTATCATACTGTTTCTTGTTATTTTGTACTTTTTCTTTACTTTTCAAAACATTAGAGGTTGGTTTGTTGGCAAAGATTTTAGAAACGCTGGTTTTGTCTGCATGAAAAAACCTGGAATTGAGGAGTTTATGAAATCATTTGCGACTTACTGTAGAGTGTTACTGAATAGAGTTCGCTGTGAACTCGAATCAATTCGTTGTGAGTCGGCCTTCTTGTTGAAAACGGGACTTTTCTGATGCGTGGATCCTTTGGGCTCAAAATAGGATTTCTACCTCCAAAAAAGAAACCCTGAACAAAACGTTGAAGATTTTTCACAATTTCAATCAGAATAAAGCGAAAGAGACTTTTTTGTAAACTGGAATCCGAATAAAAATTAATGTGGAAGCATCCAAATAATCTTTCTTCCAACTATTCAAAAGATCTTCAATTGATTTTAGCTGTGATTGTTCATTATGACGTCTCAGACTAGATCCAGCAGATCTAGTAAACAAAATCACTTTGATAATTTGTATTTCAATTATTTCATAAATATATCGACTTTGCTTGATTGTTTTTATTTTGTGAATCATTCACACTCTGAGCAGTTCCTCTTTTCGCTCTTACAACGTATGAATGAAATGTCTTATGAACCAATGGTTGATTGCCTTTAAAAGCTGCAGCGGCAAAATGATTTCCATTAAACAAAACCAAAGTCCAAATTTGATCATAAGCACTTTGTAAGACATCCAGACTTTGCTGGTAAATGTTACCATCTAGTTTATCACTCTAAAAATTTGTAAATATTAAGCTGTCGAATCGTAAGATTTTTTTCATTAAATTATTAGCTACATAAATTTTTAAAAACTGTTTTTTAAATTAAACTATTAACAATAAACTTATTACAAATAACTAGTTGAAGTAAATAAGAGATATGTAATCATGTAAAATAATCAGTTCTACAAAAGTACACGACCAAATATAGAAATATTTGTCATTTCTACAAAGTTTCAAAATACAAAATAAGTTCGAACCTCTTTGCTAAATACGAGTTTTTTGTAAAAGGAAATGATGTCTTTATTTTCATTTTCCAAGTAAAACTTCGGTAATCTATTACCAAATTGATCATTTTTATACTCCTTTTCTGAATCACTATTAGAATACAATGGAACTGATGGAAACTTGGTTTCATTTTCAGAGTTAGAATAATCAGAAGTATCTGACCCAGATATACTTGAAACATCATCTGTTGGAAAACGTATAAACCAATATTGAGGCGTTTATGGTACTCACTAACTTAGTAAAAATAGAATAAACATGAAAATACCCTGTAAGTTATTAAATTGATCCAAAGTTAGGGTTTCTCTTTTTGACAACTTTAATTTGATATTGTAGCTATGATAATTACTTTTATAATGTGTAACTTGTTCAACTCTGTTTTCAAATATAGTCTTACAAGTCAAACACTGCTTTATTTTTTGTCCTTCAACAACTGGTTCTGATTCTAAATCTGAAAAATATGATATAATGAAAATAAAGTAAAAAAATCATAAAAATTCAGGATATTTAATTAAAACAAAAAATACGATTCTATAAAGTGATTAATTGAATAGTTTTATAATTTTAAACAACATCAAGTACAAACTAATGAAATATTTGAAATATAAATATAAGTTTTAAACACAAAAATGAAATCTAAAATAAATTTGGTGATACAGCAACTGATATAAAATGATACTAATACCTTCAACAGTACTACTTTTTTTAACTTTAGAAGATTCATTTAATTCAAAGACTAATTCTTCTTTATCCAATTTTGCCAACTTAGCATTTAATAAAACTGATTTCAAACGTTCAGTTTCATTTAAAAATATCTTTATTGGAGACATAATTAAAATTTACAAACATATACAAACATAGACAAAATAAATCTAAAAAAATATGAAAACTTGAGATATACTGAAGGCTTTAAAAAAGTATTTATTATACTGAAAATGAACCATTTGTAAATTAAAATTTGACAGGTACAGCAAAACATAAAAAATCAAAAGATTATAGAAGAAAGAAAACTATTTCATCCGTGTTTTGATAGTTATTTAAAACTACAAAAAAATTATACCAAAATTCAACTAAAGTAGCTTATAGAGAATAACTTATATGAATTATTCTTTTGAAAAGTTCTTATAAAAATTTTTATAAAATAGTAATTTAATTCTTATATAAAGAACTTAATATTAAAAAGGGTATATTATACACACAAAAATTAGGAAAAGTTTGCTCAATTAACTAATTTATATTTTGAGTTTCTTTCATTTTTAATTATAAAATAAACAAAAAATTTTAAAAACTTTTTACAATAAAACAACAGAATATTATTAAGAATGCTTAAAATTTTCACAAAAAATCTTTTACTTTTAAAAGTTTTTATTTATTACTTAAAATTTTAGCATGACAAACTGTTAGCTAATATAATTATAAATATCAATATAACATAACAACTAAAAATAACGAAAATATTTGATAAATTTCAATATAATAGGGAGATAATTTTTAAATGAAACGAGATTAGAGTTGATAAATATCAATTTTAACTTGTAAGTTAAAACTGCTCATAAATGCAAAATTATAAATTCAAAAAAAGTAAAATGAAATGTCATATAGTTTTATTAGAAAATAAAATTACATTCTAAATAACGGATTTAAAACTTATGTTTTCAGAATAAACGAAACTAACCAATTTTTCCAATTATTTAAAATGTCAAAACTTTATAAGCTCAAACTATACAAAATATTTAAGTCAACATAACGCAGCTGTAAATTATATAATATAAAATTGCTAGTTGTAAGGGAAATCCCGTTTGCTGAAAGTTTTTCGCATTATTTTAAATTGCAAAATTACTTTTAAAGCTTCTAAAATCGTTGAAAATACAATCAAAACCCAATAAAGTCTTTTTTTATCCATTTATCATTCTTAATTAATATTAATTATTACTAATTTAAATGCATAATTGTTTAGCAAAATTATATCTACGGTTGTAAAACTTTTATTTCGAATATATACCCAAAACTTCTCTTTTGTGTATTTTTATAAGAAGCTTCCTAAAATCGATTTTTCTAAATAAATTAATATCAAGTAAATCTAAATTTACAAGTGTATAAGAAAATATTTGCAAGCTCAAAAAATTCATGAAAAGATGGAAAAACTTTATAGAAAAGTAAAACTATACTTTTGTTTAAAGTACAGATGGAAACTAAGTGTATACAAAATGTTTATTTTTTTTATTAAACTAGAGGTAGAAACTGTTAAGTAGTAAGCTATCTGTAAGCAAACTGATTTATCTGACAATCAGATGGGTTATTCATTATTTAACAGCGGTTATTAAAAAAAAGTATTTAATGTTAAATAATGAATAACCCAACTTTTGGTTAGCAAAGACTAAAACAATACAACCCACATTCTTTTATAAATCTATGAAATCTTTTTGAAGTTTCTTATTACAATAAAAATTAATTTTTAACAATTTGAGCTTGTTTTAGGGTAGTTTTAGTTTTTAATAAATGTATTTATTGTCTAAACTTGCATCAAAAATAGTTTTTTTTTCTATGATTGATAACATTTTGTAAGTTATCAGAAAAATTGAAGTAATAATCTTAAATATCTCTGATCTTTTTACAACAGAAACTTATTAATAGATATCAGGGCTTGATTTAGATATGTCAGCAACATTTATTGACAGCAGTTTGTAAAATAAAGCGATTTTATCAACGTTTTACTTCTTAAAATTCTTTGAAAAATCTTTTGTTTAAATAACCTTAAAATTTCTTAAAGATTTGATAAGAGTACCGAATCATCGTTCAGAAATCTTTATTGACCAACTAAATATATAGTTACGTAATAATGGAAATCAAAGGCTACATATAGAAGAAAAACTTATTTTGTAATTGTAATGTTTAGTTAGGTTATTTTGACTTGATTGGTAAACGCAAAGAGTAAGGTCAAGATAAAGTCAAGATAGATGTATAATTATAGTTCTAACTGATTTATAATTATGATACCTCAGTGGCTTCAAAAAGGATATTATCAGATTCCTTATGCCGTATACATTTTTCAATATTTTGTAGCATTTGTTAGGGTATTCCCCGACGCATTTAGTGAATGCATCTTTTCATTAACAAGGATATTAATTTTATTCTTGCTTGCTTTTGCAACGTTTATTCGTCGATTTGGAGATGGAGAATTTGCAATTTTTATGCTAGCAATTGTAGGGACTATTGCCTACGCTCAAAAGCATAAACAAAATGAAAGAGAGGCTAGAGAGTGAGTTTGTTATATTCATATTTAAGTTTTTAGAAAGCACTTTTCTTATTTATCTTTACAGGGAAGAAGAAAAAATCAGGGAACAAAATGAAAACTTAGAAGCAGAACTGAATGCCCAAAAAGGGATCTGTTCAACTTTGGAATATGTAAAAGCTGCTTTGGAATCGAAAAAATATGCCGAAAAAATAGTTGAAAATGAAAATGCTTCTTTGAGAGATAAAGTGGAACAGTTACAAGATCAATGTCAAAATTATGGGGCTGACATTGAAGAGTTACATTGTAAAATAGCAAATCTGACTTCAGATCTTGCTATAAAAAAGTAAGTTATTACTAAAAATCTCTAGATCAAATTGTATGTCTCATTTAAAGATTAAATTTATCGATTTCTTACAAAGTTATTCGTGTAAAAAAGTTTTTAACACAATTATCAAATAGTATAAAAATTTAAACTTAGTCATATAAGTTATTATTCTATTAGTTATCACTTTTGATAATATAAATGTATATATCTATATATCTAAGGATGTGTAATATTTTGTCAAATATTTCTTAGCTCGTTTTCAATTCATTCATTGTGTTGCATCCTTAAAATAAATTCATAATAAAAAGTTTTTACATTTTTTGTTGTCAGTAAAGAAACTATTTCATTGAAAGAACAATTTAAGAATAAACTTGATAAGTTTGAAAATGCAATTACTGAAGTTAAAAAACTGGAAAAAGAACGAAATGAAATCAAAAATAAATTAATAGAAGAACAAAATAAACTTGTTGAAAAAGAAGAATGTCTTAAAAACTTCAAATCTACTGTAGAGGTATTAATTACTTCATTGGTTTTTAATCATAAACTTTACAAAGCTTTTTGAAAAATGTAATTCACAAAATTTAAAATAATTGTAAGGAAAAAATGTAATTTCACCTGGCTTACAGACTTTAACCAATCAAAGGACTCAGTTATTGGAAAAATATGGCCTTGCTATAAAGCAATTAGGAGTGATTAAGAATGAAAATAGAACTTTATCGCGCTCTCTACAATGCCAATCACAAGCATACAAACAAGACACAGAGAGAATTGATGAGATAGAAGAGGTTAGTTAAAAAGTGATTTAAATAAATTGAATTAAATGATAATCAAATTTGTTTTAGTTAACGCAAAAGCTTCAAACATCTCTTTCTAATGCAAAGGGACGATTAAGTAAGGTGGGTGGTGTGTTAGGAGATAAAAGAACTTCAAGAACAGAAACACCCAACAAAAACGCGATAAACTTCAAATGATGTGAATCAAAAGACAATCATTCAAATGCCGTTGCTTCCGCAATAAACCGTTTTTTATACCTTTGTAGTTTTTTTTCGAATTTTAAAGTTGTGTGGCTTTTTTGATGAGGGTTTATCCTCAGAATTGCGTCACCTAAGTACCTTAACATTTACAAATAAATAGCAGTTTAAGTTATTCTTGACTTGGTGTTGCAGCCTGAAAACCAACTTTGAATTTCTAATCATTCTCATAAGCTTGTGACAGATTTATACTTTGATAGGAAATGATAACATCTAATTGTTAGATAGAAATAAGCACAAATGAATATTAAAATATTTTTATTGCATCTTTGTGTAAAAGAAGAATACGATGCTGAGTAACTGATCTAAGACTAAATTATTTACGTGGTAGCGAATAAATGCAATAAACCTTTGATGAATCCAAATATTTCGTTTCCCCCCAGTTTCGATTCGCCGTAAAAGCGATCGACAAACGAAATAGGAACCTAAAAAATCGATTTCAACAAATATTGATTTGAGAAAAAATAACAGATTGAAAAATTCGAAAAAATCAGACTCAAACCAACCTCGGCAATACTCATATTGAACTGACGTGCTCGAATCATCATTTCCATCTGGAAGACGTATCCTTTTGAGACACAAGAAGCAATCAACTGCTCCAAAATAGATTTACGATAGAGACGAAAGCTACCAGTCAAATCGCTAACTCCTGGTCGCAGTAAAACCTGAGTTATATAGTTTGCAGTTCGGCTGTGAACATTTGAAGATGATTTAGTGGATTTAGTTACTTGTTGTCCTCAAACCTGATTAATTTTCGTTTCAAGTCCCAACCATAAACCCCACCATCACCAGTATATCTGGTGCCAGTGACAATATCATAATTTCCTTCTTGTTGTTTCCTACAAAACACAACTGAAGATTTCGAAATTAATCATCCGTAGAAACTTACTTTATAAATTGAGGGATAAATTTCGGCTGTGAAAGAAAAAAAATTAAAAGAATAGATGAAGATTAGAATGAGGATTTACATGATGAGAGAGATCTGCATCCATAATAATGATGAAGTTTCCAGTTGAATGTTTAATTCCATGAACATAAGCAGTACCAAGCCCAAGTTTAGAAGCACGTGGTCTTAGCACCTGAAAATCATTAAAATGAAGAAACTAAATAAAGTTTCTGGAAACTAACAATCTTTTCTTCGCCATATATCTGTTGTAATTGCTTGGCAACGTCTAATGTACCATCAGGACTTCCGTCATCTATGATAATCACTTCAAAGTTGTGTTTACTAAGCATATAATCCGATAAAGTAGAGGATTAGATTAAACAAACAAAGTTCGAACCTTTCGCTGAAGTATTTGACAATTAACCAGATAATGATTGGAAGATTTTCTTTCTCATTATAAGTCGGCAGCAAGATTGAAAATTTATCGTTCTCTTTAGCAGCCATGATTTAGTAATAATTTAATTCTATTAAAAGCTGAAGAAAGTTCGATTAATATTGTTGAGCATAAGCGTCAAACGTAAAATACACAAACGAATAGTTTTGTACATTTACATTGTATATACAAATTGAACAGATGTACAAGATATACAAAGTTACTAGTTTGCTCAAATAGAACAGAAATTGATGCAAACATAAATAATGCAAATACTAAAATTATTGAAATTGTAACACATATTTGGAGTAAAAAGTAATTAGAATGATTTAAAAACATTTGAAAGGTCTAAGATTGTTTTTAAACAGCAGTTTTCTCGACAAAACTTTATAAATAATTTATTATAGGTGTATTTGAGTAAACTGTAAAAAATATCGCAGATAAAAGTAAAAAGAGTAAAAATGTTCTTGATAAAAAAGCTAATATAAAATTCTGTTCACAAGTTTGTTTGAAGATATCTGCAGAAGTAGGAACGTGTGTATCTAGCAAAACCTCTTGCTAATTTCTATTCTTCAATCTTATTTTGCTTCTTCGACTTTTTTGGGTTACGAGAACGGCTTTTTGCTTTGCATAATGGACAAATTGGGGCATTTCGATGGATTTGTTGATGACACGAAAGGCAGGACTGAAAATGATGAAGTGTAAGTATTTAAATGAGTTTAAAGATAAAATTGTCTCAAAATGTGAGAATTTAATCTTTAATTATAGTAAATACCTTCATTGGTGGTAGTTGAGAGACACTACTTGCAACCATTGTGATCATCTGACTTGTATTTGAATCACAAATTTCACTCAAAGAGCTTTGGTGGTTATTAGTTGCCACTTTTGTATTAAAATTAGTCTTTTTGATTCTAAAGAAATTGCAAATAACAGTTATTTTTTTGAAGTTTTTTATGTGTAGAATTTGGTGTTGAATTATGCAAATTGTATATTTTAGAAAATGCAGAATCATTTTTTGAAGTTTTTTTTTCCAATTTTGAAAGTATATTTAAATTTTGTTTATATATCTCAGAGACAGAAAACAAAACAAAAGTAAATAATGGTTATAATTGCTGCCAAAACACCCCAAAAAAATATATGAAAACTTCTATTTAAAAAGAATTTTAAAATAAATAACTTTTACTTTAAGAAAAAAACTACAACAAAACAGATCTAAAACCATTTAGAGAAAAGTTTTTCACTAACTTTTCAACAAGCACTGACTCATCAACCAGCGAGTTTTCCATCTTTTTCAAACCCAAGTCTTCTCTGAATGAATTAATTTCTTCTTCTAGTAATGAAAGCTCATTAGCAAATTTCTCAATCTGGTCTATCATTGAAATTTTATCCAATGAGCTTTGCTTGATAATACCTTCCATCTTAACAAGTTATTATCATTAACACAATTCATTTTTGAAAATTAGAAATATTATCAACTCACCACATTAATGTCAGTATGGATTAGTCTAAGTTCCTCTACATGGGCCATTTTTTCTTGGAGAAGTAATTGCATTTCTTCATGATATTCTTTCAATCTCTTACCTTCATCCTCTATTTCAAAACATAGATCTTTAACTTGAGATTTTTTCTCTTCAAACTTGGCTGTCTTTTTTCTAGAAAATTATATATATACATTAAATTTCGAATAATAAATTCTAAGCTGATTTATATTGTTATTAGACTTAGTTATTATTAAAATTTAAAAAATATAGTAATTAAATTGTAATCTCTTTATAAATTTTAGATCTTCTCAAGACCTCCTTTTTTGAGATTATCTGATTTTATACAAACATAGTTCTTATAAAAGTCAAAATTATATACTTCAAAGTAGTCTATTTCAAGCTGATATTAGTCTAATTAAAGCTAATGATATTGTATATCATTAATGATACAAGTTAAAAACATTTATTTATTTTATTAGGATATAATATTTCAAATTCCACCAAGTTTATAAATATTTTTAATCCATAGTAAATAAAACAAAACTTTTATCTATTTATTATTATTATCATTATACTTTGTTATTTTATTTTAGCAATTCAAATGTGAAATTAAAAACACAACAATTTAGTCTCTAAGATATAATTATATAAAACATTTAAATATTTATAATTCAAAAATCCGAAAGTTATTACTTCAAATTTTTGACTTTTATAAGTTGATTGATGCATTCATCAGTATTGGGCATTCTATTTGATAAAAGCTGTAGCTAAAAATATAAAATGGAATCAATTAGTAACTTAGTGCGCTAGCCGTAAGCAAGTGAAGTCTACTAGTTTCATTTACCTAGCCTTTGTCGGGAAATCCCCTTAAAAAAAATAAAATTTTCTATTAGATATCTTGTCACAGCTTTTTAAAATATTTATTTTTTCAATTTAAACGAATTTAAAATCAGCCTCAGGAATAATTTTAAATTGTAAATTTTTTTAAGGTTATAGTTGATATAGAAATAACTTGACTAAGAAGTTCGGAATAACTTTGTAGTAATTATTTTTCAGTCTAAACTGAAAGGTTCAAATTGAAAAGTGTCAAATATACACGTAGGGTATTAATAAATTCAACCAAGGATTTTTAAAATGACTAACTTAAAAAAAAGATTTTGTTTATTGTCAAACATAAAAGTCTGAGATTAAAAAAAAACAATTCAGTAACTAATGCTTTTTTTAATATTGGATGTGTAATTCAAAAATTGAAATAAAACTCTAGATAAGATATTAACATCATTTTTTAGCCTTTTTAAATTTCTAAGAATTAGGCTTCAATATTAATTAAGAATGAAATCCTGTATAGTTTTTAGAAGTTAAATCAAATTGTGATCATTGAAATCTGTAGTTAGTATTTAAAATATTAAGCGAAATTGTAGTTTAAATTATTTTCTATTTATTTATTACAATAAATGCAAAGGAGGGTGCCTGAAGAGAGCACTTCTAGCCAAAACACATTCTCACAAATAACCTATATTTAGTCAAAAATATAGAAAGCAAAAGATGTAACACCTACCATTTCGATAGCACTCAAAGCATATGACAGTGAACAATTACATAGAATTATAGTAATATTAAGAAAAGGAAAAGAGGAGGAAAATCACAGTTTAGAAATGGCAATGTTGGCAATATTATAACGGTTCAACTTCTGCTTGAACAACACGAGTGATTCTGACATGACAACGTCTGATGGCAGCTGGTTCCAAATACTAATTGTGCGGTATGAGAAAAAATTTGCTCTGAATTTAGGGAAACTTGAGGGAAGAACTAATGGAAAAGAAATCATCAAACTGAAGGTCAATTAAATTGTGGATAATTTCAAAAATAAGAATTAAGTCGTATTTAATTCGTCGAATTTCCAAAGTATCTAAATTGAAGAAACTGAGACGATGTTTATAACTATCATATTTATTATTAAGTTTCCTGCATACCAATCTCGTAAATGTCGCCTGAACAAACTCGATTTTTTTGATATCACTAACTTCATATGGCACTCATGCACTAACATTGTATTAAAGATATGGTCGTACGTACAATTTGAAAAGATTGATAAAAAAGCATGGGTCCTTAGAATTAAAGGTTTATATATTAAGAAGAGAAGGTTGATTGATTTTCCAAAGATTTTGGAAACATAATTGTGCCATTTAAAGTCAGATGATAGAGTAATGGTAAGGTCCAGGACCGAAGATACTCGTTGAATAATAAATCTATTGATAGATTATTGGTTCAAGGAATTATGAGCTGGTTTACGAGAAAAAGTTATAAGTTTTTTTTATTGGTTTACTTTGTTAGCTGGATTCTGAGCTGCCAATTCGTAGACCAGTTTTCTACAGTGTTTAGTGCAATTTGAAGTTTTGAAGGATTACAAGATAATAGCTTGATATTATCTGCATACACAAACACACTGACATCATCTACTGCTACTAGTCTTCTGATGAGGTCTTCAATGAAAATTAAAAATAGAAGGGGAACCAGAACAGAACCCTGAGGAACACCACTAGTGATTTGACTAGAAGTAGATAAAGATCTGTCTACACGAGTTTATTGGGTTCTACCTGATAAGTAATCTTTAATCCACTGTAAGATGAAGCTGTTGATTTTTAAGTTTTTCAATACAGTAACGAGCTTGTTGTGTGGGACAGAATGAAACGCTTTAGCAAAATCGAGGTAGATGATGTCACAAGGAGTATTACTTTCATAATGGGCTGTAAGCTAGTAGGATGTTGAGTCAGGGATGATCTCCGTTTCACACAGCCATGCTGGACATTAGATATTAGATGGTGCTCCATCAAATGACTGGTCATATGATTGTGAATGATATGTTCTTCAGTTCTGCAAAGAACTGAAGTCCTCAAAACTGGTCTCTAGTTAAGTGCAGTGTTTCTGGTACCGTTTTTATGAATTGGAGTAATAATAGCTTTCTTCCAAATTTTTGGAACTCTTTCTCGCTCAAGAGTCATGTTAAAGAGTAGCGATAAAGAGGAAGTAGTTTTTCTTAAAAAGAAACTGGGATTTGATCTAGGGTGTTGAAAACTGATGATTTTAAAGAAGATATATTAAGATTAAGAAGATACTGTATCGACCGTTATGTCAAGATCTATCATCTCAGAGACATTTTTAAGAATGTCGGAGTAGGAAAGAGAAGAAGTATTGCCATCATCGGTTATAAAACACTATTAAATTGATTGTTTAGCAATTCAGCTTTATTATCTGGTTTCATCACAAGCTGGTCGCTGTATCAAGTAAGGGAGGTATTTGAGATCTCGCTATAAGCTTGTGATCTATGAAACCAAAAAACGTTTTCTTGGTAGGTGAAGATAAAACTGCACTTTCTTTTTTATCATTCATCATAGTTTTATTTGAATAAAATTATAGGTTTTACTGTATTTAAATAAGGCCTATATGTGTTTAAATGTCAATTTTTGTGATTATATTAATTTTTTATTGTGACAAGGATTTATTAAGGAAAGATGCAAATGCACTGATTGTAGCTATCACTTGTGGTGTATGCTTAGATGGCATCAATGATGAGAAATTATCAGAAATACATTGTATGCACTGTGAAGCATAAAGTCCTTTCAAATAAGCAATGAGAAAAGAAGTTTTTGATTTCAAATAGTGCAAAAAAGAAGCCATTGGTATCTTCCTACTTTCTCACATATTTGTCTAAGGACTGTGAAGTATCTTTAAATCAAGTCGAAGTAGGTTTTTTTACAAAATACCAAGACTCATACTGAGATTATAAACTAATCTAAAAAGTTCAAAGTTTTTAAGCAAGAACTTATAAGTGAGATAAGATCTTAGAAGATCTGACATACTAACGTGACTTAAAAACCTTGGAAGATTCAAATCAAATCTCCTCAATGGAGTATTAAAGGTAGTATCCTCAAACATAACCTCAACTATCGAATTCTAAGCTAAATTTTATGCAAAAAATCAAAATCTCTCAGGGTATCCATTTTCAACATTTCCGAGTCTATTACATTTGATCCAAAACTTGATATAAAGTAAGATTTTCAAACTTTTCTAAGGTTGATGGATGACTAAAGACGACTTCAAGGCGTTTATCGAGCTGGTCCAGAGCTTCTAATAACAGACTAAGATTCCATGATGATCTCTAATTAACAAGCAAACTGCTGAAACTGCGAAACTTCAGCAATAATTGCTCAGACTAAGCTATCCATATTTATATATAGCCGAACAAAAAAGTAACATTATCTTGATAAAAACTATTAAAAGAATTAAGTAATAAACGGGAAGCTTTCCAAGTGAGTAAGAGAATAATAGGAGGTTTGTTCAGGTGAGCAAAAGGGTGATCAGTTTTTCGTCATGATGATTCGGTCGTTAAGCATCAGGCTTTTCGTGTTAATCTCTTTTTGCTCTAAAGCTAATATTTGAGTTTCCACGACCAATATCATCAGCCCATCTACTTTATATCATTTGACAATTAATTTCTGCAAAATCAGATTTATGGCAAATAAGGATCGTTTTTGTGTACCATTATCATGATTCTAACCAAATCAACCGATTACAAAATTATCAAAATAAAATGTTGAGTCCACTGGTCTGCCTCCTGGCTATGATATCATTGCATTGATCGTATCGATACTAGAGGATGTGATGCTTCTCAGTCTATAAAAGTGGCTTAAAAGTTCAATTGGTTCATACAAATCTATTTTCTTTAACGTCTTAAACTCATAAGTCTTAGATCAATGATATCTGCAATATCGTATTTGTATTATAATAATATAATATATATTTGTAATACTATGCATAGTTATTTCTTTTTACTTTTTTGGAGATTTTAATCTTTCCAACATACATTAAATTTTCCAGTTTAGATAACTTTGTCTACACCACTTTTCTTAACTTAATATAAATAATGAGAATAACTTCATAAGACCATTCATTCATAGGGTCACACTTTGGGTCTTTTATTCTGTAAAACAGCAAGACTCTGTGAGCAACAAACTGTGATTCTCTTCAATCTATCCTCTTTTTCTAAATCAAAATTCTTAATTTGCTGTTTTTTAAATCTATAAAATTATTGATTGTATAAACAGGTTGAACGCTTTTTTCACAAACCTAATATATTAGAGTTTTGAAAATTTATTTTTTGCTATCATAATTTGCTTGGCTATAATAAGCTATTTTTACAACAAATAGTTTGGCTGTACAATGTGATATTCAAAATGTAAAGATTACAAAATAATTCTATTGTAGAGCATTAAAAATAATTGTTGTAGAAATTAAACTGCCATAAAAAAATTAATTTCAAAATAACTGTTGATCAATAAATTGATAAAGAAAATCTGCAATTGTATAATATTTATAAGTTTAAGTCTGTAAAAAAAAAGTTGTAAGATTGAATTGTAAAGAAGTTGCAACATAAATTATTTTGAGCTAACAGTTTTTACATCAGATGTTTTTTATAGTTGTGTATGTATTTCTCGAGTTGGTAGAGTTTCAGAAACATCATCATCTGAATCAACTTCGTCCGTCAAAGACTGTTTTTCAACATCTTCAGTTTTTCCTCTACATTACAAACAGTTATAGGCTAAAAAATTAAACTGAAAAGTTTAAATTACCTTGATCGGACTTCTAAAAGAATCAAGACTAGAGCAGTAATTACTATCAGTGACGTGATAACTATAAATGGAATGAGCCAAGTTGGAAAGTTTGGATCAAATGGTCCTTCAAGGATTGGATACACTCCTTCAATTTCCAGTACATCTGAGTTAAGTTGAAGACCTCCATAAAAACGATCTAATGAAGATCTTTAAAAAAAATTAAATTCGAGCTTAGCTTATAAGTAAAACTTTAAAAAAGTTCTTTTAAAGTTTGTAAAAAGTCAAATGTTTTTCTTTTACTTTGTATTCTAACAATGTTTACTTGACACACATATATGATGCAACAGAAATTATATAAAAGAAAATATTAATCTGATTAACCAACAGCGTATTTCGGACTTAAACGTAAGAAAATGATGTTTGATTTGCTGCAACAAAAACTTACTCAATCGATTTTTGGATGATACTATTTTCAACAGAATCAACGTAGAAACAAAAAGAGACTCTTCTAGTTAGAGAATCTAATAGAATATCTTCAGCTCTATTAACAAAGTTTTAAAGGCTTCAAATTTAATTATAACATTTCATACAATGATATTTGAAAAAGTATTTTAGTACAGCTTATAAACTGAAACAAACAAACGGAATATTACTTCTGAATTTTCATATTAATAATGTCTAATAAAGTTATAATAAATTTAGTTTAACTTCAAAAAAATTATTAAGAAACTTGTAAAAGTAAATCATATCTGATCTTACGTTAGATCTAGTTCTGGATTTCCAAGATTACGGTAATTATTGATTGCATAAGCTGTCAAGCTTTTGAAAAGAAACTGTTCAAATCCATCAAACTATAAATTTCTTAATCAATTTGTTGATACCAACAAATTTAAAAAGATTTAAATAATAAAATTTCATATAATTAGTCAAATTATTAAGTGGTAAGCAATTTTGAGTAATTTATTAATTTATCTATAAATTGTTTTTAAAGAGTAATAATCGTATGAAACAAGTTATTTGTGTCGTAAAGATGTTTAAACATGTGATATAAGTAGTAATTTACCAAGATAAATTTAGTAAAACTTTGATACTTTACATATGATAAAAGTTAGTCAGAAAAGTTGTTTGGAAAAATATCTAAATTTCGTTTTATCAAAATACTAATTTCCATTAATTAAAGTAATTATTTCAAAAAATAATTTTATATTTTAAAAAAATTATAAATACCTTAAAAGGATTGTCCACTTTTACTAAAACTTTTATTTTGTCATCGCATTCTAGACCTAAGAGACGAAAAAATACAAACTTTTAACGTTAAAATGTAATAATAATCAATCAGAATGAGATAATTACCTTTGACAGACATATCAGTGAATAAAAAAGTCAACAGTAAACTCAAGTATAATTTAAATCTTTTCATTATTTCACTTTATTGACGTCTTTAATGTTATTAAAAGTGATCTGAAATAGATGAACAAATATTTCTTATTTATTCGCTTTAATCAAATTGCAACCCATCAAAATTGGAGCTGATACAAAAACACAATTACGAAACAACCTTCCTGAAGTTGCTTCAAAGCTTTATCTGTGAGAATAAAAACTTTACAAAAATAAAAAGCTACAGAACTGAGGTTTGCTTTATAAAAGCGAAGGTAGTACTAAAATGGGCTCTAATTTTTAATAAATATGTAAAAATTGTTTGCTTGATTTAAGATCGAAATCTTCTGACTAGTTAAAGCGCTTATTTGCTTACAAGTTGCAATGATTGATGTAGTTTACTTAGTATACTGAATCCAAAATATATCTTGTTAAATTGTAACTTAATTAAAGTCAAATATTTTAGTACATAAAGCTTGACTTATAACAAACTTTCTGTATCTAACAATATATAAAATAAGTACAATGACTGATACCTTTATCAAAAGATTTAGAATACAAACATAAGATAAAGCAGAAGATAAACCCACTAAGTTAATATTATCACTTTGTATTTTACAAGCCTTCAAAACTGTTCCTTACTACATCATTTTCACACAAATAGTTTTTAGATAATCAAAACTGAATAATTTTTTTTGGAAAATAATGGAAAAATACTAAGTAAATGATTAACTGCTGTAATGTAAAGAAATAACTTGAACTTCAAAAACTTTAGTTAAACTTTAACTAGATATTATCAAGGGTGTTCATGTTCATAAATTTTACTTTTTAACATTTGTAAATGTCAAATAAATTACTTAATCAAGTCTTACATAAAATAAATCATATCATAAACCTAAAAGCACTGAATGTAAATTACTTAACAAAATCAGTATATTCTAAAAATCGTTTTGAAAAAATATAAATATTAAATATGTTAAAAATAGCTACTTGGAAAACTTTTGGTTAATTTCTTATTAATTAATCAGCAAGTAATAATTTTTTAGTCGTTGTTATCAAGTTGTTTGTATAGCATCTTTAACTACTTCAGCAAAAAATCTATATTTAACTCAACTTAGTTTCTCATAGCTCAAAAATTATATTTTTATTGGCTATATTTATTGACTAATGGTAATAGAGTGTTTAAAATCTTATCTCTTACAATAACAAATTAATTTTTCAACTTTATTTTAAGATTGACCGATTCGAATTTCTATACAATAAATCATACTCTATATTTATCATATATAATCTAAATTTAAGCTCAAAGTATAATCTAAAATATCTTAAGATAATGAATATATCCTTAAGTATGTCTTAAGTTACCGACAAAGTTTGTATCTAGAAATGTTGTAGGGATAAATTTAAATTTGAGTCAACAAATAATATGCTGTCAAAACAAGAGAATGAAGTTTGATATATCTCCAAATTTCAAAATTAGTATTTATAAAAAAAACAAAAATGTCTAAAAGCAACAAAGCAGTAAAAAAACATTTTTTGCAATTAAAACTACCTTCTTGTAGCTATCATGAAACTATTTAGGTAGATTTCCAATGAAAACATTTAATTTGGGTAAAGTCTTTTGGTGTTAAAGTTAAATACCAAATTGAAATCAAACTAAAATCGTTTTTATCCTAAAAGGTAGTTTTGTGTTTATAAATATCTACTGTATTGATTTTTAGCTTGAAAATAAAATCTTTTTATTTATTTTATAGTGTATGGTAATATTTTAAAGATGTTCCTATTAATGGATCAAATTTGTTCTAGGGAGAAATAAAAACATTGAAAACTAACAAAAAAAGATAGGGATATCAAAACAATTTGAGAACTACTGGACCAATTGATATTAAGGTTATTTTGAAAAATTTTAAATCTGTTTTTAAGTAAATAAAACCAAAACTTCAATGAAAATAAAAATAATTGACTATACTTAGGAACAAAAAATTATTCTTGACTTTGACATCTAAAAATATTTTCTATGAGTTAAATTGTTACTAGATTTGTATCGATCAACCTTTATATAAAAAGAATTAAAATATTTGATGACTTCCAAAGCCGATTAAAAAGTTCATTTATCGGAAATATTTAAGCTTTTCAACTTTCAATTTTATTTTTTAGTAAAAACTGATCAAAGTGAAATAATTTCAAATATTCTTTTCATTAGGAAAAATCTTTGAACAGATTTATTTGAACCAGTTTAAAATGATTTGAAATGTGATGAAGACAAATAACTTTGAGGATTGAATCCCTTTTAACCATGATGAATATTTAATCTTTAGTTATGAATTATGATGGAGATATAAAAGTGCAAATAAATTTTCTAAAAGATTTCGATTTATTTTCAAAATAAATTTTTTGTTATTTTTACTTCAACCTTTTCGCATGCTTTAATTGTTTCAAAGTTTTGAATAAAAACAGGACACTTTTTAAAAACTTTAAAGTAAATAACTAAAGTCAGTATTTCCATGGTTAGTACTCAGCAAAAATCCCTTAAAGAAAAATTAACTAAATATTATTTCAGAGATTTTTATAAAACAAGGTTCAAGGTCTGATAAATATTTGTCAACCAAAAACTCAAGCTACTAGTAACAGTCTGCAATGTTTATAGAACAAATACTTGTACTAACTTTCTTTCATGATTAAAGACCTTGTTGTTGTATTTGTTTTACTTTAGATAATCACAAAGGTTTTCTAATTTTGACGTTTTTCAAAAATACGTAATGCTAAAAGTACAATGATTTTCATTGAAGATTTGATATACAATTTTACAATAACTGAAAACAAATATTATTGGATTATTTCAGCTTAGCAAATACTTTAAAATATTATATTTTTGCTAAAGTAAAATAAAAACATTGTAATCGGCTGTGAATGTTAATCTAATTTATCAAGTATATCTAAGTTTTAATTTCTATCTCAAAACGTAAACTATAAAACCTCTAAAAAATCGATTTTGTTCATTATTGTTCTAATTTCATAAAAAACGAATCACTTAATTATATTTTGAATTTAAAAACTGATCTTTTTAAAGAAAAACTAATATACTATGCCGAAACTAATCAAAAGCTAGACTAGAAATGATATTCTTGAGAAATTTGTTCAACAATGAATTCCCTTTTAAATGAAACTCCAATTTTGCTTTAGTTTAAAGTAAAGTAAAGATTATTAAATACTCTCAAGTGGTTGCTATATTTTCCACTATATTAGCAGAATATAGAAATTAATTAAACACTTTGTAAAAAAATATTCGAAAATAAAAATATGAAAACGTTCACCACTAAAGAAAATTGAATAAATTTTTTTGATCAAGAACAATCTCAAGTCGATTTAGTTTCGACTTTTCATACTTTCATAAGCAACTACTGTAATAGTAATAAAATTTAAGCCAAACACTTTAAAACCAAACATGATAAATGTAAATCTTTCAGTATTTACAGCCAGTTTTATTGAATCAATATTACGAAAAATAGATTTTGATTTGGTGATTTAAAAAAATTAATTATTTTTTGTAGAGAGTTTGTTATTAAACATTGTATAAATTAACTCATAATTTTGATAAAAGATGTAAATTTTTATTAACTGAACTATGTTAGAAAGGCAAGAGATTTATATTTTTATGTCTTTCTTTTTCACAACTATCTAAAACTAAAATGCAGTGATTGTATCTTTTGTTTTCATTGATAACATTGAAAAATGCTTTGTTAAAACATACGTAAAGTTCTTAAACCTAAGACATAATTTTTTAGCAAATGATTGCTTTTAATTAATACAGTAAAATTTTAATTTAAGTTTAAGCGATAAAAGCCAAAATTTTCCATTGCTCTTTCTATTAAGAAGTGTTGTAACAAGAACTTAGTGTTGCCAAGTTTTTATTGTAATATCAACAAAGCAAATTTTGGGTTTATCCAACTACCAAATATGTCTTTATTTAAAAAAGCATTTTTCATTCAAATCATTTCATTCACTCTAAAGTTATTTTACTGGCCAAAACTCGTAAACATCAAAGAAACAGGTTAGGTTGAAAATACCGTGTATGGCTAATTGAAGAAAGTTCAAAGTTTTTTAACAGCTAATTGATTTATTGCAACGAAATATCCTAAAGATATTCTTGTTTCATGTATTATAAAGTCATGGTTACTAAAAGTTCAAATTTCTACAATTAAAAAAAGATTTGTAACATGTTTTTTAAATACTTACTTTATAAAATGTACAAACTGTACTATCTTTGTCTATTTGTATGTAGGCGTGGTGAAAAATTTACCCTTTTTTGAAACACTGTCTTAAATCCAACAAATTAAGGTTCTTAGAAAATTGATTAGACTAAAAAAAGAATCTCTTATAATATGGTAACTCATAATCTCCTCAAAAACTACTCACCATTTGCACCATGTGAGGTTATTTACATTAAAGTGTTTATTCTGCTTGACATGTTTTGAAATAGGATTCTATTTGTACTTAATTTCATTTGTATGTTAATTTTTTAACCAACATCAAACAACTATTTTGGTTAAGATTTTCCAATTTTAATCTAATTAAAAGATTTTTTACCTTTAAGTATTAATATCAATGATTTGAAGGCAACACTAAAATTTAAAGCTTACTAAAAAGTAGCTAAAGATAATCTATTTGAATCAACTTTTTCTAAAAAATTTGATAAGGTGTTAAAATGTTTTTCTGTTATTTTTTATCAAGATAAACTTACAAGTACATGAAAGTCATACTTAATTCCTAATAAGTAAAATAGTTCATTTCTTATAATACTTTATGCTGACTCAAGTCCTTGCTAATAATACTGAGACATTTTTTAACTATTTTTCAAATATTTATGTTTTTCAAATAAAAAAATCAAAAGTAAGTGTTTAATAGTGATTTAAAAACTTTGAAAAATCTATTCTTGATGTAAATTTGTTTGATATTTTATTAATAAGACAACTCATAGTTTATTTACGGCTTAGTCTACCAAAAAACATTGAGTTAAATCTTTAATGTGAATCTTAAAGTTATGTAATAAAGTTTTTTTATCCTGTTATTATTATTTATTCTTACTTTTTGTCATCGTTATTATAACAACTTTTTCGTATAAACTACAAATATATTATATATTTATATATTATTTATTATAAAAATTTATTTAATGATTTAAAATATTTTTCTTGATATAATTTGAGTTCTATAACATAATCTTCAAATTTCAGGATTTTGAAACCAACCCTTATAATAGTTACTTTTTTTATTCAATCTTTGTTATGGTTCTAGTTTTTATTATCTTATATTTTTGTGAAGCTTTCATTTTAAATCTTAAATTTTATGACACTCATAAATATTATTATTAGAATTAATAAAGGATATAATTTAAAAACTGCTTTAAACAAAATTATCATTTAAATCTATTATCACTTAAAATGTAGTTGTCATTAAAATTTTAATTTAAGATTCAACAAGAAATACTTTAAGATATTTTCCATGACTCAAACCGAATAAATTATCAATCTTGAAATTTTGTAGCAAAGTTTGATTTATATAAGTTATATTCAATAAAAAAGTAATTTGAAGGTTATTTGAAAAAAACTCTTTTACAAAAATAAAATATCAAACTTTTAAATGAATTCAAAAATAATATGTTAAAAAATAACAAGAACTTTAATATAATATATCTATTAGATTTTGTTATTTTTTAACCGTGTAATATTTTCTAGTATTACTAATTTTTAATACTCTTAAGAAAGGAATTGGAAAATTAAAAATGTTGAAGAAGCAATTCACTTGTTCATCTAATTTCCAATTTTAGATTCAAATAGCATTTATTTTTAGGGTAATAAAACTCAAGAGTTAGTATGATAGATAGTTTAGATTTTGTGCTTTAAAATTTATAGCTGATTTTACCATAGAAAAATATAAAACGCTTAAGTTCAAAATACGATGATTTATGGTGAAAATTGTATCGTTCTCAAAGCTCTATGCAAATGCTAAAGATTTATGCTTAAGCAAATAAAGTTTCGTCGAGAAATTCTTTAAAATTTTTCAAGATCTGAATTTGATGCAGACTAGTAAACCATGTTCAAATTTAAACACTAAAATGTCAAAATAAGAAATGGAATAAAAACAAAAGAAAAAATAATAGTTGTATTCACTGTTATATTAAATTTATAATAACTCAAAGTTAGCTTACGAAACATAGTTTAGAGCAAATTTTGTTCGTCCTTATCATAAATTTTTTCAATTTGTAGTTCAAACACTGTTCAGCAAGCACCGAATCTCGCTATTAGCTTATTGCTAGCTGGTAGGTAGCTAATAAGGATTTACAATTTTGTGAGACATACGTTAAGACTAATGATACATTACTGCCTATTTGTAAATAGTCTGCTAAAGATCAAAATACTGATTAAGCAATCAATCTTCAAGATTTATTTACAAGACATTAAGTTATTTGTAATTATAAGAAGTAAAATCAAGTTTATTTAAATTAGAAATATCAGAATGAAGTTTGGTAAAAAATATTTTTGTAAATATTAAAATATGAATTTAAACTTGTCATCTTTGGTTTTAGGCTCAGTTAAAACTGTTGCTTTGCTTAATACTTAATTGGAAATTAACTTGATAACATTGTATACAGATTTTTATTTCATAATTTTTAAAGCTTTTACAAAATCTTAAAATCGAGATAAATCTTTAAATTAATACTTTCACTTCTTTTTTAACACAATCTTTTAATAGTTTAAACCTTTATTCTTATATAAATTAAAATTGTTACAAATAAGATTATTTGGATAATTAAAAAAATCCAAAAAGTTAATGAAGAAAATTCTGAAACTAAATTTTCAAAAGTTTTTAATTTAATTTTAAGAAAAGTTTTGACAAGTTTGAAGACAGTAAACAAAAAGACCTTACTGCTCGCATACAGGGAACACTGAAAAGTCGAAATTAGCTTTTTAAGTCTTATAAAACTCCTATTTCAATTTTATAGAATATTTTTCATAAACTTTTATAAATATATGATATGACCTTCTAGTATAGAAAAAAATTATATAGATTTTTTCAATTATCTAAACTAACTTATAAATATCAATATTTTAAATATTTTAATGAATTGATTTGAAGATTGTTTTAAGAAAGTGAAGGTTATGTTAATTAAACATTTTTTCTCATTCTTAAATTTTTCGGAAGTGTAAAAATCCTACAAAATGTATAATGGTAAATAGAACTAATTGGATATGCTAAATATTTTTGAATAAAAGTAATTACAAATTTGAAACTTAATTCAAAAATATTTTTCAAGTATTCGCAAAAAACTTTAATCTTGCTGATTGCCTTATTATTACATGATTTCATCTTAATTTTGAGCTGTTATTATCTACAAAAAAATGCCAACAGATCCAATGAATTCAAAAGAAAACAAAATATTGATTTCATCGAAGTAAACTTTCTACATTTCAGTAAAGTTTTATTTTATTATAGTCATGTCAAAATAAGAATTTCTGACAATAAAATAAAATAAAAATAAAATCTTATGCTGTTAAATTTGTTTAAAAAAAATGAATGATTACATCTATAAACAATACAGTTTGTTGTCAAACTCGAAAATAATTTTAAGTATCTCAATCTGAGCTTTATGAACAAAATAAACTAATCTTTCAATTTCTTAGACTTTTATGGAATGTTTTTAATGATATTTGCTCGGTCAAAAACCTGGTTCAAAAGTTTTGTTGTTTATTTTGATAAAAGAAATTGCATTTTAAAAGGTTTTTTTAGAAGTTTTCTTGAAAGTAAATATTTTAAGCTGATTTTGAAAAAAAGAGAATGTTTATTTTTAGATAAACTTTTATGATGCGAATAAACGCTTTTCAATAGTTTTGCATTTCTGTTTCAAATTTTCTTATTAAGTATCTAAAGTGAAACAAAATCAATTTTCACAGATCTTGCTACACTAATGTGTTCATGAACGATTTGTTTACTTTTGTATTTTAACTTGTTATTTTACAGAATCTTTTTTCAGTTAAATAAAAGTTAGTGTTCGACAGACTTATGAGTAGTTCCTTTTGTTAGATGTTTATTTACAAAAGTACCTACAACAAACACAAAACTGTATATGCTGAATAATCGATTATACTTTTTCAACAAGAAAATAAATCTTTTCCAACTTTGTAGTGTAAAGTCATCATAGTAAACAATTAATCATCAATATTCTTCATATAGTTACAGGTCAAAGCTAATATCTTGAAGAGATCAAATTATATCCATGAAACTTTAAAACTATTTAAAATAGACTAAACTGAAACATAATACTTAAAAAAAATCTTTTAAAGTCTTAGATGACAGATAACCTTTTATTTGATTTAGAAACATCGTAAAAATGTTGGAAATATAAACATCTTAATTCAAAAACAAAACTTTAAAGTTTAACTTACTTGAGGATAAGAAAATTGACTTGTTTGCTAAAAACACTTTAACAATTTAAACTTGTTTACAATTGGTTTCGTATCTATTTAAATAATATTTAAAAGATTTTTTTGTTTAAGTGAACAGCTAAAAGTAAAATGAAAAGCTCTTACGATTATAATTAAGTAATTTTAAACAAGTTGCAGCTTGCAAAAGATTCAGTTTTAAAACTACTCTTTGATTTCTTAATCAAAATTAGAGATTCTGAAGTTACACAACAGATGCTCGACTTTTTTATCCTATATATCGTTTAAATCGCATTTCAATTTTCAAAGATATTTTAATTAAATATAAATCCAATTTTACATTTTTTTCTTGGACAAAAACAGAAGTTGATAGACACAGTACAATACACAATCTTTCAAAGCATCTTCTTTAAATATTGCTTTAGAAGAACTTTTAAAGTATTCTCTTCAACTATTTATTCAATAATCTATAAAAATGAAATTATTAAAGCATATATCGAGTAATTTTTCGTAATTTGCTTTATATAGTTTGAACATTAAATTTTACTAATTGGCTAAATACATTCTAAAATTTTGTTTGGTACTGAAGATATATCTTCTAATCAATAAAACTATTTTCAGCCTTGAAATATCTTCAGGTTTATGACTTTGTTAAAACAACATAAGTTGTACTTTAGAGAAAGTCTTAGATATTTTTTTACAGAGTGTAATATACTTAAGTCGTAATTAATAGATATTTACTTTATTAAATAATTTAAATCAGGTTTCTTATCAATTATAGAATTAATTAAATTATTGATCTAAAGGATAATCTATTTGATGTAAGTTTGTAGGCTATTGATTCCATTCTTCATATAGATTCATGGTACACAAAAATTATTTGTAAGTTAAAGCTTTTATGGAGTCCTCTTACATTTGTATTTATATCTACAAACTATGTACAAAATTAAAACTAATTAAAACTGAATAACGACAAAGCTAGAAATTTCCTCACATTACCTATAGACTTTTGCATTGGCAATATCAATACTTTTTATATTACTTCTGATCTGTTTTGATAAATCAACACAGATTAAATAAAAAGATTTGAAAAAAAACTATTTATCTATTATTAGTAGTGGAGAAAAATTTATTGAAAAGTAAATTTTAAGAAATTTATAAAAGCATAAAGATAATCAGGATTGAAGATAAACCATTCTAAATAAGTTACCATTTTTCACCAACCAAATAAGATATTTTTGAAATATACTTTTACTTTAGTCTATGACTGATTTGTCTTCCAATTAAACTTTCAAGTGATATAATTTCTTAGCTAGATAACTAAAATTAGATTTATATTTGCAAAAGTTTTGCTCAAAATAATCAAAAATGATAAATCTAATCATTATCTAACAGATAAATGAAAGGATATTTACTTTACATTTATTTAACATAAGTTGTTTTTAAAAAGTTTTTCAGTTTAGTTAATTTAGTTTTGCTTCAAAAATGCTAATATTAAGTTGTACGTTAACTAGATTAAAAAGTTATTAACTTGATTTTTGTTGAGGCTATTATTAGAGAAAGAAAGGTGTGTCATTACATTTTAGTAATTCTGCTTAAGCTAAAGATAGATAGTGTAAACTAAGGAATATCCGTGTATACAAAATCGTATTTCACAAGGCCTAGTTAACTAATCTTTTTAAACATAGCAGAAGACAAGAATAGCCATGTAAGCTGTTTGTGTGTTAGTAAACTTTAAAACTTCTTAAAATATTTTGGTCTTCAATTTTCAGCTTTTAAGAAGTTGACATGTTTTACTTTTTACAAAGATATTTGTTTAGTGAAGCATTTTCTAACAAAACGTTTAATGTTTATGTTACTATTTCATGGCCTTTCGGCACTACCGAACCGGTAAAACAACTTTGCAGACCAGTAACAATATAATGTGCAAAAAACTGAAAAAACGAGTGAAAGAATATTTACTGAATCATATTTTCTTTGAAAGAATAATTTGCGCGTCAAACAATTATATTGATTTTGAAATTTATGATAAGAAAGTGAGTTATTCTAAAAATTAGGTTATCTTAGTGGTAGAAAAACTTCTTTTTTTTAAGTCTCTTCATAAATAGTTTCAACTAATTTTAGTAAAACATTTGTAAATTTAATTAAATTAGATATAACTTGATAAAATAAAACGTTAAAAAAGAACAATTAACTTGTAGAGAATTTCAGTTTATCAAAAGTTTTACAACCTAACCAGATTATTTTATTTTGTTTTGTTTACACCTGATTACGTAGATAAAAGTAATTTAAAACTTACAGAAAACTGTTTCCAGAAAAATCTGATAATTTATAACAGCCTTTGAAAAACAGATTTGTTCGACTTATTTAGAATTCACGAAATGCGAAAGTAATTGGCAGCAAATAATGCAACAGCTAATTTGAACAAGAAAATCTGGATCTCACGCCTTTCAAGCCAGTAATTTATATGAGTCTGTTATTTATTTCCGTAAGCTATTCATAAGACAAATTGGCTTTTTTTGCATCTAGGATTGAGAAAAAACCGTTAATTTCTTTTCGTGAAAGCTTTCAATTTTTTCCAAGTATCCTAAAATTTAAACTGACAAATGCCAAACTTTGGTCATCATTTCGTATTAAATTTAATTTGATTTATAATTTTTCAAGTCCTTTTAGCGTAATTGAAAATATTTTTTGGATGTGTCATTTTTGAAATTGAATCAGTCTTAATTGGATCAGACAAATTTTATGAAATACTAAACAAAGATAACAAGCTTCAAACAATTAAGCTTTGCTCTCATCGTCATGGAAGCTGCATTTATATAAACAGTCAAAACTGTCAAGCTTGCTAAGATATATAATACTTTGAAAGTCGTAATAACTTAGCTAAATAATAAATAAATATCTCTCACGGTTTCAACCATTATACACAAAGCTTTGAACTATCTGTCTTGTTTTCAAAACCTCATCATAAAGTTTAAACAAGATGAATTGAGACTGAGAAATCTGTTTTCATATCTTATGAGATTGATAAAGGATTGTTTTGATGAATAGAATGTTTGATAGAAATAGCAAGCTCTTATTGGTTAGTACAAAACAAAAACTTGACACTTTATTTAAAACAGTTAAATTGTTTGTCACACAAAGTTGTTAGTTTTATTAACTGTTTTAAACCTTTTAGTAAAATCAAATCAAACTAAATTCATATTTTCAGATATAAAGTATCAGTTGGTTTGATTTCATTCCGTGCTTTGAGAAAAAATGACTAAACGTGCTTTTAACCAAAACAAGCTACTTGCCAAGCAATAAAAAGCTTTATTGCTAAAGAAATAGGATCGTGAAAACTAAGAAGAGTAATAGAATTGTCATTTTATCCGGTAATTGAAACTTTAGCGATTTTTTCTACATAAACGTCATTTCCTTTCAAATACGAGGTGAGAGGTACAACAATTCTTGCTAACATCTAGGTTGATAATAATGAGCTTTATCGTGAAGAAAATATAGCTAAACTGGAATTATTTTTTTGAATTGTTTTCAATTAAACGATTTTAATCAGTAATAAAAAAATTTTGTTAGAATTCCCTATTAAACTGTTTTAGTAGAACTTTCATTAGCCTCATTAATCTACTTATTTTAGTGAAATTTTACACAAAATATTTTAAATCAAAATAGAAAAATTTGACACAAAGAAAATGAAGGATTATTTGATTTTATTAACTAAACTAGATAAAAGTATTTCCCAAAACCTGTTCAGAGTAAAAAATACTTTTTTAAATCGACAATTTCTATTTCAAACCTAGCCTTTGAATTTAAACAGTTTTTAATTAGGTTTTAACCAGCAAAGTTAAAATTAATAAAAATGTAGTTAGCGGTAGTATAATAAACGTGTAGTCGGCTTAAATATTTTGGAAATAAGCTATCGTGTTTTTTGAGTTGATGCATTTGTAGTCGTCTTAACCGTGAGATAAAGATCTAAATGCTATTTACAAGTAAATCAGATGTTAAATAGTTAAATTTTGCGGTAACTTAAGCACTATTCATATACAAAAATCTGATAACATGATGAAGACTAGTTGTTATCAACTATTTTATTAAACATTTTAAAAGTATTATATGTATAGTCATAACCGGAAACCTAAACTAACATAGTAAAGTTAATTAGAAGTAAAAAAATTGTAAAGTGCCTTTGCAGCTAAGCCGTTTATAAAATCTATAAACATTGTAAGACTACACAAGAAATAAAAATGCAGTACAATAGTTGTCTGTATGATCACAACAATTACTGTCCAAAGGGAGTATCCTACCGCTAGGGTGCAGAAACCTTTTTACTCGGATGGCAATATAGTGGTCTCTCTCATATCTGCTACTACTAATCATTCAGCTTGAGATGGAACAACTTAATGCAGTTTTAGTTGCAGCTGTAGATGAAGAGGCTTTCTTCAATATTTTGAAGTGCTTCAAACTTCAAACCTTAAGTTAATCTGACTATGAAACAGATAAGCTTTTAAAATATAAACTGATTTTTGATCAATAGAAAAAGAAAGAGTTATCGCTGATTTGATGGTTATGCCTGATAGCTGTAGTTTTTTGGTTTCCATATTTTAACATTATTTAAAAATTAAACTTTTTAAGCTAAAAATTTAAATTCAAATGAGAAATAAATTAGAGGAGATTTTTCACCACAAGTTAGTTTCATTAAGCTTTGAAAAGCAAATGAAAATAGTAAAGTTAGATATTAAGAGAATGTAGAGTTAGAAAAAAGATTGCAGCTTGGTAGTTATCATGATAAAAAACTTTGTTCGATCTTAACACTTATTTGTAAACTGAAATTTTGACTCTTTAAGCTATTATATAAAGACTTTGAATTGCGTGTTTTCTGTAGAAAAATAAAAATAATCAATATTTGTTTACTTTAATTTTAAACTTTAATAATGAGCTGCGATTTGAAAAGTTTTCTTCGTTTATTCATCATAAACTTGTTTTTTTTGTTAACATTTTATCCATGATATTTTTTTAACCGTTTATCTTTGTCCTTCTTCAGACGACGAACGTTGAAAATTTTAACAAATGAGTTACGTTTCGAACATTTCGAACAGGATTCTTTTTGATGAAAATCATCAGTCAATATTCAATATAACTTATGACAAAGATGAATATGGCGATTATACTGGAGACGGGCCGGACTTTGGTTTTAATTGCACTGAAATTCTGGAAATGTTGACAACTAATGCTGGTGTTATGAATCTCTATGATACAGAATACTTTACAGTTTTTGCATATGCCATAATCTGTGCAATTGGATTAATTGGAAATGGACTGGTCGGTATCTTTTTAATTATGTGTTTTAAAACTGTAGTTTTCTCTGTAATCCTTAATTAGTTAAACTCTCATTGATTTTCATTGAGTTTTTTAGTAGTTTTATACGAGTTATTTATCAATGCACTGCCACCGTTAGTTTATTTTCAATCACAACATGCGTCTGATAACAGTTTTAATAATTTATCATCAGGTTTTGTTCGTAATATTTGGTGGTAAGGAAACAACGAAAACAGTGGCAAACATTTATATTTGGAATCTAGCTTTAGCAGATATCCTGTTGATGCTCTGTCTACCTTTTATGTGTGCTCAGCGTTTCTTGTCTAAATGGCCTTTTGGTGAGGCCTTGTGCAAGGTAAGAAGAAAACGTTCTTTAAATATCGTACTTTTGTTATGTTACTTATAGTCATATACACTTGGTGACTGTTTAGTTGATTATGGATGCTTCAATTTGTGGTGACTCGTCTTATTGTTGGCATCATTTGTGAAAAAAATTCAGATTTTGCGATAAAATGTTTTTGCAATTTTATGAGTGATAAAACTGATTCAACTATCAGATGGTTTGATAACCACGATTTATTATCGAGGCAGTAGATAAGAAGCAATTAATTGTAGATATCATAATTTGTCCACCTATACACACTGAAACACAATAAATGTGAAAACTTTAATTCTTTATTTTTATAATGAAATTGCTTTTATAGATTTGATTATAAATAAAAATAGAAAATCTAAGAAATAAGAATTAACTATTACCGAAAAAAATCAACTTTGAATTTATGTGCTTCGTTTCCATTTTATGCCTGATATCTATCACGCCATTTCATGGTAATATATTTATAGTAAATGACTGTAACAAAAATTATTTGGAAAATAAGTTAAAACAATTAAGGTTAATCTGAATTTTTTTTAATTCGTGCAAATGACTTAAAAGAAATTGTTTTTAAATATTTGTTCAAATTATAACATTTGCTAATTGGTCTTAATGATTTTTTATCGATCAATTAAATAATTTTGAATTTTACGCTTAATTAAATGTTTTTAAACCATTGTAATACAAGTTTAGAGTTCTCCAATTTGTTTAAACTTTTTGTATTATTCTAATAATTTTATTTATTGCTATTTTAAGTTATAAGCTTATTTGGATGTTAGTTTTAATTATACTTAATTTTTGTTAAGTTCTTTTTTTAAATTAATGAAAAAAAGTTTAATAAAAGCCACCCTTTTTTGTTATTACAATAAACTGAAATAAATTTTATAAATAAAAAACAAACTATTCACCTTTTTAAATAAACGCCTTCTATAAGTACCAGTCATTTTTGCAACATAATAAAACTTTTCTTTTTATTCGTTCTCATTTTTTTCTGATTCATTTCTTGTTCTGTGATCACTGAGAACCTATGCTTTCAATTGTGTACCAAAAGTAAAGTATTTGCTCAAATCTTAGATATATGACTTCAATGAATTTTTAAATTTTAAAGAAATATCTCCAGAATTCTTCTTGTTAATTATGAGTAATTTAACTCTGAAATTGTATTATTCTGGAACTTTTTGATGTTTTTAGAATAAATTTAGTAAGAAAATTAACGAATATATTTTGTTATAATTTGGTTTTTGAAACCTTTTATTTTAAAGAATTATTACAAATTTCAGATTTGTTGAATCATAACGTTGCAATAAATCAGTTGACTCTTAAAAATACAAGACTTAAGAAAAAAATTGAACAAAAGTAAATTATAAAATGTTCAGTTGTAAAATCGACGATGAAATTAACTTCAACAGACAATTTATTTGATGATGAAAATTAGAATTTTCAAGCATTTCTTTGAATGAGTTCCAGAATTAAAAAGAAAAAATGTAAAAGATTTGAAAGATTTGAAAGCAAAAAAAAAAGTATTTTTAACTACAAACGAGTCTTGTTTTTAACTCAATGTTATTGTTGTAAGCCTTTTACTTATTCTTTAACATCTATTAAAATTAATTAATTGGAAAATATGTCAAAAATTGATAGATAAAAGCAAACTTACAAGTATGGTAGACTGCAATTCATTTTTCTTAACTAGATATCAGTATTCAATAAATATTTTGGTTTTAAATTGAATTCTGGTGAACTTCTTTTTTAAAGATGTATAAAGCTTTTGATGTTTTACGGATTAATTACAAAATCATCGAAGATTCTTTCAAGTAAACATCCAAAATATTTGTTTTAATTTCACTAAAATTAAAGACTATGTTTTAATCTTTTATTCAGAATTAAACTTAAAAATATTTGATTTTTTTCAAAAATAATATTTAGAAGCACCTAAACTAAGTATAATTGAGTCTGTATTGCGTAAAACTTTAAACAGATTTATAATTCAACAATAGAAAACTTTTCTAACCTTGTAAGGTACTTACTAAATATTACAGTTTTCATTGTTTCATAATTTGTTTTTTTAATTTCCTGGCAATAAAACTATTACAAGTCGTTTACTACAATTTTCAATTCTTTCAACAACAAACTTTAAGATGGTCGTTGAACTTATTGGCGTTCAGTATACGACAAAGTTTCGTTTCCTGAATGGCTGATAAAATCTCTCTTACTGAACCAATAATCAGAAATTTTTCTTTCTGGCCCATTAATTCAATTCCTTAAACAACTTTCTCCTATTCTTCCTGAGAAATTTCATTTTAATGGCGTATAAAAGTTCAAGTTTAAATGACAACAGCTTTTACGAAATTCTAGAAGCAACAAGTCGTGAGTTTCCAACAAACTCCAGTGAGAACATTAGACTAGCTGAAAATCAAATCAAAGTTTTCCTTTTATCATATTACAAATATTCTTCTTTGCAAATAGTTCAGACATATTCATTGAACTTTGTATCAAATCACTTTCTTTAAGTTTTTTAGTTAGAAGAGATGAACACATTTGGCTGAAAATTAGGACTTGGCAGCAAAATTATTTTGTAGACAGATTTGCATAGCAAACAAGAAAATTGTCAAAACCACTTTAACATTTTGAGTCTTCGAACTTTTAACTAATTAGTGAATTTCTGTTTGAGTCACAAAAATGAGTAATTCTTTTCAGGCAGCAACTCATATCAATGGTTCAAAGTTTGTTGTGTTATCTCATCACAATTAATCTTAACCAAAGATATTAATAGTTCCTACTGAAAACCCACCAGTGTCATGAATTAGTCTTCTATTGAATTAGATAATTAATTTATTATCTTTTCTTTTGACAGATCGTAAACGCAATCAAATTTCAAAACTACTTTGCCAGTATATTCTTTCTCACTGCAATGTCGGTAGATAGATATGTTGCGGTGGTTTATGTTGTTACATCTGTAAAATACCGAACAAGTCGTAACACATTTTTGGTAAATATCTTGAAATTAATTAGATTATAATTACCTCTAAGATTGAAATTCTATTATAAATGTTAAGATCAAGTGAACTTTTATTTAACGGTTTATATTGTTTTTTGACTTTTTTTAACAAATACATTATGAATACAATTGGAATATTTTTTTTGATCTATTTTAAGTTTGATAGAGTAGTATTAAGGTTATTCAAAGTTATTATTAGGATACTTTTACGCTTATCTAGACTCAATGGTGCCTTTTACTTAGAAATGTTCTATTATATTAAGAACTATGAATATTAAAACAATTCCATTTATAGTTTCCTGGCTTGGTACTTATGAATGTACAGCAATTTATTAAAGTCGTGATAAAGTCTTTTCAGATATATAGCTTCAAGTTTATAAATTGTTTAAGTTTTTGTCGAATGATGATATTCATTTTAGGTTTGTTCTGCTATTTGGATCTTATCATTAGCAATGGTTGTTCCTGTCTTTATGAATATCTATATTGATCCAAGTTAGTTTTATTTTCCAAACTTTTGAAAGTTTTAACGCTGCAGTATTAGTGGAAACAACTAAAAAATATATCTGTCAAATATATATGTATCGATGAATATTTTATTTGTACAAGCTTTAAACGGCTAAAAGAACTTTTCATCAAACTTACAGCTTGTTTGTGTGTCATGCAAAGATGTATAAATCGCATATAAATTTTTCTTTCAATTTGACTTTTTTTAGCCGGAGTCTGTATATTAAATTTCAAAGATGATACCGGATGGGAAGGGTATGAAAACACCTCACTCTTAAGTGATTTCACCGATGCTAACGAGGATTGTAAAAAGATACTAGATTACATGTACGGAGAGCCAATTATTACCCAGCCTGCGCTTGTTGCTGATTACGACTACTGTGAGTATTAAAGAAGACAAGTTGATATTAAACAGCTGTAAACATTAAGAAATCATAAGTTCAAGAGCTCCTTAACGATTGACTTCTGTTACTTGAGAGTAATTAAGTCCTGTCGGTTACACAAAAATGATTTTTTTATTTTTTCACAGATCAACAATTTTATTTAAAACGATTAGAAAACTCACTAACATATGTATATGTACAAAATCCAACAGTTAAAATACTAGTAATATTTTTGTATAAAACGTTATGGTCGAAATTTGCGTACATACTCTTAATCTAATATTATAAAAGTGAAATTATAAATTATTTCTTGAAGTTACAACTTTACAATTATTAACTAATGACTTTATCAGTATATTTTATCTACAATAAAAAAGAATTAATGTTGTAAGCAATCATACTTTTCAAGTAAAGTGATTATATAATGATAAAAACAAAGCAAGTGTAAGTCTGTTACTTATCACTTGTAACTTTACAGATAACATTACTGGTAGTGGTCTGCCAACCTTTGTATCTGCATTCAGCGAGCAAGACTTCATTAATAGCGTTTTAAACAGAAGTGATGAAGAATACTTTTGTTCTCATGTTAATCATGGGTTTTTTCGGACCTACATCTATTTCATTTTCGTTTGTGGGTTTGTAATACCTTTTACAATCATCACTCTTTGCTACACATTAATCGTGATGAAAATCTTAAAACCAACCGAGATGAAGACACGTTCACTACAGGTAAACCAGTTATTTCTTCTATAACTTTCAAATAGTTGGCATTACTAAACTTTTCAGCAATATTATCCGGCTTAATATTAAACCTTCAAATTGAATTTACGGCTCAAAGTTGTACGACCTAAAATTGAATTTTGTAAATTAATTTTACATGTTAAACTAGATACTTTTCGCAATCACTAGCTGTAAATAATTTTCCAATAAAGTTTTCTTCTATTATTTGAAGTATAACCCAGATGCTATATGAGCCTATTAGATAAATATCTAATTACTCGAATATGATCTCGTTTACCATCTTTACTAGCCAACAGATATGACAGCAAAGACATTACAATTATTTATTACTTGCTGTGTTTATCTAAATGGCTTTTAAAATCTTCTCATTACTTTTCAGACAACTTTTATAAAAACTAAATTGAAATGATCTATTTAAAAATTAGATTTATATTACCACAAAGCAAACTTTTTATCCACAACAAAATGATATTTTCATTGATGTTTTATAAGTGCTTTAGTTAAAAGTAATAAATTACTTGAGTCTTAGCAAGTATAAGAAAACGTAAATTAGAAAGTTGGTCATGCATAGCTTCTTACAGTTACTGATGAAGTCATTCTTTCAATGATCTTTTTTGAGTTTACGAAACTTTTTACGCAGCTAAATACCAGAATAGAACGCAACAATAGTAGTTATCACAAAAAGGCCACACATTTTATACAATGCTTGCGACTCAATTTGTCCACAAAAATTTATTATATATAAAACTTTTTCTTACCACTCTATAATCAAGTTACCGAATTACATTTTATGTAAGTTAATACTGTGAAATAAGTGTCAAGCTAAATCATTTATTTCGTACACATTGTATCACATCACATTTTTACTAAGATATCATTTTACTGTTCGTATAACAATAAGTAGCAAAGTTCATTTGAGATTATTCCCACACTAGTAGTAACCTGATATTTTACGTAGCTAGAATCGCCTATCAAATCATGGTCATTACTCTCATCAACGGAGCAAATGTTATCATAGAAATTGAAAGCAACTAATTGGTTAAAATACTTGATTGTTTCTCTAGGCTGAACGTAAAAGACGTAAAGTAACTCGCATGGTGATTGCAATGGTTCTTTGTTTTTTCTTTTGCTGGCTTCCGAATTATGTCTTCCATATGATTAAGATGAAAGGAATAACACTTAATATGATGCATTGTAATCTCATACGCGATATTACTTTTATTTTGGCGTTTGCAAACAGGTAATTTAAGGTTTTAGTCAAATGTTTTTTAGCCAGTTAATAATTTTGCTAGCTTTAAAGTTTCAAAAATTTCTTTGTTTGATAAAAAGAAAACCGAAAAATATTTTCAGAATAAACTATTTCTAAAATAGTTTCTGTAAAAAATTGACAAAAACTAAATTTCTGAAACTTTAAATGAATAAAAGTTTATTTCAGAAATAACAACTAAAAAATGTTGGCATTTTTAACGGATAGTTAATAAAGTTTGATTTTTTAGTCTAACAGTTGATAGTGAAAAATGACACCAAAATTGTAAACGTTTTTACAAACTTTCAAACGCAGCTGCTTCAACCCTATTCTTTACACTTTTCTCGGCCACAACTTTCGAGAAAGATTGCGTAGAAGTATGACTATCACTCTTCGATCGTTGACTTTATCGACATTCACCAAGTATACCTCCAACAACCACACTACTAGGTTAGTTGATTTACTAATATAAGCAATTGTTTCATTGTTTATTGAAAGTTTCACGAGAAGAGTACAGCTTGAATTGCATTTTTTTCTGTGTAATTTGTTGAACATTTTGTAGCCGAGCCGAAACTCATCATCCTTCGTGCAAAAGAGCAGAACCTAACATATATGAAAGCCACGAACGACCAAAGAACAAAACGCTCCCTTATAAAGTAAGTTTTGTTTCTGCTTTTGTTGAAGTTAAATTAGCATAAAATGAGAAAGTACCATTGAGTAGCAATTCAAATTTTGTAATGAGTCATCTTTATAAAGATAAATCTCATTAGATTGACTTGTTTGCATTGATTAAATTTGAAGAATCAAATTAATTACTTTTAAATTAAACAGAAGGTGGAAGAAGCCGATTTGGGGCAAAGACTGATTGATGAAAATTGATGAAATCGTCATTATCTAACTGCCTATCAACTTGAAAATGTGCTTGAAAACATCAAAGAACAAATTTTCATTTTTTCATTGATGTCGTACCAATATCTCATCATGATTCTTATCAATTATATCGATCTTTTTGTACAGCCTTTAAAGATTTTATGTGAAAATTGTGGCTAATGTTAATACTGAGTGTGTTGTAAGTTCACAGCAATATCATCTTTTTTCATTAAAACACCCATTCTTCAGAAGATTGAAAACTTTTCAACAATATTTTGATTTAAAGAAATTAGTTTTTACTTTTATGTTTGCTATATTACATTTTAGCAACAATTTTCTTCTTCCTTATATTGTGACGTCTTTCGTATGATTGGCTTTCCAATGTTGTATAAACTTATTCATTTGTGAAGTATAAAATACATCAACACACCAACAAATAAAACTAAATAATCTTATAAAGTTTTTTTTCATCGTTAACTTTAAAGCTTCAATTAATTTCTGGTAGATTTACTAAACAGAAGTCCCTTTAATCTTCAATCATATTCGGAAAATCTTATGACAATAAAAGCTTTTAAATTTGATATTTAGAATTTTAGCTTTTGGCACCACCCAATCGCGCTTACCATAAAAAATGTAAATCAAGTCATTCAAGCTCTTACTAAACAGAGGTACAGCTTTCATAGTTACTTTTTTAATCGAATAAATATTGTTTAATTAAAAACCTTGTTAAAAAGCCAATTTGTTTAATTAAACAGTTGGTTCTTGGTAATTAAACAGGGTTGTTCAAAGAAGCAGTGGTTTTTTGCTTAATAAAGTAAATGTTGATTTTTTAAAAGGTTAAAGAAATATTTTTGAGCAAGTTTACATGAACCGTATAACTAAACTCAATTTAAATAAATTTGAATAAAAATTCATCAAACTTGAAACAAGTGTGAGTCACTGATGATGATATAGTTTTATTCCAGCTCTAAACCTTTAAAATAAGTTCTTCAAGTACAAAATATTAAAAGAACGGATGTCACAATACTAAAAATTAAGGGTAAAAATACTTTTCATTACTTGGCCTGAATTAATGACTTTACGTAAACTTTTTTGAGTATTCAAATAATTAGTTAGTTGATAAAATTAATATTCAATTTTTATTATTTAGAGTAATGTAAAAGGCTAGCTTTATGCCAAAACAGTCATTTTTAATTTAAACTACACTAAAGTAACAATAAGTTGAAAATGAAACAAAATTTTGAAATACTTAAAGGCGGGCTTAAAGTATAAGGTTAATAATTTATGAATGGTAAGCTAATTGAATAGTTATTTGAACTAAATTAAACAGATTGACCTAATTAAAAGTCTGATAACTTAATTAATAAGAAACTTAAATCCCCAAACACCAACCTTAGGTTTAGTTTTCAAGTTTTTATGTAAAATGAAATTATTGAAAATAAAAATACTTAGTATAAATTCATACATATTTTCTAAGTAAAACTAACATAAACACAAAATTGAAAAATGTTTATAAAAGCTGGCAGTTTAATAGATTGCAAATATGAAAGATTCACATCACATCTCAATAATCTTCATTCTACATAAGGGTAAGTTGTCTTAATGTGTAGAAAAATTCACAAATCAGTTAAAAGTAAAAATAAAAACTTATATTTAAATGGATGCTGATTAAAATACCAAACTTACCTCAAAAATAGCTATAGAATTGTTTGTTTGCAACTTAAGACTTAAAATTTCAACGGCATAAAAAAGAATGTAAATTTTCTATTTTGTTTAAATTCTGATTTATTTTGCTAATATATTTCAAATAAAATAAAGAAATTTAAAAAATATCATGGCGTTGATTGCTCATTAAAAATTTCAGCTTTTTAAATTTAAGTTTAAAATTATGATTAATCTCAAAATGTTTGATTTGATCCAGCTTTGAACTATTTAAGTAGCAGATAATCTAATTATTTCACTTGATTGCTTAATTCTTTGAAAATGTTTCTTATAAGAATTTTTAAGTGTTAAAAACTTGATAGATAATATTAAATTTTTTTAAAGGTCACTAATTGTTATATGTCTTAAAATTTCACTTAAATAAAAAATAAAAATTTGCAAAAACTTGTTGAAAATAAAAGCTATTCAAAGACTAATGCTTCAAGTCTTACCGCAAATGTTATTTTTTGCTCTGTTTTATCAAAACTTCTCTTGTACTTGTGTAGAGAAAACTAAGATAAAGAAAATTTAGGTCAAAATTTGGACATTTTAGAATCTAAATTCGATGTTGATTATTTAAACATTAAACAGAGGCATCTTTTTACGCTAATAATAGTTTGAAATAGTTAAACTGAATAAAATATTGAATTAAAAATACTTTAAACGTAATTCCTATTGTTTTAAAACTTAATTTTGTAAAAATTTTAACTAAACTTCACCAAAAACCTGAGAGTTTCTTTTAAAATGAAAGTAAGAATAATAAAATCTATAAATGATGTTGCCACTATACTTTATTGTAAGTTCATTTACAAATTTGTCTTTGATACGAAATATATCTATCTATAAATTTGTATTTATTTATAAACGAAATTAAAAATTCATATAATGGTATTTAATATTTAAGTTAGTATCATAACAGATAAAAAAAATCAAAGGAAATATTTTTTCTAAATTTACCACCAAATTTTATTTTGTAAAATATTAAGCACATATTGTAATTAGCAACGCTATCTTTCGAGCAGTTGACTTAGTGTAAATACTTTTTTTTATAAATTGACTTTAAAACTTAGCTTAACTTTAAACAAAAATCTTAGTTGTTCTTAAATTTTCTATCTATGACTAAGGCTTACATTGTTTAGTTAATCAAAACTACTTTTACTCTGAAGAAAAATATTTATGAAAATAAAATAAAAACTTTTACCGGAAAGCAAATGTAAACACAGTACTTGGGTTTCACAACTTTTATTTAATTATTTAAAATCAACTTTTGAAATATAAAGAGCTGTTGATGAAAACTTGAAGATAGTTAATTATAATTATAAAAATAATTTATATAAACCGATATAAAAAAATATATCAATTTAAATTTATTTGTGAGAATGTTTTTTAGCAAGAAGTGCTCTCTCCAGGTACTTCGTGTTTGTTGTAATAAATGTTGTGATAAATAAATAACTATAAGAAATATTTAATATTCTCAACTAGCTTTGTTAAATAAAAGAAATGTTTTTAATAACAAATGTATTATGTACAAACATATCATTTACTTTTATTTGAACTGGGCAAGGCCATTCGAAAAGATCATATGAAGATTACTAAACTGATTTTAATGAAATTACAAGTGTCTGAATAAGATTTAATGAAAAAAAGATTTTACAACCAAACATAGGATTTTAAAAAAGCATAAAACAGATTATAAGCTACAAATAAGTTTAATAAACTTATGACTAAAGATGAATTTTGTTAAACTTTTATCTAAAGTTCGAAATGATGTTTTAACAGCGTGCTGATAATTCTGGTTCTATTGAACAGCTCAATAACACGGTTTGTAATATAAGCTGGAGTTTATATTAAGTCTTTTTTATTTCATATTTTATTAAAAGATAAAACCTTAAAATACACTCATAAGCAGTAAAGAAAGTACAATTTCGAAATTGAGGTAAAACCAATATTAGTGATTATATAAATAAATTTTATGAATAATGGGATTATTAATAATATAATTAATGTTAATTATGTTTCACACTGCTTAATTAAAGCTTTTGTAAGATTTCTTATCAAGTTTGCTAAAAAGCAAAGAAGAAAAAAATTTTAGGGTTAAATTATTAAAAAATAGTAAAGTTTACAATTATTAAGTTTAGCAGCTTACATAATATTGATATAATCGATTTAATTCATATTTAATTTTGATAAGTTAATCTTGCAATGCTGGTGGGTTTGTCACGGAAATTTATCAACAAACTTTACAAAATTAGCTGAGTCAAATTTTGCAACAAACATCTATCCTGAGCACCAACTTAGCATAGGCGGTATAAAGGTTAGCCAGATAAACAGCTCAAAAACATTTATTCTCAGAAAAAGTTTTAATGCTCAATGAAGAAACAGCAATAAAGGATGTTAAGAATTATACTTGCGATAAATTGGTTCTAATTTCACAAGGATTGTACGTTGGTCGAATAACAGTATTTAATTCAATTATGCTCGTTTTTGTAATATTTCTTATCATTTTAACCACTCTTTCTTAAAATAAGATCAAACGTTCGTAATAAATCTTCGAAATTGTTTAACTATAGAAAAGATAAAGTAGTGAAAATGAGTTCTAGATATATGATCGTTGCTTAGAGTGTTATGCTTAAAATTAAATATTATCACTGAAAGAGAACATTTGATTAATCAAAATTTGGTATGTATAACGTCCTTGTCATTTTGAATTAGTTTTTGCAGTGATTTTTCACCATAAGTCAAACTAGGAGAAAAAAATTAAGTAACTTTAGTGTAATAAAGCAGTTTCAAAAGAAGTTGATTGACGATACATTGTAGAAAAATGAAAATTTAAAATAAAACAGATTAGTAATTTATCAATGAAGTAATCTCTATTCGAACAGATCCATTAAAAATATAATATATTTTTATTAAAAAGCTATCTCATGAAAAACATTGTTTAATAAATCACACAATAAAATGTTTACTTCTTTAGTGTTTGTCATTGAGCATGAAAAAATTAAAGTTTTGATTTGGTTTTTGACCCTGTAAAGATTGTTTGACCAATAGCAAAAAGCTTATAGCATGACGACGGAGAAAGCTGTAATGGTGATTTAAAATAAATATTTTTTGTAAATCTTTCTAATGGCTTGTATAGATAAATTAAATAAAAGTTTAATAAAGATTTAGGATAGTATAATAATATTTCAACCAATTTTAACAGCTTAAAGATGATAAAAAGAGAAATATATAATCTTGTGACTTCACAAAAATATAGTTTTTTGAATGAACTTCAGGCTGGGAGGGAGTTGAGGACCACACTTCCTTCATACTTTTGCATGAGATTTTGTGGAGAGTGGCTAAACTCCCTCACACTTTAAATCCGGTGTCTTAAGACCAGTGACCTGGGACAGTGACATCGAGGTCAACAGATCGTAGATTTTTGTCTGGTTTACTCTAATGGCATCTAACTATTTACCCATATTTGCCCAAAATTGGGAAGATACTTTTGACTATACTTATTAGCTAGTGGTGTTATGTAGATCGTATCGTCGGTAACAAGCTGGGATTTGAGCCGATGAATGCAAAACACAACGAATTAACAACTGATCGACTTATCCATTCTTCTATCTCGTCACATATTACTTTCAAATTATTTCCAGTTAATTCTATATACTTCAAATTAATGTAGCAATTGCTCAGTGAAAGATGTAATCATTTCCTTTTGACAAATACTGAGAAGTATGAACCAAATCAAAATATAACTCACATTGTGCAGTTAAGTTAGCTTTAAATCACCCAACAAAAATGCTCACTAAGTTAAAGCGTCAGCAAATTTGTAAGAAATTTCATATCAAAAGGAGTAAGAAAATTGATAAACAAAATGTTTAATGTTGTTTCAGTTTAATTTGTTAAATTAAAGACTTTAGTATAGATTTTAAAAGATGTCTTTTTTAGTGAGCTTCTTTGTAATATAAATCTGTTTAAGTTTGACAGTTTTAGTAAGCAGTTTAAACTCATACTTATCAAAGTCTACTTTAAAATACATTTAAACTCATGATAGATATAAGCCTGAATGAAAAACAATAATGATTGGGAAAATATTATCTCTGACATTTATGTTTAGACTTGCAAACATATCCATTCATGGTAAGATAAATTTATTTTTTATTGTAAATAAGGAGATGTAACGAAGCAATAATATTTTAGTTTACAAGTAATCTTTTTTCATAACTTCTGTTTTTATTCGTAATTATTTTGAAAAATAGAAAGATAAAGATGGGCATACAATGAATACGAAATACTACCTTAATTAGAATTAGCATTTAAAGACCTAAATCTCTTGAATAAGATTTTTACTGAGACGTTCAAAGTCTAAAGTTCTTCGCTACAACAGTAATCTGATTATCTAGTTGATTGATTACTATGAAATGAATCGAAAACTTTGAGAGTCTTTCATGTTGTTTTGAGCTTTTATTGAAGAAACCATTTAACATTCCAAAAACATTTTTACGTGTCTTTAAAAATTTGCTTCATTAATAAAATTCTGTAATTGCTGCTTCAAAATAATTCTCATAAATGATGTTTAGAATTCTTTCAAGATTTACTTAACTACATATTGTCAGCCCGATTCGTACATCTCATAATTTTGCTTGAATAAACTGTATAAACTTATAATTGATAAAAGATTTCATGATAAAGTTAGCTTTGTAAAAATAAATATAGCTTTGCTAAAATTAAATGAATAAAAGTTTAGTAATAAAAGATATTTGATACCATTGTTTCATTACTTTAAAGTTTATTGTAAGATTGTGTGTAATAAGATATTAAAGCTCACAAGAACTATATAGTTATAAAGTTTGATTGTTATAAGTATTTATGATTTGAGTGAAAAGTTTAATTTCAAAAGCTGTTTATTTCAAGCACCAGAAATTTAACTAAAAATCCTATGAAACATAACCATCAAAAGTTTCCACACTACTGACTCATTAAAAAGATTCGAAAATCAAAATCGTTAAAGTTTTTGATATAAAATATTAATGATGTGTAATAATGATGATAATAATAAGATTCCATACTCTAATTTCTATCAAACAAACAAACCAACATTAAAAATGTAATATTCATAATAATAGTCAATATAAAAAAACTTATTTGTTCATGAAGATTTAATTTTGCAGACTGATAAGTTATATAGAAAGAAACTGTTGTAAAGTTTTTAGTAATCTCTTATAAATTTACATTTTATTTCAACCTAGAATCATCTCTTGCATGATAAGAATAAATGCACATGATAAGAATTTGTTGACTTCAACATTTATCTGATATTTAAAAAAGTATTTCTTAACATTATTATTAGTATATCTTATATCTGAGTAGATTTTACGGCTAATACAAAAGACTTTCACGTCTAGATGAACGGCTTCCACCATCAAGTCCTTGACTCTTTAAAAGCATTGTCTAACTCCTCATTCAAACTTTTTTTGTTGGGACTGAGCAGACTGCAGCCAGATACAAGTAGGTCTCTTAAGGAGTTAAGTGAATTTTCAAACACTTTGATTAAACCGAAACAGGTTTTCACGCAAGCTGTTCTCCTTCGGTTGAAGCAAATCATATTTAAACGGTTAGAAAGCTCAGATGATGAGAAATTTAATATTTTTCCGTCAATTTCCATTCAGGTCTGCATCATATTATACCGCATTGTTTGCACAGCTTTTTACACTTGAAGTTTTCTATAGTTGCGTTGAAGCGATAGTTGTAGCTGTCTCCAAATGATAAGAAACTCTTTGGCAGATGCGTGCATCTATAGCGACCAAACCGTGTTTAGAAGCTCTTCATCTTCTTTAAAAAAAAAGTATAAATTCTGGGCGTCGTTAAAGTTCTGTACGTGTTGAGAGGAGCTCTATGGAGGTAAAATGGTGACTAGCTGACAAAAGTTAATAATATTTGTTCACAAGGGAGCCAGACCATCTTTTGATCACGTTCATCTCTTTTTAGACCTTTCTCTTGCTGCTAGTGGATGGAATTGGTGTGCGAAAAGTACCTTCTCCAAAGGCAAAGGGTCGGTCCTTGCCACGTTTAGATTTAGCATGAAAGTTACTTGTAGATGGTTAACTACTCGTACGTGGAAAGTTAACTGGTGTGACGTATTTAAAGTAAAATAAGATTGTTTTACCCCATATGTAAATGTCATTTGAAGGCAAGTAATTGTGCGCAACCTGTTTAAGTCTTTTTAATGTGCTATAGTTAAATTGTTTATCATTACTTACTTAGAGAGTTATTATCACTACACTTGACTCGCTTCCTTAGCTCTATCGAGGATTTTTTTCTATACAATACTCACTATTTATTTAATGCCAACAACCTAAAACTTAAGCATAAACATTGAATAGTAAAAGTAAAGAGTTTTTAGTTAAGATATCACTTATTTAAATTGTATAGAACTATAATCTCATTTATTCAACTATTAAATGAATTTAAGTACTTTTAAATTAGTTTTCACGGTATAAGAATAATAAATGACCATTTTTGTCGTTTTGCTGTTTAAGTACTTATATATTAAAAGATAGCTTAAACACGAGTGCCACGATTTCTTGATTTAAAGCATTTTATCAATGAAGATATAATTACTCTGCTGATGAAATTGTTACGCAACTATCTTGCATATAGTTGCTTTTTTATGTTACATTTATTATTTAATTTTAATTAAAATGCTATAAATATAACAAATAAATGAAAGCATTCTATCAACTAGTAAATAGTTTTTTTAATAAAGTGAAAGAATAATTTATCTTTAAACATAACATGTTTTGCAAGATTACAGTGGCATTCTGTATAAATAAATTATTTGAAGTTATTTCTATTCGTAGTTACAAATACTTTTGTTTTTAGCTAGTTTTGGTGAAATTGTTGTTCTTATTAGAAATAAAAATGTATTTTTACTTTTTTTTCAAAAATGTTACTCTTATAATTTGTATCATTTATTTTGGCTTTTATTTGTTTAAATTTTTTTTATATAATTAAACTTTATAAACATCATTTAACTTATAAGCACATGATTTATTTGTAATATGAAAAACATTTATAGTATTATATTTTCAGTGTTTATTTCAAAGAATAAATAATTTAATTTTTGTAAGCAGATCTAGTTTATTTGAATTGCTTTTAAGTATTTGCTTTGTACAATAATTATGAAATCAAATTATTAACCCTAATTACATTAATAATATTGAAGTCTAAATTTGGGTATGATTATTTTTGTAGTATAAAGCTATACCATTTTGAGTAAGCATTTAATTGATGGACCTTTATTTATTTGATTCTTGATTTCAGAATTGATGAAACTATCATTTATTTGATTTTAGCTAATACATAAAAACTAAATGGAACAAAAGCTAGACTATGTGGATGAAAAAGTAAAAACAACTGAAGAAATGTCTAATCTAAGAGATATGAATTTAGAAAAAAGTTGTTCTGAAGACCCAAAAAAGCTATCAAATAACATCTTAGATTTAAAAGCTAATTCTGACAGTTATCCGAATATCTCATTTAAAAAATCTCTTTCTTTGTTTGAAGAAAGATCGGCAAATAAAAGTATACATTCATCAGTTGATGTTCAGCCTGTTAGTCTTCAACTTTATCTTTTTATTTTTCTTCATTTTTTCTTCCTTACATGGAGGCCCCAATCTGTTGAATATGTTTTTGGTTCTTTTAGGGTTGTAAACTCTAAAGTAGTTGCATAATAAATTAAACAGTTGATTTAAAACTTTCATATCAATTTTATTTATGTAAATTATTTGGCTTTAAAAATACCCAATGAAAGAACTGCTTTTAACTTATCGATACAAATCTAATTTACTCAATTCTAATAAATGATATTTTCAGACGGCATCCTCCAATTCTAATCTTTCTAAGCTTCCATCTGAGCAAGCAATTCAATTAAAAATACATCACCTCAAGCGTCAATTATTTCTGCTCTTACATGCCTTGAAATGCTCTAAATATGAGGTATTGAATGTTTCAATTTTAGTTTAAAAGCTATGTCAGAAACCTATATTTATAAGATTAGTTTTGTGGCTACACATGTATTGTTAGAGGTTTATTAATTGTGTTTTGTCACAGCCTCCTGGATTCCATTACCGCTGTATTATCACTCACTGTGAAATGATGAAGCAGGTTTTGGATCATATGATGAAATGTGGTATCAAACGTGAATGCAAAGGTCATTATGTCTCATTTATAATCAAAATTTTGTTCATATGTATAATACTCGTTAAATGAAAAAGTATTTTAATAAATCTTATTACATTCATAAATTTATTTGTTTTATTTATTTTAAATTCTAATCAGATTTCTATTTTAAAAGCAAATTTTATTTAATTACATTTCTTCATAATTTCTATAAACGTATTCAGTTCCTCATTGTCAATCCTCACATTTGATACTTCAACATTGGAACGATTGCCAGAATCCTAATTGCTGTGTTTGTGACTTTGACCCTAGGTAGAGGCTCAAAAGTTATTCTAATCATGTGATTAGCTTCAGGTGAAGATTCATAATCCTAAAATTTATTTTTATCTTTAACTTGTTATTCATATTTTTAACATATCGAAAAATGGCTTGTTAAGTATTTACCTTGATTAAACTTAATTTATTTTTTAATTATGCTATATTTGTTCAACATCTTTCATTAATTGTTTAGCATTATGTAAATATCAAAAGATATATCTCTTGTAAATAATTCTACAAATGATAATTTCTTACAGAATCAATATTTTGTTTGTTAGTTTTTACTTATGCAATTGAGCCTTGTTTTCTCTATAAAATGATAAACTTAGTTTTAATTTAACCAAATTTTTTTGAAGATACTTTTGATCAATTTCTAAAGCTTTTCAATGATGTTAACCATGAAGATGGCTGATCACCATTTCAAGAGCTGATGTTTGATTTGAGTTTGAACTTTTTTACATCTTATTATGACAAATCAATGCTTAATAACGTTTTATCATATTTAATAAGTCCGCTTTCGTCAAAGTTAAAACTCATCAAGTAAACTATTTGGTGATTTAAAAGTATAAAATATTCTAGAAAATAAAAACTGTGGATTCTGCGTTGAAGTATCATCTACGGTAGTAATGGATAAGATTTTATCAATCACAACTAAAAAATAAAAAGTTTATTTTCGATGGTAAAAAGGATCACAATTTATGAGTTCCAATCTTTACAATTTGCCATTTGCCAGCTTTTCAAGTTAGAATACACAGAGCTAAATTTGTAACCTATAAACAGATACTTTATTGAATTAGTTCAAATGTTTTAAAAGCTGTAAACTCCCGTCTAGTCTTTTCTGTACCAAATAGCTTATTTCTCTTTGATAGAAATATACAAATACAAACACTGAAATCGTCTGAACGAATTTTCAAACTAAACTTTCATTTGTCTTAAATCAGGCCTGTTGGCTATTAGTTTATTTTTGTTTAATAATTTTCACATCTAAGGCTGTTTTTTTGATTTACTGATTTGTCCATCCAATAAACTGACTCTAATATTTTAATGACATCAAAAATGAGACTAAAATCTATTCTGTGAGTTACTCTTTTGGTTCTGTTTAGAAACTCTAAAAACAACCAAAACCAGTTATTCTCGAACACTATCATGACCTCTTTATTGACCGTAAAGCATTTTTAGGTCTAGAAATTGAAATAGTCACATATAATATACATTGCCTAGTAGATTTCATCGTAGGACTTAAAATGTGCAAGCTCAGATTTTTCTCCAATAGTAAATTTTATTCTGACCTCTTTTTTGTCAATTAATTTTTTTATTAACCATAACTATATATCTCAATCAAAAAGGAAATAAAAGTCATTCAACGCTATACTATTAGCATTGTCAAATCTATGCTTTTGCTTATAACAAAAAGTACAGAAAAATTACCTAAATGCAATATGGTAATTATCCTAAAGTAGCTTAGTAATCCATTTTTGCTGCACAAAACAAACTTTTGATTAACAAGAAAACCAATTGCAAAAACAAGAAATTTCTCCCCAGTAAATACTTTTAATCATTTGAAACATTGTGTCTTAACTTATCTATGATTTTAAATACTGCACCGTATCTTTTAAGTATTGACAAATTTTTGCAAAATTATATGGTGAACATAAGGGTGTATCTTTGAATGAGAAACTATAAAAGTAATGATCCTAAATTTTAATATATCTCCTTAACAAGTTATTTATTACTCAAAACTGAATCTTTAGAATAAGGCATAATAAAATATATGAATACAATATATAAATGCGCAAATTGACTTTATCAATTTAATCTTCACCGACTTCGACTGGATTAAACGTTTTGAGTCAAAAATTTATCAGTACAGCAACATTTTAACTGACAAAGCTGAACACCATATCAAATCAAATACCCTCAACCATTTTAAACAACTACATGCTTAGCCTCGAAATAAATCTTTAATAAATTTGTGAGAATGTGTGCTAGCGAGAGGTGCTCTTTTCAGGTACCCTCCTTCGTATTTATTGAAATAAATAAATATTTTGTCGTAATTTACTTTGGTTTTAATTGAGCGACTTTTATAGTAGTTTATATATTTATAATGTTGTTTTAACTTACAAAAGATCTTTATTTTGATTTATAAATGAGATCTGATTGACAATGAATAGATTTTTTACAATCAAAAAACGGTGAAATTATCTCATAAAATTTTCTTGCTAGTTTATAAACTAAAGATTTTTTATTACTTTGTTTCTAGATATGTTGCTTACTTTAATGTAAACGACCATTTTTGACAGTAAACTTGAATAAATTACATGTTTTTCAAAATTTGTAGTTAAAAGAATTGTAACTCAGTAGCGTTTACAATCTTGTTTACTTTGTAAAAGTTAATATTTTATCTATGTTTCTATCTCTTATTTTGCAATTTTATATCTCATAAGTCTACTTCAATATCCAATAAAGTTTTACTTTGAGTAAATTATTAAGTTTTTTTTGTATTTAACCAAAAAATTGTACAATCAAAGTGATTGTTTTGATTTTTTTTACTTTTGAACAGAAAGTTTTTTATAGATAGTTTAGATATGATTAAAGAAAATTTTCACATCAAAATTACTATTATACCAAATAATTATTCTTTAAAATTTTTTATTTTTTGAAATAATATAAATTGTTTGGAATTATTAAAAATATGTTTTTATATTTAGATAAACAGATTTAAAATGTTTTCATAGAAAAAAAACTAATCACTAAATATTTTTAAGATCTTAATTAATTATAGTTTTAAAATTAAAAATTGAAAAATTAAAAATGTAATAAGTCCTAATATGAACTTAAAGATTAGATTTTCTTATTATTCTGTGATTTAAAAATACTTAATTTAATTTTCTTTTGAAAAATCAATTGATTCATTAACTAGAACATACTTTAGGTGTTAAGAAACTCAAATGACTACAATTTATATATTTTGTAAAAACTAATTAGCAAAATCTGTGAATATGTCTGGTGATATACCATATACATCTGACGCTACATCAACAGCAAAAGGTTCTAATCTTATGCCAAAAAATATTTCAAATGGACAGCATAAAACTATTGGAAGATTCCCTTCAAGTATTATAAGTTTATCATCAGATAGTTCAAGTCATGGTAAATCTAAAACAGTTCAATTTGAGATTAAACCTTCAAAGTCATCTAACCAGTTTAATACCTCATCAAACACTCATAAGTTAAAAGATAGAAGTAGAAGTCGGAATAAAAAGAAGAAAAACTCGAAAAGTAGAGAGCACTCTTTAGAAAATCAACTGTCTATGCTCAGTAGTATAGTTCAACCTAATGAAGTGTCCAATGGATTTTTGGGTTTTTCTGTTGATGAAACTGATGAGGCTAAAATCATGGACAATAAACAGTTCCAACCTTTTACAAAATTTGATCATTTAAGTTCAAAACCTCAAACTATAAGCTCTAAGAACAGATTGTTTGAAAAACAGATGTATCCAACCACATATGATGTAAGGTAAGTTTAATTTGAACTTGATTTTATTAGAAAATTTGTTTGTTCTGATTTAGTTCGGAAGCTGTTGAATTAAGAAAAGAAATGGCTGAGATGGAAAAAGCTTTGTGTTGGTGGACAGAATCCTCTGCTAATTGGAAAGATAAATGGATTAAAGTAAAAAGTGAACGCAACAAAGCTAGAGATGAGGTCTTTAATTTCATCTTTATAATCCATATTTGAAATTGATATTATTCAATTTAAATCCGATGTTTTAATAGTTTTGTTTATCTTGTTTAAGATCTTTATATTTTTCTTACTGATTAGGTTTGCTCCAACCTCCCTGAGATTGAGGTGTTAGAGCCACAAATACTCAGAGATACATTTCTAATTTCTTTTTTTGAATTCTGAAGTTTCTCCTAAATTGCTCATTTAATAGTTTTATTAAGCTTTAAACTAAAGTATTTTATAGCTAAGGACTTATAATACACACCTGTAAACATAATAAATACAGGAAGATAGTTGAAGCCATAAAAAGTTGTAATTTTTTGTGGAACAAAATACTTAGTTTGGTTATTATTAGTTATTTCAAAAATTTAATCTATTTTGACTACTTGTGTTATTCTGAAAAATTCTTTTGTGTAAAATTTAATTATTCTTTTCTAAGAAATTCTTTTTAATAGTTCTTCATGTGTAAGTTTCTTCTTGATTTTATTATTAGTTTTAACATAATAAAAATTCTGGTCTGTTCCATCAACATCTGTAGCTCGAATCCCACATAAATTACAAATTTAGATGGTTTCATATAGCACTACAGATTCATGGCTAACACTAAGCCATGAAAAACTTGTACAAAATCTTGCTTTTAATCACTGAGAGTGCTTTGAAGATGACTTTTTCTGCCTCTCTGGTTTAAATAAGCATATACTCTTATGGCTCTTTGCGCTAGTCACAAAATCTAAGAATATTTTATCAATTTGTTGTGAAGTTGAAGAAGATTCAGATGTCTGATATGGAGCTAGCGAATGAAGTGAATGTTTTGAGGCAGCAGAGGCAGTTACTGATTCAAGAAAACAAAAACCTGAAGAATGAGATTTTTGAAAGATTACATGGATCATTTTCAGATACAAGCAGTTCCAGTGGCAACTATATCAACGTTGGTTTTGTTTATATACAATTATAAGATTTAATTTTTTTCAAAAAAAATATTTACTTTGTGCAGAAATCAATCCAAGAAAACCATTCAGAAAAAGTGAAAAAAGGTTTCTGCAAATCTGTTTTCTTTGAATATTTACACAAATAACCACTTTTAAAGAGTAACCTAAAATAATCTCTACAATTTTTTCAAGCCCACTTATGATGTCTTTTAGTTTATAAAAAGTCTTTACTAAGATTCCATTCTAACAAAGAATATAAAGTAAAAGTTTTTATAGACATTTGGCAACTTTTAGTTCCATTATCATCTAACAACTTTGCAAACTATCTTAATCCTTAGAATCATCTTCAGACACAAGTAGATTAGATGAAGATCTGGCAGCTCAAAAAAATGCTGCTCTTCAACTTAAGATCGAAGAGTCGGCTAAAACCATTCAAGCAGAACGAGAGTATGCAAATTAACTTTTTAAATATTAATTTATTTATTTACTTGTGGCAAAATAACTACAGAATCAAATCTCTGATTTTAGATCAAACAAAGGTTTAGAAATCAACATCTTTTAGTTTTTGTCATTAAAATTAGGTGGAAAACTGAAAATGGGACCCTTTACTATTTAATCAATAATGTTTCCTTTATTTCTTTCAAAACTGATGATTTTCAGATAAGAGTTTTGTATGTTTACTCTAAGAGCTACCTCTTATATCAACTTGTACAAAACACTGAAGTTATTGGTTTCTGTAAACGGAAATTTCCTTTGTTAGTTTCATTTCCAGATAACTTTATTTTGAAATCACTCATTTTTCATTCAGACTTTCTACAAGTTTTAGTTTGCAATGTAAATATCTCTCATTGTTCCACCAGCAAGCGATGCCAGTTGAAACTGCTCAAACTCATTTTATGAAACAACTTTTATTTCAAACCAACAATTTTTTATTTACTTTTCCAAATTTTTCCAATTCATCTCCAAAATCCGTTTTTTTTTCAGCACTAAACTGAATTTGAACAAAACCATCGAGAGTTTGGAGCAGGAACTCTCATCCACCAAACAAAAGTTAGAAGAAATGAAGACAGTGAAACAAGAAACCCTCAAACAGGTTGCCTTCATCACGTGATGATGACGTCATCAACGCTTTTTGATAAAGATGTCCCGGATGCAAGAGTCCCATCGATCGGAGATTGTCAGAGTGAACGAGAGTCTGGAAGAAGAGCTTGAAAGAAGATCCCAGCTTGAGAAGAAAGTTCAGGACTTACGAGAAGAAGTAACGCGGTGATGACGTCATCAGATGGTTGTGACGTCACGTGCTCAGGTAGAACGACTCCAAGAAGAGAACACGTGTGAATGGGGACGTCGCGAGCGTATTGAGACCGAAAAGCTGCAGCTAGAACGCGACAACAAGCGCTTGAAGTCCGTGAATGAGGAGCTGAAGTCGACTATTGGTCGAAAGTGTCGCGCGGTCAACGAAGATCGCGACAATGAACTAAAACAGGCGCATGCGCAGTTACATGAGTTTAATGAGGTCGTCGCGATGTTTCATGTTCTTCTGCTCACTTCTCAACTCTCAGGACTTGATCAACTTACGACGCCAAGTGTCACGTGATCAGAAAACTCTTCAAGATCGAAACGAGGAGCTTGTTCATAGTAGAAGACGCGCGGAACAACACGAATGTGAGGTTCGCGCTCTCAGGTCGAGAATTGAAGAATTAAAGAAGCAACAGACGACGACTGAAGATGAGGTTTGATGACGTCACCGCTCATGTAACAATTGATGTTTGTTCTAGGATTAATTAGAAAAATACTTTTGTTGCTACATCACATTCAATCTTCATTTATTCTTCAATTTGAGTTTTTCAGCTGGATAATGTTCAAAACCAACATCGAAAGTTGATTCGAGTCGTTGAAGAGAAAGAAGAAGATATCGAGAAGCTTCAATTACAATATGATCAAGCACAAACTAGGTGATGTGGTTGCAAGTGGTTGATGATTGCTAACTACATTCATTAACAGAATGCGTCTTGATGTTAGAAGTAAAAACGCGTTTTTACGATCCACAAAAGACTCCAAGAACTTCGATTCTGCTTCAGAATCTGACAATTAGAAGATCACTCATCAACAACTACTCTTCAAGTCATGGAGATAGAGTCGAATTTTTCTATCTGATTATTTCATCTTGTTCATAGAAAGCTTTTACACAAACTTTAGTAATCGTATTTTACAAAATATTTTTATAAAATTAACTTCAAATTATTTAATATTTTTTTATATGTTTCAACTGATGTCAATAATTTCAATCAATCTCATGTTTTGTTCTAACCACTGTTTCAACTTTGCTGGCGACTTTCAACAAATGTTACTTAAATAAATCAGTTTTTCTGTCTTCTGTGTGTTTTGGAGGGTTAGCAAACTTATCACCTTCATTGGATAGGAAACCTCTTTTGTGTGTTTGAAACAAACTTAAGATTTCCTGAAATTATTCTTTAATTTTTAGCACACAAATAGACAAATTACTTTTGAAGTTCTCTTTGTAAGTTACAACAACAGTTGCTTTGCTTGTTTGCTGGTTTTATTTATTCTCTAAAATATTTTAGATTAGTTTTTCCTTTTTTCAAAAACTACTTTTTGCTTTTATACTTGGGTCTACGTCATGCTCCTATATTTCCTCCGCATTTCACTCTATTTACTTTGTTTTTAACATCATCACTCAGAGCACATCCCAAATGGCTGTTCTCGGCCGAAGCTGGCGCTTAATATTTGGGCGTACGTGACCCACAAACACTAGATTTAAAAATGTTTTTATAAACTAATAAAAAGTATAGAAGATGTTTTAAATTTTATCTTGCTGGATGTCGGTGTCATGCCGACATCCCCTTATCAACTAATCGGATGACCACACCTTGGTGGGACCATTGTCCAAAAAGTTTTCTAGCAATGCGTAAAATGTTTTCGCTGGTTTCAAGATCTGTACTGATTATTTTCAACTTTGTAAATTCATGAATAAGTTGAGATAGAGTACATTAGTGCTTCTGTGGCATGTATCAGTCTTATTTTTGGTTGGTTCCTATTATTTTGAGAATCATGCGCACTTTTCAGCAAGACATAGAGGATTTATGTAATTACAATATACTTAAATAAGTATTTACTAATCAATTTTTTGGGTCGAGAACGGCCATGCTGTAAGCCAGGGCAGAAGTTATGAAGATCCAGTTGTTGCCCATGCAGCAGGATTCCACGCCAACAAGGTTATGCAATGGAACAAAGGACTGATACAGCTGGCGTTGCAAGAGCTGTTAGAATTAACTACAGTGACAAACTGCCTACGAGACTCCGGCTTTAAATTCGGAGTTTTGCGTCTTCTAGAAGTGTTTCAACCGTTAACTAGACCAACAAGGCCCTAATACCCGGGTTTTTATGGACTTTTTCTTGTTGCAAACGTGTGTTCACTTGGGCAGAGATCCGGGACCTTTTACCTGATAATCACTGCACCACACTGATGGAAAATGATAAATTTATTAGCTAAATAATTACAACGTTTAATACAAATAAATTCAAATTATATTTGGCAAATTTATTAAATTAGCTAGTTATTCCATATTCGGTTAAACTATCAACATGTTCACAGCTGGACAAGAAATTCTTTCAATGTTATTTACTATAAAAAACAGTATTTGAATAAGGAGTCTTCCTCCCAAAAAAATCCTCCATAAAGACTTTGTACATCCCATCAGGTGATGATGAGATGAAGTAAAACGAGTTGAAGATGATTTGTTGATGAGTGATCCGCGCAAAGTCGTTTGCGTTTTTTGACTGCTCAATTATATACGACTTGATACACCGTGTCTTAATCAAATCATCATTCCATTTAATCAAGATTTGATTCCATGTGATAGGAAATATTTGAAGATTAGTAGGTCCTTGCAGGTTGGATCCTGTATCCCAGCATATCTGCTGTAATAGAACTCCTGGAAGACGCAAGAACAGATCATCTTTAAATATCTTTCTAGAACTTAAACTTATGAGTTTAGGCTTAGAGCAATATGGTCCTTCCGCTAGGTGGAGCTGTTGAAACTGTTTTGCAGATGGAAAAACAGGTCGTTTCATTTGCGCCCAAACTTTATAAGGATTCGTGAGATGATTGTCTATCCGACAAACCATCATAGAAATTCGATTTGAACAATTTGAAAAAAACCGAAGTTTTTTTACCATCCTTTTCAATTGATACTTGATTTTGATCTTATCATTTGAAGTTCGAATCTCAGTGTTTGCTGAGTTATAAAGGATTGTAGATACCTCCAGGTTATTGCAAGAGCTACCTCTGATTGAAGCCAAACCTCCAATTGTACTTCCATTGTTATTTGTCACTTTCAGATCGATTTGTTGGTCTCCTAGTTTTGATAGAAGGGACATCACTGTAAGAGCAGGTTTTCGGATTAAATGGGAGTAACTTGGGTTGCTGTTATTCATCTGAAATCTAGAGTTTAAAGTTCTCTGACTAAAGAAGTGAGGATAATAGCTGAGAAAAGCGTTGTCGTTGCTTAACAACTTGTAAATGGTGTCTGAGTTGACATTAAAGTGGTATTGATGCATGCAGATGACTTTGGCGATGATTGCAGCATAGGTGGAATCAGTCCGCCACCAAAAAGCTCGATTCCAGCCAACTAATGGGTCAGCTTCATCATTTATGATCGGAACTTTTGTAAGCTGAGGAAATTCGTGAATTTTTTTAATCGTTTCTACCTCACTCTTTAGGATTGTTTCAGCGTTTGAATTACCTTTTTTATGAATGGAAATGAAGTCCAAGCCACATTTATTAGCACCTTCAACCGCACAATGGTGTAAAAAGCTCCAACAGATCCTTGAAAAGCTTTCTTTCCTACATGAAGCTGCTGGACCCCCAAATGTTAACATAGCATCAACACTTTTTAAAGATTTCGAAACAGCTGAAAAATAATTTAAAAATCCCTGAACGGAGATGTTAAGATGATCAAAATCTTTATGGTCTGGCTCATTCCAGCTTTCAAAATTCCATTTTCTTACAAATGAATCTCCAAAACTCTTAATGTATCTGGAAGCAATCATTTGAACAAGGATCTCCAGTTGTTTGATGTCCTCGATGTTTTCAAAGTTTGTAAACTGATTAGATGGATTTCCCATTACTTCAAAGCCCAAAGTTAAATTATTTTCATGAAATAATTCAACTAATTGGTCAAGAGCTTCAAACTTGTAGCTATTTGATGTTTGATTCCATTTTATCAAGTCTAGGAGCCAATGGATACGGATTTGTTGAAGACCACTATGAGGAGTTGACGAAATAAGAAGAAAATTTTGCTTCATGTCATTTGATAGAAGAAATTTATCAACCTCTTGATGAGGTTGTGGAGGACATAATCCCGTGCTCCTCCAAAAATGTTGAAGTTCTGATACATAAACACCAGAAACTTCTACATTTGTTATTTTTTGATTGATTAAGCAGATTGAAAAAGAAAATGTCAAAATGAAAATGAAGCTAATTAAAGCAGTTTGCATTCTGACTTCTGCTCATAAAACTCTAATAAAAATCTACAAAACTAAGAAAGATATGTTTCAAGTGATCTTATACAAAAAATTATTCTTTAGATTTTAAGACACAGATAGAATGCTTGCTTAGATAAATTGAATACTATTGTAGATAATTTTGCTATATGAAGATTTTAAATATTCATAAAGATCAATAAAAATTTGTGCATCTTATCATAAAAAAAATGTTAATCCAAGAACCTTTAAACAAATATAAAAGTTTACTAAAAACAGAAATCCCAATAGTTAAACTTTTTAAGTAACTTTGTTTTGAAATCAATGAAACAATTTTGTTTGATTGGTTAAATAGTTGGTAAAATTTGATAAATAATAAAGTTTAAAATCATTCTATGATAATTATCAATAATATTAATTATATCTAATAATTAACTCATAATAAGGTTATCTATACAATAATAACTTTGGTATTAAATTATGTCACCAAACTTTACATGAAACTACAAATTGCAAGTAGAAATATGTAAAAGTTACAGTAAAATTCGATAAATCAACAAAATGTTATAGAAAATATGAATTTGAAAATTTTTACTAATGTTGTTTTGATAAACTTAATTCGGATTTATTTTGGCACAACAAAAACTCCCGAATATGAAAAAAAACTTTACTAAAAGTCACTATCAATGCAAAAGTAAATTATATCTAAATATTATTTATTATATTGTTTATTGTTATAAAATTATAACTTGAAAAGTAAATTTACAACAACAAACACGAATAAAGGTGCCTGAAAAGAGCACCTCTCGCTAATGAACATTCTCACAAATAATATTATAAAAAATACTAACTATTATATACAGTTAAAATACTGATAAAGGAAGAAATAGGTGTAACACATGGTATTTCAGTAGTCTTCATACAATATAACAGTGAATAATTACATAGAATATTAATAATATATAAAGAGAAAAAGAACCACAGTTTAGAAATGATAATTGCGGCAATATGGTTCAACTTCTGCTTGAACAACGCTAGTGATTCTGACATGACAATGTCTGATGGCAGCTGGTTTCAAGTACTAATTGTGCGGTATGAGAAAAAAAATTGCTCTCTTTAACATATCAGGTGATGAGCTTATTAGTATAAAATTTCAATATTTTAATATAAACTTTACATTAATTTTGTGTTTTTTTTTCATATATTTTTGAACATCAAAAGCTATAGTAGTACAAATTTTTATTTTCAATAACGAAAAAATCTAAACTTATTACATTTTTCAAAGTAGATAATAATGTGTTTTTGAAAACATGAAAATCATTGATTTTTAGTATTAGAAAGGCAATTTCAAATTAAATATGAAGCAATAGTTGAACTGAACATAAATTAGGGGAAATGCTAAACATTTACCAGAAAACTACTTTTTTAAGAAAACTTAGAAAAGAGTTTTTATTAATAACAGTTTTCTACTTGAAGGTTGAATGTTTATAAAAACGCTCGACAAGTATGAAGCTTGCTGCTAACTCTTACGCTTCTCAAGTCTATATATAATAATTATAGATACAGAGCGAAGTAAAAACTCCAGTCAACTTTATTTCAAAGCTTTTTTGAGGATTCAACAACAATTTTTAACTCCTTATGAATTCAAGTTTCCAATTGTCTGATAAAAAATTGATTAAATGTAAAATAAAACAAACTTTACTTTTCAAAAAAACTTTGCTTTAATTCAACTAATATTCGTGTTATGCTATGTTATTATAACAAATTTGATATTTGAACTGTATACCAGGAGATTATTTTACTCCATACGTAGTTGTCATTGGGAAGTAGGTTTACTCTGGCATACTAATCTATAGGTCTTGTTGTTTGTTTACAGCTGGTTTATATACTTATAGTTGTTGTGATGCGACTTTGTAATAGAACAAGGCTCTCGTAAGAAGTTATTATTATGACGCGAGATGTATTTTTCTATATCAAAAAATCTTTGCATAATTGTATATTTAACTTCAATGATTTCACATTTTTGTTAAATTTGAAGTAAAATTAATTCTTTTATACTTTGTTTAAAAATAATAGTTCGTTGATATAATAAAAGCAATTGTACACACCTATTTGTAGATTTTTACAAAAAGACTTAAAAAAGTTGTTCTTTTTTTATAAATCAACCTGAGTTTTATCAACTTATTTTACAGGCTCTAAATACTTAAGTAATTTTTTGTAAGCAACACAAAAGCTTATAGTAATTGTATTCATATATAAATACTTTATTCATAATATAGTATATGGTTATAAAATTTTGATTACAGAAATTTTATGGATGATTATATAACAACAAGTTAATTTATTTAAAATGGAAGCTGCTTTTTAAAAAATAATTTGACAGAATTATGTAAAATAGAAGTCGTTTGAGTTAATGAATATTGAAACAACATATTACAGTTTTAAAAGAAAAAAAGAAAAAGTATAAATACAGCTCAATATAAGAGATTGTTAATAACGATCCTTTTGATCTAGCTGTAGTTTCTGATTTTGTATTCACAGCAACCGTAGTTGTGATTGGTTTAGTGGCTGGTTGGTTACATCTATCTGTTTTACAGCAAGAAAAACTGCAAGACCTAAAAAATGGTTCAAGTAATTGTATCACTAATGTATAAAAAATAGTTTGACTAAAGGAAAGTTGTTATTTTGAATATAATTATCAGTATTAATAATATACTTTGCAAATTTATTTTTGAATAAAATATGTTTCCTATGATCAACCACAATTTTTCTTACTCGATTGTAAAGTTAAATATTTCAGCATATGACTGCCACTCAGTGTTCCCAGCTATGAAGTGGTCTATCACTTGATTACAGTCAGCATTTGTCAAGGTTTTACACACTAGGTTGTCCATACATAATCCAAAACCATTTAGTACGACTAAATAAATAATTGTATTTACGAAGTCTTAAATTAGAATTTATTTAATTACTTTTTGTATAACTTAAACAAAATTCATAACATTATTTTTAAGATATTTCTAAATAAAATTGATTTTAGTTTAAGTGTGCTACTAATTATGCAGTTGTATCAATAAGCATGATGTAGCCATAAGTAAATCTAAATAATGGTTTCTAAAATTTGGGATTTGAATTAGAAAAATTCCCTAGAAGTACCATCAAATTTGTAAAGTTATAAATATTTTTGGTAAGCATGCAAAACTACAGTTATCTCTATTACATTTTATCATCAACTTTTAGCTAATTTACTTTGAAAGTTTTTAACTATAATGTAAAATACAAAATTGAGCAAGGCAATTAACTAGTTGATTATTAAATAATTTCTCACTTACCACTAATAACATCAACTTTCATTGTTCCATTTCCAAAGAAACAACTAGATGTACTTGACTTACAAGCGGTCGTATTCCAGCTTTCATGTTTTAAAAACCCCACATCGTAACTGAAACCATCAGCGCACTGTATGTACCGCTCACCCAAGATTAGAGGTATTGTAAAAAATAAAATTAATAAGCTAACGATTTGCTTCATCTTAAAATATTAGATTTATCAAATGTTGAAGCTACAAGACAAAAATAACTGCAAAGAAAAGCGACTAATTTTGTATTTACAATCATTTAACTCATTATCGAACATACGATTTCATACGTGATATAGAATCGTGATACAAAACAATAAAAAAAAAATGTGTGAGTCTTTTCTTTTTTGTTTAATGTTAAATCATGCAAGAACCTTGTATAGGTCACAAAATGATAAAATGTCATCTATATTAGATCATTTATAAAACGTTAACTTATTACAAGTGAATGCTTAACTAGTTCTATCCTCGAATTTTATTAGAGCTGGTAGTTTTCAAGCTTTAGGTTTTAGACTTATCTGAAGCCACTCATAATGTTGGCAGACTGAATTTGTAAATGTTTAAGGTAAATGTTTTATTAATATATTTTTATAGTTTAATTTTTATTCATATTTATGTATTGATGAAAAATAAATTTTTGGTTATACTCTAACTTTTCATCAAATTTTCAAGTGGCCTAAAATTTATATAAAAACAATCAAGAAAAAAGGGTTGATATGAAAAAAATTTGGAAGGCTGACAAGCTCACTGCCTCTGTACTGTTGTTAACATCACCAACTATTACCATGGTTTAAAGAGAAGCAATCACATTCTGTAAGTTTTTAACTCATGACTCTAAAAACATTAAAAGGGTTAAGTGGTTTCAAATAGTATGCTTGTAAAATTTGGAAAAAATCCAAAATAGAAACTATGCAAACTGTAATGTCAAGTGACAGAACACTTTCTGGAAAGCTATTTAAAGTAATTTTGCTGTATAATGTAAAATACTGAAAAATATTTTTAAATGGCTCCAAAAGCACCTTTAGTACAAAATCAGAAATGATTACATCTCGATGAATCTTTATTTATCATAGAGTTTTGAACACGAGCTAAGGCTGAAACAAGCTTAAAATGATAAAGGTTATGAAAACATATATTTTTTATTTACAATAACTAACGGTTTATTAATAGTTCCTGGTAAGATATTTATATACTAGTTTACAAATCTTAAGGGAAACAAAAAAAGATGAGTAGACTGAAGAGCTCGCTATTAAAAGTATTTAATCTAGTCTTGAAAAAGGTCGCAAAAAACTTACCTAACTGATAAAAATTACATTTATCATTTGCTGCAGCTTAAAAATCACGTTGTACTAAAAAGAATTATCATTGCAGATTGTACATTGTTGAAAATTAATAAACAGACAAATAAGACAAACAAGTGTTTAGACCCCTGTGACTACCAAAAATAAGACTTATTTGGTCTTATTAGTCTTTTTATGTTTAGTTACCATTAATATTCTATAAATAGCTTAACTTCTTTCAAAAAACATACTAATTCATTAAAAATTCCAGCAAAATAGTTATGATCTGCAAAAGCCAATACTACCTGCTACCTACATAAACAAGTAAAACATTATACAAATTGCTCGAACTGAAGTTTGTATAGTTGCTTGTCGTGACAATCTTTAATTGAAACTTAAATTTAAATGATAAATTGAGAAAGACTTTCATACAACTCACAGACAAAGCGTAAATTTTATTTTAGTAGAGCTCTTGATATAATCAATTCTTAAATCTATCTTAGTAAAACGCCAAATTGTTACATACATGATTTTGTAATATTTTTATAAATATCAATCATTGCAAGGGTATAGCTTTTATTGCAAGTTTTTTATGCAACAAGTAGATAATTAATAATTTAAATTATTTAAACTAAATAGAATATTTTCATTGCATTTTATGATGTGATTTTTCTTTATCACTAAAATTTGTATCTTTATCACAATCTTATTTCTAATTAATTTAAAACTAATCAATTAAAGCTTTTATTTATTTATAAGCTGTATTTTTTGTTTATATCATAAACTTGATGATTATTTTTTGCATAATCATTTTTTTCTTTATTTTATTTTTAATTCATAAATGTGCATAGTAATTCACTTTCTTCTCATATGTTGTTATATTAAATTTTTGATTCATAGATAACATTTTACTTATACAGTGTTCTTGTTCTATATAGATTAATCTTAAATTGTGATACTTAGAACCTTTCCATTATCTCTTTGCTCATAATTTTGGTTTTTGTTTTCTATAAAAACTTAAGGTTGAAAGATGATTAATATTATAACAAAATGTTTATCTGTGACTGCTCCAATTTTGTATTTAAAGCAAATGAGACAAAAAAGTATTAAAGAGTATACACCACACAACAGTGGTTTGTTAAAGTATAAACCTTCAAATGTAAACAATTTCCTTTTTAATAAATTGATGGGTAGTTTTATTGTTAAAAATGCTTTTTGTGAAACTACTAGTGATAATTCAACAAAATCTGGCACTAATAACATTCCACACAGTCAAAATATCAATTATAATGATAAAAAAACTTTAGAAGACCCTAGAATGATAGAACTAATAAAAAAGATAAAAGGTTTGTTAGCTAGACAAGAACAAGCTCCAGAAGTAGAAAGTTATTTTGAAGAGAGTTTAAAAATAGCGTCTGTAAACCAGGATTTGAATGCTGCAACTTATGTACAAGATCTTATGGCAAACTATTATATGATGATATGTGATCTAGATAAAGCTGAATATATGTTCAAGATAGTTATGAGAAATTTAACAGTTTTGGGTTTCACTGAAGATGATCCAGATTTGATAGAAATTAGCTTAAAGTTAGCAACTATATATGCTCATCAAGGTAAAGATGTTTTAGCTGAAGCAGGTTATAAATGGTCATTAGATCAATCAAGAATTATACTTCAAAAATTAGGTGTTCCAAAACCCAGTTCTTCAAATTCTTTTAACAAACATCAAGGTATAATGGCGTTATTAGGTATGGTGTTAGACTCTTATGGTCGTTATTTATTTTTATCTGGACAACATAAGGAAGCTTTAAGTAAGACAAATGAAGCATTAGATATTTGTATTCTGATATACGGAAAAGCTGATAGCCGCTCAATGGTGTTGTATAATAGTATAGCAACTATTTATATGAAGCTAGGTGATTTTGAAAAAGCTTCTCAATTTTCTCAACAATCAGTTGAAGTTTGTGAATTTCTTAATGAACGAGTTAATGCTGAAGAAAGGGCAATCATTTTTCACAATTATGGTTATATATCATTTGAAAAACAACAACTACTTGAAGCAAAGGAATACTTGGAAAAAAGTTTTAGACTAACTGAAAACCAAAAATTGAAAGATGATATTTCAAATTTATTAACTCAGATTAAAAAACATTAAAAAACTGATTTGGATCAGTTTCTTTAGACATCTTTTTATTTTGTATTTAAATTTGTTTATGTGTATAATAAAATCTATTGATATGAATTATGATATATAAATAACTAATCACTATTTTTCATTTTGCACTATTTATTTCAACATAGGATAATTGAAATGTTGAAACTTGCTACCAAGTCATTTTCTCCTTTGTGGAGGCATTTTAGTGAAGCAAACTGCATCAGAACGTCTTCTGGTTTAGCTAAACTGATTGATCATGTGGAAAATGAACTTAATGAAATGACAGAAGCTGGTTTGAGAAAGCATGAACGTGTTATTGTTACAAAACAAGGTAATTATAAAGGTTTTAAATGAAGAATAGTTTGGTGGATTAATTGAAGCCTTGAAACTTTGTTTCTTTAATGTTTATCACTTCAAATTTAAAAGATTTAAGCCTCTAAAAATCTCTTTATCTTAATGATAAGTAAACTTTTGACTGAAAAAGTCTTACATTTATCAGTTAATTTAATGATAATAATTTTTTATGAAAATAAAAGACTTTTCTAGAGCAAGTATTCATACTCTTCAATTAAAATAAGATGGTACTAACATCAAGATTAAGATAACTTTTTATCTATCTAATCTTGTTTATGCTATTGATTTTTTTTAGTCTTTTAAACATATTCTTATTATTATTTTAAACGTATTGCTAAAATAATCAGTTAGCGGTATAGAATCAATGATGAAACTACGATGTCAACTTTTAAAACACATTTTAAGTCATTAAAGCCTTCTAGTCACCCTGACTAAACTCCGATAAAAGCGAATCTAGTATAAAAAATCTCTCTCTCCGTAGTACAGTGGTTATCACACCCCCACCTAGCGGGAGGTCCCGGGTTCGAGCCCGGGTGGACACATATTTGCAACATAGAAAAGTTCAAAGAAAAACCCTGGTAGAAGGGCCTTATGAGTTTGGTATAATGACATCACTTCTAGGAGACACAAAACTCAAAATTTATAGCTGGAGTTGGAGCCCCGTAGGCAATTTGTAACTGTACTTAATTCTGACAGCTCTTGCGAAGCCAACTGCATCAGTCCTTCTGTTCCCCTGCAAACCTTGCTGGCGTAGAAAGTGGAATCCTGCTGCATGGGCAACAACTAGATCTCCATAACTTCTGCCCTGGATTACAGCATGGCCGTCTTCGGCAAAAGAAGCTCATACTAATATAAGAAATAATTATTTAGTTACTATGAAATTTGTATAAATTATATTTTTATGAATAATATTTTGATAATTTAATTTGTTGTAATGATTACAGAGTTTAAATAAATTTCAACTTGAAGCTTCAGCTAGAATTTAACGTTTAAAACTTTTGCAGATTCTCATATTAAGGTTCAAAATCACAATTCGGAAATATTAAATTTCTGTGCAAATAATTACTTGGGTCTTTCAAGTCACCCTGAGGTGGTTGAGGCTGGCAAACGTGCCCTGGACAAGTTTGGTGCTGGACTAAGTTCTGTTCGGTAAAAATTTATTCTTTAAAAACTGTTTGGGAGCTTTTTATAAGAAAAATCGAATTAAATTTTACTTTTCAATTTCATTTAGTTTTATCTGTGGGACTCAAACAATCCATAAGATACTTGAAGAACAGATCTCAGACTTTCATGGACGAGAAGATACAATCTTATATGCAAGTTGCTTTGACGCAAATGCCGGTATCTTCGAGACTCTTCTATCCAAGGTTATTTTTTATTTGTCATATAAATTAATAAATAAAATAAGATTTTGTAGGAAGATGCCGTCTTATCTGATGAATTGAATCATGCATCTATTATAGACGGCATTCGTCTATGCAAAGCTAACAAGTATCGTTATAAGCATATGGATATGAAAGATTTAGAATCCAAATTAATCGAATCTCAGGTTGGTATTCAGCTCAATAAATATTTCACCTAATAATTTATCAAAAAAAAAATTTTCGAAAATTTTCTAATTTAAATTGATAGAATTGTAGGCATCGAATGATAGTAACCGATGGAGTTTTCTCAATGGACGGAGATGTGGCTCCTCTTAAAGATATTTGTGATCTTGCTGAACAGTATAAAGCTTTAGTGTTTATTGATGAGTGCCACGCTACAGGCTTTCTAGGAGCTACTGGAAGGTAGTTTTCAAAAGTTGATCAAAGTTGAATTTCGAAAATATTATTTTAATCTGTTTTTAAAAAGACTTCTTTTGAAGTTATTTCAAATTTTTGTAAAACTGGCAGAGGTACGGACGAGTTATTTGGGGTTATGGACCGAGTTGCCCTGGTCAATTCGACATTAGGTAAAGCTTTAGGAGGGGCAGCAGGTTGGTTGGTGCTACATATTTCAAAACATCACTATAACTTTTATTTATATCAGGGGGATATACAACTGGTCCTAAACCAATCATCGACCTTCTAAGAAATCGTTCAAGACCTTATTTGTTTTCCAATAGTCTACCACCCCCAGTTGTAGCCTGTGCTAGCCAAGTCTTTTCTATACTCTCTAACGAAAGTACTTTAGTAGAAGACATCAAACACAAGACCAAGCTATTTCGAAGTCAAATGACTGAAGCGGGTTTTATAATTGGTGGTGATGATCATCCCATCTGTCCTGTTATGCTAGGAGATGCTAAACTAGCAACAAATATGTCAAATGATTTGCTTGCTAAAGGTTAGTTCACTTTCAAGATTACTACATCATCACCATTACCTCATGATGTAGGTATCTATGTGATTGGATTTAGTTATCCTGTGGTCCCTATAGGAAAGGCTCGTATACGGGTTCAGATATCTACAAGTCATTCAGAAGATGATATCAATCGCGCTGTTGACGCGTTTATCGATGTTGGTCGACAGTATGGGGTCGTTAGTTAAAGACACATTAATTTAACAAACTTCATATACACAATTATTAATCATTTTTTATCTAATCCTGTAAACATATCTGATTTTGTTCATTTTAATCAAATCTTGAAGTTTTGGTTTGTTGCACCTGAATTTTATAACACATTTTTTTACATCAGTACATGAAATCCTTATAATGTCAATCTTTACTTCTGTTATTAATTAGTTCCGTATGAAGGTAACCACACAAACTGTTTTAATCATAGCTAAAGATCACGCTAAGCTTCATAAGATATTTTACTGTTGATTTGATTATAAAGTGAAAAAAATCGCTTTTCTGTTACTAACAAAGTTATATTTCTCGAGTTTTCAAATCACAATAAAATATTTTAGTAAATGTCTTGGGAAATAAAGTTTTTTAGATATTATATTAGAAATGAAGTTAAACTATTTGAGTTACTTATAAAGATGTTTTGAAGATTTCTAAATGAAACATTTAAGAATATCAAATTATTATCAAATAACTTTTAAACATTTTAAACTTGGTGAACTACTTTATTTTAACTTTTGAATAATTAAAATAAAATTTGTAAGATTTTTAGAATACAAAAACTATCTGATTATTTAATTAAGGAGTTTATATTAAATATTTAAAATGTAAAAAGACATTTAACCTCACTTTTGGTAGTTTAAAAACTCATAAAAGTACAAAACTGAAAGATTTAACTTTAAAAAGGTTATCTGACTTATTATTTAACTATCTTTGACTTGATTATATCTGGAAAACTTTCAATAAAACAACAAATATGAACAATCCTTAGAAAATAATTGTGTAAACATTATTAGATTTGGTTTAAATTGAAACAAAATTTGTTTTATTCAAAAGTTCTCTTTAAAAACTTAATAAAGTATATTTCAAAATGTCGGTAACAATGTTTCGATATATTAGGCTTTAATTATCTTATAATTATGCTTCTTTAAAAATACTTATAAGTGCACTAGCATTAAGAGGCCAAATCTCAGCTAACCAAACAGCAAATCTCTTGCTTAATAGCGAAGGTTCTTCGATATCACCTGCTGGCTGCATAGTACAAAATATATTTCGATATTACTTCAAGCAACAATAATAAATACTTTCATTCACTTTAGTTTCTAGTTAAAAAGTGAATTTTGAGAAGTATAGAAAATCTTTTTATATTTGTTGGTTATAAATTATCAAGTTAAAGACCTTGTTTTAAATAATTTTCATAATTATTCTTTGGGTGCATTTGATTCAAATTTTTCAGAAATAAATTTCAACTCTTCGTTAATTGTAAAGATAAAAAAATCCTTTAGTTTGCAAGGAGATCTGTTTAACGAAAATCACGTTTTATATACTCGCTTATATTTTTATCAGATTCTAAGTAAGATTGTGAATAATAATAAGCGCCAGCTTCGGCCGAGAACGGCCATGCGAGATTTGCTCTGAGTGATGATGTTAAAAAAAAAGTAAGACACAATGAAATGCGGAGGAAATATACGAGCAAGACACAGTAAAATTCGGAGGAAATATACGAGTAAGACACAGTGAAATGCGAGGAAATATACGAGCAAGACACAGTAAAATGCGGAGGAAATATACGAGTAAGACACAGTGAAATGCGAGGAAATATACGAGCAAGACACAGTAAAATGCGGAGGAAATATACGAGTAAGACACAGTGAAATGCGAGGAAATATACGAGCAAGACACAGTAAAATGCGGAGGAAATATACGAGTAAGAAACAGTGAAATGCGAGGAAATATACGAGCAAGACACAGTGAAATGGAATAAAAAAGCCTTCAGGATTTCTTTTCTTAAAACTGTTTTTTCTTCTCTCTCTTTCATTTGTCTGCGGAGTAGAGAGTGCCATTCGGAGCGATCCGCTGCGATATCTTCCCAGTCGCTAGTATGGATGTTAAGCAATTTCATATCGCGCGCAAGCGGGTATCTTTGAAATGTAGACAAGGAACGCAGATATTGCGTTTGCCTTTTGATAGTTCCCAAACAACAGATCCTTTGGAATCCGTCTGTTTTCAATCCAACGGACGGATTCGAGCCAGCAGAGTCCTTCCATGATTAGCATGTTGTCAGACCATTGCGTCTTAAGACTTCCTTGTTTGAGATCTTTTTTTGTCACGTTAGCGTAATATATGACGGAGACAACGAAAATGCAAGGTGTAGAGTTTATTTTTGCTAGCCTTCTACAAAGTATAAGTTTCACTGGCGTACAATAGCGTTAAAACTTAAAGGATTAGAAGAATTAACGAAGTAACATTCATAAGGCATTCAAAGTGATTTTTTAAGGAATAATTTGCATATAAATAAAATTCTTTGGTTCAATGATCATTTTCATCTAATCAATCTTTACAACTATCAATAATAAAAAAATAGCTTGGTGATTGATAGATTAACTGTTAAAAACTTAAAAATAACGCGAAATATAGTTAACAAATGTCAGAGAAAATATTATTCTGATCATGAGACTTCGAAAAAAATGTTTGATTATTTTACAAATGTATAGTCAAGGTTACTTAGGTTGAATGATTACTAAATAAACATTGTGTTTGATGATTAGCAAAATTGACAAACATAGATGTTATGGCCGTATGGAAATTGTTTAAAACAGTTTACATAATTAAATTATTCTAAATAATTTCCTACTTGGCGATAAAAAGGTTAGATGATTTATTTAGTTTTGATTTTTTAGCGAAACATGAATTGTATGTTTGTATGTCGATCAGAGTGGCTATTTATAAAAGTATAAGTAATGAAAGAATGCTCTTTTAATTAAGGAAATTGTTAAATTTAAACTAGTTATTTATTGTATTTTAAAAAATAGTAGATTGGTCAGTACATATCTTTCTAAAAATGCCAAGAAAGAATCTTTAGCTTATTCAAATTAAGGAAAATAAACAAAGATTTCCCTAGATTGTACAAGTATAGAAAAATATGTTTTTATAGAATATCTAACTTATATATGGTTGGTGAAAGAGAAGATCACCATCTTACAAGTTATTTTAATTTTTTTACGTTAACAAATCAATTTACTACCGAGAAATTCATTTCATGTTAATCATAAAAAAGTAATTTAAATTTTTTAGGAGGCTGATTTTGACTTAAATCAGTTTTATTTTCTCCAGCTGAACTTATAAACCTTAGAAAGTTTACTCTGTAGTGAAATAATGGTAGCAAGCAAATTACATCTTTGTCAAAAATATCATTTTGTGACAAATCCTACAGCCTACAATATCTCATGCAAACATGTAAGCATAGCGTCTTGAATTTGTAAAAATTGACAAAAACATTTTTTGTGATCATATTTGATAAACCTTTTATCAGTAGTAAACAAATATGAGTTTTATGATTAAACAAATCTTCCCTTTGGGCCAGAAGTTTGTTTTTCCATTTTCGTTAAATATTGATTTAATTGCACAACAATCTTTTTTGTAAATAAATTAATTAATAACACTCATTAAATGGTGTTGTTAAAGATTTGTTATTTTCAAGCTAATAAAAATCAAATTGCAACATTTTATTGTAGTAAAATAAAATTAATACGAAAAAATATCCATCAGATTTATAACAACACCAAATACAAACAACTTTCTGTTATTTGATTGTTAAGATGTCAGCAAATGTATAAAAGAAATAATAAATGACCAAATTATTGATAATAAACTTTTGATATTTTTTAAACAACTGGCAAGTAAGGTTTTTATTTGTTTGATAAATTTTTACAGGGTTGTAGCGCAGCTTGGCAATCAATCAAAGGAAAGGTAATTAAAATCACTCATCAAGGTGCTTATATAGAAACTTTTTAATTGAACAATATCAAAAGAATAATAAAATTAACAGAATAAATACAAAGTCAAAATGTTACTTCGTTTTAAAAAGGGTGCTGGGAAAACCTAATGAAAGACTGCGTTTATTCGCTCAATAATTGTTTGTTTTTTCACCATAATGTAAAACCTAGCCAACCTAACGTTGATCTTAACTACTGCTGTTGTCATGGTGATATGTGCAACACCAAGTTGAGATCATTTTTACGTAATGAAGACTTGACGAATACCACATCAACCAATCTGATAGTGGATAAATCGACAATAAAAAACGATTGTAAGATTTCAGTTTTATTTACAAAAACGTTTTATAAAAGTATATACCATATCTGTTTTATTATGATTTGTAATTAAATTGTACTTCAGAAATTAGTAGATTTAGAACAAAAAAGGTTAACATCATAATGGTTTAGTTTGATAAAAATAATATAAACTGAATGAAAGCAATAAACTCGCAGACTCCAACATTCCACGGTTAAAAAGTAAGATGTTTAGGATATCTTAAAAGTAATTTTTCGTGAAACGTCTTTTCACTGTAACAATCATCTTGTTTGAAAATTCAATTTTTTCCAGCAGATATTTTTCAAGCAATCTCAGTATCGCTGGTTGCCTTCATAATCATGACTTTCATAGTATTGATTTTGTTCGTAGGTTCAGGTGAAGTAACAAAACCTTGATTTTATCAGTTTATAAGATTCGAAAATAATTTCTTTTATTCCATTTCAACAAAAATTAAATGTTGATTTTTGTTATAGTTAAATCAACCCAGATTTTGCGAATCTCTTCTCAAAGATTTAGTGTTACATATTTGTAAAGATTTTACTTTTTCAGGAACTTTAAAAAAGCGTCTCTCTGGTGTAAAAAGTGTCCCTAGAAACAAAAGATCAGAAAAGTTGTGAGTTGAAATTGCTAAGTTTGATTTAAAAAAGGATTTTTGAAAGAAATTTATAATTCCATATATTTATTAAAAAGTATTAAAATTTGTTCAAAGATTTTTAGGAAAGGAAATATTTGATGATAACAATCTTAAACATTCAGTAAATAAAAATTCAGAATTTGTTATTCATTCACTTTTAGAAACAGGAAGTTTTGGGTAATTATATCAGCTGTTTCTGATTATTTTTAAGTATTTTAAACCCTTTACGATATAATGCTTAATTGTTAAACTTTCAGAAGGTTTGGATTGTGAAATATTTGATTCATTTATTTCTGTAGGTTTGTATATTTGGTTAAAACAAAAAACAATAATGAAGAAATGGCATGTTTTAAATGTGAGAAAATATTTTGTGGTTATTGAACTTATAAAATGTAAACAATTTTCAATTAGTGAAAAATCAATCCAAATCTTCATTTACTGAAGAAGATAAATCTTTACTAAATGAAATTGAAATTCTCCAATACCTATCTTTGTTTCATTTCAAAAATGTTATTAATTACATCGGAAAATATCATACTGGTTTTTTGATGGAGTATTGTGAATTGGTATTTATTTTAAATTTTTGTCGATATTTAATATTTTGATTTATAATATATAGGGTTCCTTAAAGAATTTTCTAGATCAAAATACCTTGAATTATCAAACCTGTTTTAGATTGATCAATGATTTATGTAAAGCTGTAGAATTTCTACATCAAACAAATGGGAGAGGTACTTGAAAATCACTTTTTAATAAAATATAATCACAAAATGTATGTAAAAAATAAGAAATATAATACGAAAGAGCTCTTTAAAACATTAAGAGATTACCAATGAAATCTTAAATTTGCAGAAAAAATAGCAATAGCACACAGAGATCTAAGCAGCAGCAACTGCTTGCTTCGTTCTGATATGACTTTAGTAGTTAGTGATTTTGGTCTAGCCGTTTGTTTACGAAATGAAACTGAAGACAACTTAACGGTTTGTGATTCATATGAAGATTTAGATGATAAAATTTACTTGCCGGTTTTAAATAATATTATTTCAGTTTGTCTGGAAATTTTGTTTATTTGATTTCGTTTAAAATTATAAAACCAAATAATAGTATCTTCAGTGTTTGAAGATAATTCAGTTCGTTTAATATTTAGCTAAGTTGGAGGTTAGTAGGAACACCTTATTACATAGCACCAGAAGTCTTAGAATACAAAGTAAACCTTCAAGATATTGAAACTGCGCTCACACAAGCTGATGTATACTCAATGGGGCTAATAATTTGGGAAATATCACAACTATGCAAAGATTTTTATGGTAAAATCATTATGATTTAAAAAGTACTTACTAAGATTTGAAATCTAATTTGTTTGCTTTTACTTTTAGAGGAATCTTCTTCATTATGTCATTATCTTCCTTATGAAAAGGAGGTACAGAACTCTGAAGAACTGATAAACTTTGTTTGCTTCAAGAATAAGAGACCATCATCTTCATGTTTGACGTTTCAAAATAAAAGTAATCTTAAATCAGGCTTTTTATAGAAACATTTGTACAGTTATAATATATTTTTAACATTTAATTAAATAATAAGTTTAAGTAAAATATAAGTACAAAATGTTCGATTTGAATAAATATTTAGAAACTTTTTAACAAAATAAAACAAGCTGAAAGTATTTAGTTTAAATTATAAAAATTATCAGCAGTCAATCTAAATGTCTTATCATTTTAGAATAATTCTCCTTTTTTTGTTGAACAGACGAAAAAATTGAAAAGGCAAAGCAAATTCTTTGTCAAACAATAAAAGAGTGTTGGGATAAAGATGAGGACTCCAGGCCACCTGCAGCAGCTGTTTATGGTCGTATTTCGAGCTTTCTTGCTGCTGAAGACTTCGTTTGACTTTTTTATAAGTTTCAATAATTCAAAAAAAAAATGTTTAGTTCAAGAACGTGTTTTGATGTTAAACGAAAAATGAAGATTCTGTATATAAGCTTATACAGTTACAAACAATAAATTAAGACAAAGACAAATGTAAAGTATTTAATAGAAAATTGGGTTTGTTATTTACCAAATTAACAAATATTTCCATCTATCGATGTTAATCAGATTCTAGATTTTTTTAATATTTTGTTTTAAAAGAATAAAAATTAGTAACGTAATGACAACAGAATAGTATTTTTCAAACTAATTTATCAACCAATAAATTTTTGCTTTTCATTACTTCAAAGGTTTGATAAAACTGACAATTTATAAATTGATATTTGATGAATTAAACAAATCATCTGTAAATGTGCCAAAAATAATTTCTAAGCTGGTATCCAATAAGTTCTGTGTCAATAAATATTTAAAGATTTTCATAAATGGTTTACATCAAATATTGAAGCAAAACACAAGTAAATAATTTGAACAAACTACAACGAAGCATCGTAGCTTTTCCTCGATTACCATCAAGTAATAAACTGTTCTCATACGCAACAAAATTCTTGAACCAAGGTTCATTAGTTCTTTTTTCTTTGGTTCTTTGAGCTATTTTCTTTTCACTCCAAAATGACCTTCTATCAAAAGCATCTTCAATAAGACCAGCAATTACTCCCTGTTAGATGGCAACATCATTTACTAAAAGAAATATGAAATTAAACATTACCTGAAAAGCAGCATTATAATCTAAGGCTACTTCATTTTGTCGATAATCTTTTCGATTGTCGAAGAAAGCATCATTCTGATCTGGACCTCCAATCAATGCTCCATATAGAATATTTGGATTAGGTTCCTTTGAATCTAAAGCAGCAAATGAGCACCTGTGAAAATTGACTGCTAATTATGATGCTGTAATAGCTGTAATAGCTTTAGTAACTTTCTTTTCTCTACTTCTCGGACAAGAACTAGCTCGATGGTGAGGTTGTTTTGGATAGTTGTCTCCAAAACCGACAACAAAGCTTTTCCCTGTTGAGCCAAGCATATAACTAATTTGATTTTTCACCCATTTTATGTTTAAAGAGGATTCAATTCCTTCATTTGCAGCCATCAGACATATAAAAGCTGAAGATGCTGGATTAAAAAATATACAAAAAAAAGTTACTAAGTCCTTAGCTGAGTTTTTTTAATTGTTAGATATTTTGTACCTGAATATCGTAAGGGAGCCCAAGGTTCTAAATAAAGTAAACCTTTCTTCGTGTAAATGTTCTTTTGAAGTCTCAAATTAGAACAGTAATTTTCCACATGTTTACTAATTTCATTTTTATGTTGCTGTGAGACCTAAAAGTCACAAGTTCTTCACAAGTTAACCCTTTCGACTTACTCTGAGGTTTTTGTAACAACCACTAAAGTTTAAAAGCATCATGTGATAGATGTCACTAGTCATACTCACTTGAGCCAAAAGCATTTGAATTCCATGGATTTTATTGTCCCACGAAAACTGCAGATGTTTTGTAACTTTGAAGAAGACGTCGTTATAATACATACCAGTCACCTAAAATAATTTATAGAAGGATTAAAAGAAGAATAGTTTAACATTCTGGAATCATAAAATCAAATAATTTTTATTCAAATACTATCAGGTGATTGAAAATGATGATTATTTATTTAAGTTTTAAAAGGGACATAGGACATATGTAAAAGAAGTTTCTAAAGTTGTTTAAAACCAAAGTATGAAACTAATTTGAACAATCTGAAATTTTTTTGGAGCTTTTCACTTAGAAACCTTTTCAAGTATTGAGATATTTCCAGTTGCCCGATACATCCAAGCTAAGCCCCAGACAATCTCATCTTTGTAATTAGTTGACTTGTACATCGGTTTTGCTTGAGGTATTGAATCGTGGTAGAAACCAGGAAATTTTTGAGCAAACTCTAATAAATCTTTTGAATGTTGAAGCAGCTGATCTCCATATGACGACGACCCTTTAAATTAATGTAAAAAGTAAATATTGAAAAATAAACTTTCTTCAAACTAACCATTAAAATATTTATAGAAAACAAGATAAGCTGCGGACAAAGCTGCTGAGGTTTCAGCTGCTAAGTCAGAGCCAGGAGCAGTTGGAGAAATCTTATAGGCTGGTCTAGGTCCAGTGATATTCTCTGGTCGGTCCCAACGATCGTGTTCTTTTTCAGGGTCACCAACCTGAATATATTTTCAAATAATTTCAAATCAAGTAATATCGTTTACTTACTTGTCCGTATAGCTCATATTTAGAGATATGAGCTTTTAAAATGTAATCTGTTCCCCATTTAATTATATCAATGATATATGGAAGTTCCTCTGTTAATTGATAGGTATCGTAGAACTCGATAACACCCCAAGATAAAACTGTCATTGAATAAGCCATTGGAAATCCGAACTTTATATTGTCACCAGCATCATAAAAGCCACCTTTGTATAAAAACTAACTTTTAACTATAAATATTATTCATTTTAAGTCGATACTGTTAATCATAACTGACAAGAGTTGTAACAAATATTCGAAATGTTATTTATTACCGGTTAAATCTTTGTTGTCATCTCCGATATCATCAAGAGCAGAATCCGACCTCCACGGAATGCGATAGTTATCAGGCAACTTTCCAGATTTTTGTGCTTCATAAAATAGATTTGAAAGATGAAGAACTTTTACATAGTTATAAGGTGTATGAAGAGAAGGAATTTGTTTATAATCGTTTGGGCCAACACGAGGCTCAAAGACCTTAGTAAATGACGTAGTAGGTACAGTTGTGGTAGTAATCATTTGGGCATCAGTTGAATTTGAAGATAAAAATGAGTTTTGAGTTGTAGGCTCGTTGATTGTGCAAATGTTGGCAAGATTTTTTTGGATTTCTTTTGAATCATTTCTTGATCGACTCATATTCTTAAAAATCTCACAAAGTATACTGAGATTTTTAAAAACTGAAGATGACTTCTTATCTTGTGTATTTATAGATAAAGTTGTGGTAGAAGTTGTTTGTTTAGAAAAAGGCTTTGTTGAACTCAAAGATGTAGGTTTAACGGTAGCATCAGTCATAGATACCAAATTTGTCGATATAGTCGGGAGCTTATTCAAGCGTATTCTACAGTTTACAAATAAATATTTAGTTGAAGAAGCAAATCAAAATTAACGAAACAGTCTTACCTTTCCAAAATGTAATTTATATCTGTAGTTGTACGACCTTGTAAAATATTATTTGCTGGAGTAGTTTTCGGTTGTACTTTTTTATTATTTTGGTATATAACAGATCCTTGAAAAGTAATTTTTACTGTGGGAACTTTTGGTACACCAACAACATCGGCCGGGAATTCCCCCTTGAATCCAATCTGACAATAAAAGACCGCATATTTCAAAGTGACAGAATAATCACTTTTGTAAAATATACTAAGTTGTATGAGAAAATATAAAAGCTGCGTAAAGTAAAATTTGGCTTACCTCCATTTTTTCTCCTTTCTCTATTTTACCGTTGTAATATTTATTCACAACTTTAAATTCAGAGGTTCCTTTACCAAAACTTACATTTTCTACTTCACCAGTCCAACACTTAAAAGGTAGAACAAAATTATTTTCAATTAAAGATAAGCAAATATCGTTTTTTAAGTAATGTTAAGTAAAAGTGACATTATCAAAACAAATGAAACAAAAGTCTACCTGGAAGCCAGCTAGTTTACCAAAAAATTTAAAAACTAGAGACCATCCGTTTAATGAACGAGTTGTTGTGAAAACAAGTTTTCCCTATAGATAAATCAAAAGTTACTCTATATACCGTTTCCTACTTTTACTTGAGAATTTATATAAAGATATATTTACATTAAATCCTTCTTTCCATGAATCAGATGCTGTATATTCAACATTTGTTGCAAAGTCTAACTGAAAACTACTTAAATCTTTTTTTTTGCTGGCTTCTGCCAATGTAATAAAAAAAAATCCCAGAAAAAAATGAATATTCATCTGGTTATGCGAGATAAGTAATTAAAATAAGTTATTTCAAACAATTTCTTTTGAATTACATTATTGAAAGTAATAAAAAATTATGAGAGCTCAGTTTAAGAGCTACCAAATTCGTATTATAAGTCACTATACCTCCGGGGCATAAAGTTACGAATGATTAGAAAAAGTTTTAAGTTGAAGCAGACAATAGCTGATGTCTCTCTATAAACTCAATATTCGATTAATATATTTTCATAAGTTTCTTTTGCTCTCCAAAACACAGTTTCAACTGATCAGTAGATTTACTCAGAAGACTTTTTGGTATTTCAAAAGATGCAACTTAATATAAGGATGTTTTAACCTCTTTAGACTTTGGTTTTTCCAACTAAAAATTTATTCTTACAGAGTTAAGATCGTCATACCATGAAACTATTTCTATTATGCAGTGTTTCTACTGATTGCGATCGAAGCTTGTTTTGTAATAAACAGACAAATTTAAACATTTTATTTCTCAAAAATATAGTACACCAGTAAAACTAGAATTATTTAGTTGACAAACGTTTTTAGGGTCAAGTGTTGGAAATTGTTGTTCAATATTTTTACAAGTTAAAGATATATTGGCAGATTCTTTATTTTTAAACTTATCTAGAATTTTTAAAAAATGTTACTGGTACTTTTGACTAAGGTTAGTTAGAAACTTCTAAAGTACAATGATATACTTTTATCTAAATTCAAAATGGCTTTCTGGTGAATAATTATGTGTGATATAATAAATAAAATTATATCACAATAATGCTAAAATAAAAATTATCAGCTTTAATTTGAATTTCATAAAAGATTATTTAATTAAAGTCAAACAAATACTACATTGAATTTAAAGTTATATCGACTACATTCTTGCTATGGTTCTTCTTACAAAACCCAAAATAAATGGTGGCAAATACAACTAATATAGAGAAGTTATTTAAATGATTATCTTAATTTATGTGTAATATAAAATATATAAGTTGAAAAAGATGTATTAAAAATTGGTTTTATACTTTTTTGGTCAATCATTAAGTTCGGTAGGACTGCTTCAATTTTACGTCAAATTGGATACAAAAAAATAATATTCTTTGTTCATAAACGTAATTGGCTTTTATTATATTAAATTAGTTTTCCTGAAAAAAATAGCGGACAAAAAATGTTCTTGTCATTATTATAGATAAATGTAACTAACTAGTAAATAATTTGAGTTAGAAAATATTCTTTTTAAATGCTTATCCTCTGAAACAAACTGATGCTTTATCAAAAAAAATGTTGTTATGTGATAAACTTTATATGCGGTAAAATTAACGCTAAAAGTTTATTTCAAGTTCATTATAAGTAATGGTATCTAGTTTTTCTTCTTATCTTGACAAATTTTAAAACCTTTTACTAAAAATCCGTTTTGTTTTTGATTTGTTTAAAGAGTAATAACGCTTCAAATGATAACACTTATTTGGGAATATAATAAAATAAAACGTTAAAAAATTTGAAGATCTAGTCAAAATAAATCACAAATAGTTGTCAAAAAAACGAATTTCTAACGATTGGTTTATTATTAGAAAATGTTTTGAATGCAACAAAAAACTTAATTTGAATAGAATTGATAAACTACAAGTCATTATTTGATTGATTTTTCAGTAATATTTTCATTCTGAGTTTACATTTCTCTAACAGTTCCATGACATTATGTTGTAGAACATGTAAACCTTTTGAAGAAATCAAAGCAATTTCATTTATACCATCGCCAACTAAATCTATAAATTTGACTTTTAATAAAGGGTGAGCAAATTTTCTGCTCCATATAGCATCCACCTCACTTCCACTAGGCAAGGCCATATCAAAGTTATAAATTAGCATCTTCTGTCCGTATGTCCCAATAACCACTTCATGTTGGCCGTCATGGTCAACGTCAGCTATATCACAACACGTTGCAACATCGTAGTCATTGCTTCCTTTCAAATAAATAGGATTACTTAATCCATACTTCATCACATCCCTGTATACAACTGATCTATCTCTTGAGTTGACAACAACCAAATTATATTTTTTTATCCATTTAGAAGCTTGCAATTCTTTCTTTACGAGTTTTTGTGAAAAATGGGCAGCATTTTTAGCTGCTGTGTAGTTTAGATCACTAAAAAGTAATACTTGAGATACTGGACAGTCTAATTTATTGGTACAATATGTTTGTTTAGTTTCTGTTTTTATATCAACAATATTAATTTGAGTAAATCCTGTATCAAAACCAATACAAGTGCAACGGGTTGTACAATCAATGGTTTTCACATCAATATATGTTGGCAGATCAGATAGTTCAGCTAATTCAGGAAAATAGTCATCTATGTTTCTCTCACAAATTAACATTTTAGAATCAGCTTCAGATTGAGTATAGATATGACATTTTTTATCACAACCTAATAGTAGAAATACAGTTTCATCATTAATAATTTTATAGTGTGTAAGTTGACCTGGTATGAACTTCAAGTCACATGTATAAAAATTTTCATTAAAGCTTTCTGAATTCCATCTCTGGTCTTCTTCAGATAAAACATTCCAGTATATATTTAAGAACGAGTCATTTAAATCCTTACTATAAGTTATTCCAACTACGATTCCATGATTTTGACTTGTGAAGCAGTCAATTGAAATTATCTGACCTTTAGAAATATTAGGAAATGGGACTTCTTGGATGGTTGTTCTTATACCAGTTGCAGCATTTTTTTGGTACTCACAACAATAAATTTTACCTTGAATAGTCGATACTAGTAACTTTTTTGTAGCATGGTTAGGTAGACTTACAACTCCATATATATTAGTTTGTCCAAGCATAAAATCGAAATTATTTTCAAAAAACTTCATCTCATAATACTTTGAATTCATACATAATAAACCTTTGAAAGACCAAAGAAATTTAAAAACTTAATTTTGAAATTATAATTGTTTCTTTTATTAAAACAGTTATCAAATCTTATTCAATTGTTTTATTTATGTATTCTATTCAATACACTAATGACAAATTCTACAGCTCTTATAGCAAACAAAAAATAATGGGATTAGAAAGATAATGAAAAGGTGTTAAACATCACCAGGTTGTGTCATAGTTTAAAGTAGACAAAAAAGAAACATACAAAAAGAAATATACTTCAAATACAATTTTATGAAACTATTTACTAAAACTAATAAAGCTTATTTTATCAATAGTAATTAAATTCATATACTATATATATATTATAATTTATATATGTTATTCTAAATATTGAATATGAATAAAATGTGAAAAAATAAGTAACAATGCTATATAAGGAAACCTTTCTGGCAGTTATTAAGATATTAATCTAACATTAAATTTTACAAATTCTGATTTAAATTTGCTGAAATACAATTTAAGAACGAGGATTAGAATGGTTTCAAAACAAATAAACCCCATGTCTAGTAGTTAAAGCTTTTGATGACTTGCCTACTAATAATTGCAAAATATCATTTCTAATTTCGAACAATTTGGTGATAAGATATAATTAAAAAACATATTTTCAATTTTTTTTATAAGTAACTATAAGAAAAAACAAACTTTACTAAAGCATTATTCTCTACAAAAAATATTCTTCAGAAATTTACTTTAATTTAAAAATGTAATATAAGGTTAATAGATTAATAAATAAATAAGTTTTATAATATTTTAGAGAGAATTATTGAAATAAAATAACTTAAATGATAATTTGTCAAACAAAATTTCTAGATAAACAACGAAATTGATAATTAGAAGAGATGAAGATTTAAAAATATATTAACTAATTAATTAGCAATCAAATTAAGACATTATAGTTCATCCAAAACAGATTTAAACTGATATATATTGAAAGGATTAGATAACAAAAATTATTTGCAGATCAGTTAAACAAAAATAAATTTAATAAATTCCATGTTAAGGTTTTCCCCGAAGGCTAAAAGTCCACAAAAAAAATCTCATGATACTTTTGTAATCATTTTTGAAATTAAAAACTTTAAACTTTTTGTACCGAACCATATTTTGTTTTAATTATGACTTTCTATAAACAAGCTTTGTTTTAAACTTTTTTGTAATTTATATCATCCTGTAATAAAAAGTTTTATATTCTGAAAACTTTTTCTAATACACTATTGTTTAAAACTAATAATTTGTTCTCTCAACCTATTTAACAAAATTCTTAAGGATTACAATTTTCCATACATCCTTAAAGAACTATCATTTAAAATTGATTTATTTTATAGATGTAATAGCCTTATGGATTTATAGCTATTTCAATAAGGTAATCACGGTTTAGAACCCTTTTCCCAACTCCATAAATACAGAAAACTTTGTCACCTCTTTTAAAAGTATGCTACAAGTGTATGTGACTTAAGTAAATAGTTAAAAGATTAAATATAAGGCTGCTATATTCTCTACTCATTTTGTATCTTTTTTTATTTCTATTTTTATCATACATTGCATAAATTTACCATTGTAATGTTCTTATTTTCTATCTACTCTAGCTACGTAGAGCTGGGCACTTGTGACCTTTCGTTATTTCTCTACAATTATATCGTTTCTGTTAATTTAACTTTAATCAAAATTTAATTTTGAATGAAAAATGTTTTAAGGGTACAAGTAACGTTGAAAGTAAGCCTTTTCATTGAACGTTGTCATTAATAAACAATTTTTAAATCTTCGATTACTAATATAAGACTTATATTTAAAACAACTTTTGTTCGGGATTGCGGTTGACGGCTTTTTTTAACTTACGCCAATTTAGTCTAAACATTGTGTTCAACTGTTATATTCAACATTTGATTGCATTTTTGTGCTGGTAATTATAAACAGTATTTAAACTAATTTCATTATACCTAGAAAATAAAGTTTTTATTGCACTTCTAGAAAGAATATTCTATCGATATTGTTGTCTTGACTGCCTGCAACTAGTTTCAAATTAAAAAGTATTTTTAGCCAACCAATTGTTGTAGTTCCTTTTTGCTTTTTTGTTACTTTATTATTTATTGATATAACCGTGCAATAATTATTTCTCTATAGTTATATAGTTCCTGCTGGATTTACACTATTTTTATAAAATTGTACATTTTCAATATATGTTTTAGGAGGCACTCAAACTTCTAGAACAGTGTTTGTCCTGCTTGTTTTTAAATTTCAATCTGTCCGCAAAAATCTAGTTTTACTTAACGTAAATGTCAAAAAATTCTTTTTACGAGAAGATAGTCACAAAATTTAAAATGTCACATCATAAAGCTATTGATCTTAACTATTATTTTTCTCAGCTTATAAATTTTACGAGTTTTACTAATACCTGGTTATCAAATAAACTCTATGTACGGCTGAAAGCTTAGTTTAATTCCAAACTTTTCCGTCACAATTTCAGCTTGAGCTTTACAGTCTACTTAAAGGTTTGCAGACTTAATCTCTTAAATAAGCAATTAAATCAACGTTGGTGACCCATTTAGTACCTTTGCGACTCATACTTTGCAGACTGATTCAGACTGAAAAACACAAAGGTATTTAAAAAGATAGCATTAGAATTCGAATACTTTAAGTAGCATCAACTACCAAAAAATTATCTTTACATAAAGACCTGAAACTACTCAAGGCAGCAACCTACAATGAAGGTTTGTCTAACAGAAAATTATTCATATTTTATGATTTGGAGTTTGAATAATTGTCTCAGTAAACTAGCAGAAAAAAAGAATTTGGTACACTGGTCGAAAATTGCCTTATTTATTGAGATGAGAAAAGTTTATATTTTGTTGTTTTCGATTTTACTAAATTTTGAGGCACTGACGCTATGATAAGTTAAAATTTAATATTTAAGATATTACTCATTAATTTCAATTATGAAGTAGATTTTTCAGAAATTATTTTTTTAGAAATATTAGTAAACACGTTGTGCTAATAACTTTTGAACAAATAATGTCATTTTATAGTATTTAACAAATAACTAAAGATTTACTTTATTTCCTAGTAATGTTATTCCATAGTTTTAATATTAAATATTACTGTTTTGCTATTGAAACTTCAAATTTTCAAGTATATTAGTGTCCCTAGATGGAGCGGGGAGATTGGATCCAACTAAAATATTCGGAAAAGAAGTAGCATCTTAAACAAAAAGAAACTAAAATTTATATAAAACTTTTGCTGGTTTGGGTCGGATGAAAGTTTATTTGTTAAAAATTTGAGATAAACAATTACTTAGTTTTTATGTTTGTCTATTAAGTACAATTTGAATAAAGTTGATCATTTGAGGTTGTCCACTTATCAGTTTTTATGGTTATTTCAACAGTAACTATACTAAAAACCTTATATTTTGTATCTAATATTGAATAAAAATATTTTTCTAAACATTTGAATGATAAAAATTTGAATAGATTTTGCTACCAAACAATCAGTTGCATTTAGATTAATAAGTCATCAAAAACACTCGAAACATCTGAAGTTTTATCATATCTGATTTAATTGGTTGTTACGTTAATATCAAGCACGAGCTTTAGTACGATTTTGGAAGATTGGCAATTTGAAAGTCGATGTGTAAGAGATAAAACTGTTTAATTTCAATATTTTACTTGTTGGGATGCTACAAATTGTACAGCTTTTACTTAACTTGTGTTCTCTTCCCAAGGTATAAACTATTTTATATGTAAAGCTGTAAAATTTAATTTTAATAATATTCAAATTGATTGAATAATGAAAAACTAGACAAACAAAATAGTTGACATATTTTAAAGTAGGTCTACTATATTTAGAGTAGCAAAAGGTATTGCAAAAGAAAACTTTTTCAGATAAAGTTGTCATCTTATTTCTTTTGCTATTTAAAACTGATCTTTACTACTTATTTCATAAGACGATTTGAATTATTGGTTCCTGAGCAGTATCTCTTAAATCGAGTCTTTAAACTTCAGTAGATTCTGGCAAGCTTCTTACTGAGTCTACAAATCCTGTTTCATTTCTAATAATGAGATCAGAAAGCTCAAGGACTTCTAAAAATTGAGAAAACAAAAATTGTTTACGATATGTAAAAGTTATGCGAATCAACTTCACAAACCAAATGGGAGCTAGCTACTGAAAAATATTCAAAAATGTTTAACTTATTTTATAAAAAACAAAACTCCTTTGATGCTTAAAAAGTTCTAAAGTTATATACGCTCCCATACGTCTGTTATCATTAGTATCTTAAGTGTATCAATCAAATTGTGCTGGCTTAATTTTTTCAAGGTTAGCTATTAGTACTATTACTAATTTTTTGTTAAAACATAAGTATTTTTATCAAATAAGTTTTTTTTTAAGCAAACATATGCATAAATCTAAATTACTTTTCACTAAAACCGCCAAATTTTAGTAATAACGAATGCTGAACCATCTACTTGATGCAGATATACTTTATAATAAAAATATAGTCTGCTGCACTCTTCCTGTTATCTTTAAGTATATTTTTTAGTAAATAAATATTTACTTTTATTTTTATTATATATGAGATCCTATAATAATTTTTTGTTATTGTAATATCGATTCTTAATAAGTTGAAATTATTGTAATGAATTATTATATATTTTTATTTATACAAAGTTTAATAAAAAAACATTGTTTTTTTGCACATATTAAATAGTTAATTCAAAATGCCACAAAATTAGTTCACTATTTAGATAGTTCCACAAAGATAGTTCACTTATTTATCATTTTTATGTGTATACTATCATAAAATTACTTTGATAGCAAAACTTATATTTTAAATTAAGTTTTGGGAAGTTTTAATAACTTTTATAAAGTATTTGTAAGTAACAGTAGCATATAAGACAATAAAAAATTATATATCTTATCTCTAATATTTTTCTGAATATTTTTGTGACTGTCAATAAAAGTTAGGTATCTGGTATTTTGATAGCTTCTAATTACATTTTTTTTTGATTCTGTACCTACATTACCATCAATTTTCTTTTTGTAGTTTTACTTAAAGCTATGTTTCAAGCTGCAGGATCTGAGTTTCATGAAAATAATATTGCTGATTATCAGTCATTCACTGAAATTTTGAATAACAAAAACTATGGTAAAAGTCTTTTTATTCATACTTCTGTCTTTTGCTTTTTTATAATTATTAACTTTTATTTATTTAAATTAATTGTTTATTTAGTGTGCGTATAATATATTAAATTAAAAATCAAAGTTAATTTAATTTTTTTGTTTTTTTTAGTAAACTTCTTCACTTTTTATAAAGTTAGCTCTTATTGAAATTTATTTACTTTTGATTATTATTATTATATGAAATAAAGTTGTGTCAGATGTTTAGTTATTTTATAATTGAATATTTGATATATGTTAATATTTACAATATCAAAATTGATATTTAGGTGATGAAAATAAGTTGAAAGCTGCAAAAGAAATAAATGATCATTTTGAGGTATTTTAACTTTATTTATGAATTTTTCTGTAAGAGTTTGTTAATACTTAGAACATTTATAAGTTATATATATTTTTTAAATAACTTAAGTTTTATGGTTTATAAGTTATGATTCTGTAAAAGTAATAGTTTTGGAATAAATTTTATAAATTGTTTATTCAAAAGGATATTGCCCATTCGTCAAAGTATTCTGACTTTTTGAGTGTTTGCATTCCCAACTTTATAAGGTTTATGCATGATACGAAACCTGAGTTTGTATCAGAATCTAATGTGCAGGTATTTCATTGTTTATTACTATGAACTGTTTATTTGATTCTTATGAATATAAAATTTGTAATTGAACTTTTAGGTTTGATTCTATTAAATTGTGTATATAAGAAATGTTTTTCTAAATAAATATTGTTTATAGCCTGCTTGGTATATAAAGGTTTTAAATTGTAATAGTTTCTATTAATTATTTTGTTATTTTCCATCTATTTTTGTGTCCAAATACTTATCTGATGACAATAGTAAGTGATAAATTTGAACATTGGCAATTTTAATTTGATAAATGTTATTCAAAAGATTTTTGTAAACCATTCAATCTTCATTACTTCAAAAACTTCTGTGATTTGATAATTTAAAAGATAATTTTAATTGAAATGACCAAATTTATCTTCTTTAGCTATTACGAAAGCTAATTTTGGATATGATACACCGGATCCCTACAAATGATCAACTAAGAACTCATGTAAGACCTATAATTGCGCTCTGTTTCAGTCTTCTAAAAGTAAGTTTCTATCTGGAACAAACATTTGACTTCTAACACCAACTTCTGAAGGTGGATAATGAAGAAAACTCATTAGTGTGTATCAAAATAATCATTGAACTTCATAAACAATTTCGTCCACAAATATCAGCTGATGTCAGTTTGTAGAAATTATATTTTTCAGCTCAAACATATTTGTTTCTTCCTCAGATTCCTCAATTTTTCTCTCTTGTAAAGAAGATGTATGCAGACTTACCGCCGAATATGGTGAGATTTTTATCTCTTGTCATCTACAGCGGTTTAATGAAGTTGTATTTTAGACGTGGTTGTTTGAAAACCCAGGTGCTACCGATAACTCTGTCCCTGATCCTGAACGTATAGGGATGATCACGACAGTTTCATTTCCAGGACAAACCTCTGCTGAAAATAAAACTGTAAATATTTCCACCTGCATTCATCAAATTCGTCAAAAAGAAATTTATTTTTACTTCCCAAATGACTTCATCTTAAATCTTCTAATAAAAATTTTATCTTTTAAGACATATATTCCAAGGGCACTAAACTCTATGAAGGTCCTACAAGAGATCCCGATCACAGTTGTACTTTTGTACCAGGTAATCTGTCATCTGCATCTTCATATCTCTTCTAAATCTTCCTATTTTTTGTAGCTGTACGAGAAAGACACACAGCTATCTGTAAATGATCTTCTGCCTTTGATAATGAAAGCTCTTTTATTACAACCATCTGAAGAAACAAGGAAACACCCGAGCTTTAATGCTGAACTTTATGTCGATTTTACAGCAGCTCAAATTAAAACTTTATCTTTTGTAGCATTTTTTATTCGAGTATTTCGGGTAAGTTCGTGTATTTGTGTGAAAATTTTTCCGCAAATCAATTTTAAACTGATCTTAACTTTGATCTTAAACTTAATTTGATTTTCTTGCCAGAATAAACGTGATTCTGTTAGTGCGCATATTCTAGTTAGTACTGATTTTGTTTCTATATTTTTAATCACAAAACAAAAGTGCATTTGTAAACAAGAAATTATTTGCAGGAACGAATCTTATCTTACTCCAACGACATGGTCCAGGCAATTCTGCAATTACTCGCTAATTGTACCCCTGAGGTTTCTTCTCTTCGAAAAGAGCTCCTCATTGCAGTGCGCCACCTACTGGCGACTGATCTGAGGCTAAGTATGTAAAAACTAATCAACCAATCAGAGAGCAGTATTTGGACTTTATAGAGTTTATACCTCATATGGACAAGTTGTTTGATGACAAACTGATTATTGGGTCAGGGTGGTCTGCAAGAGAAAACCTCAGAGCTTTAGCCTACAGTACACTCGCAGATGTCACTCATCATGTCCGGGGGCAGCTATCTCTCTCACAAGTACGCCACCTAGTGTCATCTCTTTATCTTCTTCCTCTTTTCTCCTACAGCTTTGCTCCAGCGTCCACATGTTCTCGAAGAACGTTCACGATGATGCTCTGGCCAGCTCCTTTCAAACAATCTCTTGTAAACTTCTCTTTAATCTCGTTGATTGCATTTCTAAACGAGGTGAAATTGAAAAGCAACAGGTACATAATCTTCCTCATCTTCCAAAGTCCTCCTACTCATCTCTGATCTTTAGCAAAAGAGTCGTGATCTTTTGATGAGGATTCTAGAAGTATTTGTGCTGAAATTCCGCTATATTTCCAAGCATATCCTCCCGATCTTATTCAGTAGATGCAAACCTTATCCCGATATGAGTCTTACCGGATCCAAACAGAAATCCGAAAAGGGATCTGCTCTTCCTACATCCGCTGCTGATAAAACCTTTCTGGTATCTCCTAATCTTCATCTTCTCATCCTCAACATCCACTCTTCCGCAGGCAGAGCCTTCTGATTCTCCTGTTTCTAAGAGTAACGCGATCGACATCGATAAAGAATGGAAGATCAACTCTTTCCCTTCGGATTCGTTCCAGCGCCTCCTCAGATCGTCTTGTTGCATCATGGCAGTGAACGAGACCCGAAGTCTGGTCAGGACTTTAGTAGCTGGGGTCAAGACCATCACCTGGACCAATTCATCGAGGACAAATTCGTCCAAGGACGGTTCTAATATTTCCAGTGCTTCGGGACGGACTTCCAACAAACAGTTTTTGCCAGAAGAAACTGAACTCTTCATTAAATTGGTCCGCTACGCTCTTCAGGCGCTCGATATTTATCAGGTTGGTCACTAGTGGGCGACAGTGCGCTATAAACAGCAAAGCGTGTGCAACCGAGTGTTACAATCACGTGACTTGTTCTTTGATGGCAGATTACGACTATGAGTTCGAGCCATTTAGTAATTCGGCCAAATTTGTCGCCGGTGAGAATTTTAGAAGAGAAAGAAGTTTTGGAGCATTTTGCTGGAGTTTTTACGATGATGAATCCTTCGACTTTCAGCGATATCTTCTCAGCTACTATTGATTACGTTGTTGAGCGAACTTACACCAACCATGCACTTCAAGTGAGTACTTCATGTCACTAATGTATGCACATCGTACTCACTTGTTGATATCGTAGATCATTGCAAACGCTTTCCTAGCAAGCCCAGGAACTTCTGCAACCTTTGCTACAATTCTAGTCGAGTTTCTTCTTAATCATCTAGAAGAGATGGGTCGTCCTGGCGAAAAGTCCAACCTCTATCTAAAACTTTTCAAAGTAAATGGATTTATCGCGACAAGACGCAATCTTGTCTTCATCTTCTTACTCTCAGCTTGTCTTTGGATCTGTGTCTTTGTTTGCAAACTCAAATGAGCAGATGTTGAAGCCTCATTTGCATACGATCGTCACTAAATCGATGCTTCTCGCGAATAGCGCTCAGGACCCCTACAACTACTTCTTGCTGCTTCGCGCGCTCTTCCGATCGATTGGCGGAGGAAGCCACGATTCGCTTTATCAGGAGTTTCTTCCACTACTTCCTAACCTGTTACAAGGTGAGAAACTTTCGTCGAAAGCTTTCAATTGCTTCGACGCAGACGCGCGTTCACCTTTTCGAAGTCAATTACGTGGCTTCCATTTCCAGACACATAGAATTGAAAATTTCACTAAATTTAGAAACCATCATTAAATAAATTCAATTAAAATAAACTGCAAATATATCGACAAGTTTGCCACCAGGTGGCGCTGTTACACCCTTGGAATCTCACAGAGTTACCATAGCAACATCACTCTCCTAGTAACATCGTGATTTTTGTTTCATGATTATGTTTAGGTTTGAACAGCTTACAAAGTGGCCTTCATAAGCAGCATATGAAGGACTTGTTTGTGGAATTGTGTCTAACGGTTCCTGTGCGTCTCAGTTCTCTTCTTCCCTATCTTCCAATGCTTATGGATCCTTTAGTGTCCGCTCTTAATGGATCTCAAACACTCATCACACAAGTGAGGGTTTTATTCTCGGTTTTTTATACTTGTAAAAAAGGCCAGTGTTTGATGATTCATGTTTTAGCTAATTATTTGCAATCCGATATTACGCAAAAATCTTTCAAACCCCCCCAAAAAAAAACGGTCGCTTTAGTCGCAACCAAAGGTTTGTTGCACTAAAAACGAAATTCTTTCATTCTGGTCTTTCCCAGCTAAGAAAACATTCTTAAACTGCCATCTCTTTTAACGCTTCAATTGAAAAGTCGTTTGATGGGTGGAAAAGACGAGGATCAGTTGTCAAGACAGCACAAAAATTTCTCTATCATCATCTTAAAACTGTCTTCTTTTCAATTCTAACCTCCGGCACTCGGTGTATGAGCGGCACGCGGCAAGTGTGTGTGTTCTACCCGCGTGGTGTGTGTGCTGCACGCGCCCTATCTGCCGGCTAGTGTTTACCTTAAATGTAAACAGTAAAAACTTGTCTCTTTCTTTTCTCCTATCCACTTTTCTCTCTACACCGACATCAACTCATGCAAATCTGTCCTTTATTCTGTATTTTGCAGGGTCTGAGAACTTTAGAGCTATGTGTGGATAACTTACAACCAGATTTCTTGTATGAACATATTCAGGTATATCTTTTCCACTCCCTTAATTTGATCCAATTTCACTCTGATTTCTATCTCAGCCTGTCAGAGCTGAATTGATGCAAGCTCTCTGGAAGACACTAAGAAATACAGCCGATGATGTAGCTCATGTAGCATTTCGTGTCCTAGGCAAGTTTGGAGGCTCTAACAGGAAGATGTTGAAAGAAGCACAGAATCTCAATTATGATGATTCTTACTCTTTCGGACCTTCTGTTAAAGTGAAGTTTCAGCAATGCAACCAAGAGATCTCAATCCATGTAAGATCCTTACACAAGACTTTCTCCGAACAACTCTCTATTTATTGTGATGAATTTTCTTGAGTAAATCTCAAAAACGTTTTCACCTCACAACCAGTCATCAAGTTTTTCGTTCACAAAATTCAACTAGAAGATCGCCTCCGGCTGCTGTATCTCGCGCCAACTTTCATCGAAATTTCAAATACTGAAACTAATTTCATAAAACTTTAACATCAACTTCATCTTTCATCACTTCAAGTTGAAAGAGAGTTCACCCAAGTGTTCTCAAAATCCCCGCCGTTTCCTCCTCTCACCTCTTTCGATCTTCAGATCAAAGATGTCATCTCATTTGCCGCAAAAACTCTGAAGAATCTCTCATCTGATGACTACCTTCGCGAGCAATCCTTCACCGTTGTCAAGTGCTTCCTAGTAACGATCTTCATCTAGTCTCAATCTTCATCTGATCATCTTCATGTTCAGACCTCTATGATGAACACAGAAGATCTTTCAAGTCATCTGCTGCAGCTCCTGAGTCATCCCAACTTTTCCAGCTCCACTATGACGTCACCGCTCATCTGCAAATGCAGTGATGACGTCACGCGCGATACTTTCAAGCAAGCACTGGTGGGAGCTATCAGTGAGTAAATTAATTGATGCCGTCGCGAATCGCTGTCACCATAGCAACCTACCTCACGCATATGCACTAATCTTTCTTTCCACATATGTCACTTGAAAGAGGTTGATTTCGGGTATTCCCCGGCAACTGGCTTGCTTCGCGCTCATTGGTTGGTTCTTTAAACTCGTAACGTTCTTTCCCATTTTTACTGCTGATTCTTCATCTGCCACTTGCGTGTGTGTGCTTTTACGCGCGCATTTGCTCGCGCATGCGTGTGTGCATATGCTGTGAAAAATGGAATCTGTTTGGGCGGTTGCGGAGTTTGAAGACGGCTTGTGATTGGTTGATTTCTATAAATGATTATCACATCAGATTATTGAATCGTTTGGTGATGATGCAACTTTATAACTCGAGCTTACATTACTTAGCAAGATTTTACCATCGCGCTTGGTTCAAAGTTCGGTTTAAAGTTAAAAAAAGCCACATAAGCAATTCATATCGCGAAGAATCGCGCTTTCGACGCGCATACTTCTACGCACACACGCGCCTTCTTTGAATGGTTCTCATTTTGAGTCAGTTTTAGTCGAGCTGGTTGATGTCGATTCAAATTGGCGCGCGATTTGCTTTCAGCTTCTGATCTATGAGTCATATTCTCTGTTGAAAAAATTATTGATTCAAGAGAGGCAGAGTCAGAAAAGGAAAAAATTCCACGAAAATTATGAGTCAAAGTGATGAAGTAGCCAATGAGAAGCAAGCAAGTGTGAAGCGAACCATCTACATGTTGTTTGGTTAACTCACACAGCAACCTTCTCACACCACCAAATGATTCTACCTTACGGTTAATAAATTCCTCTTACTCTCGTCTCTTTAAACTCACAAAAAGCTGGAAGCTAGCGGGTGAGTTACTTGCGAAATGATGGGGGGGAGGTAAATTTGCCGCTTGTATGGGTGGTTGGTTTGATCTCAGCACATGGGTTACAAGAACGGAAACTACTCGCGAAGCCATGCGTCATCGGCTTTCTACTTTTTCATCTTTCTCTAGTTTACTCTATCGCTAGTATTGAAAAGACTGAACTGGGTATAAACCAGCCATTTGCTGAGTTCAACTTCTCCATTACTTGTCCAGTTTCAATCTTTTAAACTTTCAACATTCGGGTTTGTTTGAGTTTTTTTTTCTTGCTTTCAGTTTAAACGCTGATTTTTTGTAGCAAATATTTTCGCAGAAAAATTATTTTTACATTTTTTTTTTAATCTTTTTTTTGTGACGTTTTTTTTCAAAATTTTTATCGAATTCGAAAATTTAGGAACTTTTTTTTTTCTGATAATAATTTTTATTTTCGAAAAATATTTTGTCAATTCTTTTCGTCAAAATCGTCTCAAATATTTGTACAAATTTTTCTGCGATTTATGCAAATTTATTACCTTCAACCAAATCGATTTTCAATTTGTTATACATCTTTAACATGATCTCAGACTGATCTTCATCATTTTATCATTTTAGTGGCGGCAGGGTCAAAAGATGCGATCTTTCGATCTAAAGCTCTTCAATTTATTGGAGACATCGTTCGCCACTACACCCTCATATCGATTACCCAGCATTTTGCTTCTAGTTCATCCTACAAAAAGCACAATCAAGGTACAGTTTAACCTGCCTGGCAAGCTAGGGCTGGGCCGATTGGTTGGACCAATCACTGATTGGCTGAAATTTGACAATTTTCTTTCGAATCATTTGAACCAGTGATGTTTTAAACTCTTAATTTTTTAAACAGATGCCCCGCGGGTCGATTGTGACACGGAAATGGACCCGTTTGTGGTCGTGGACGCTATCGCTGAATGTATGGCATGTGAGGAAAAGGAAATGTGCCTGGTCGGCAACTTTGCCCTGGTCCACATGCTGAAAATAGCTGGTCAGTTGACTGTCCCTGGTCCACAACTCTTACAACATTTGTCATGTTGCAGCATCTGTTACTGGAAGTTACAATCGCGCGACCGATCTTGCGATATTTGCTCATCTATCCGATCAAATCTGTTCGTGTTGTTACGAGCGCGCGTGGTTTGCCAAATATGGAGGTTGTTACGCGATCCGTCACTTGATGGCGATAGTAAGTAGATGTACGATCTGTGTAGCTCCGAATCATCTGAATCTTATGATCAGATGCCAATGAAATGGATTCTCACGCAACAATACTCCTTCCTTCGCGCGCTTCTATTCGTCATCATGGATTTGACTAATGAAGTTTCTAGTGGCGCCATCGATTTGGCGAAATCGATCCTGGAGGTTTTTAAGTCTATCTCATCCTGCGTCATGATCTTCATCATCTCTTTTAGGAGCTAATCATCAAATGTGCCTCACCTCTGTCCCCGGACTACCTCACCGACCCACAAATGCTGTCCGTTCAACAAAACTCAATCAAGCGTGTCTTGCACGAACTGGTCAGAGAAGTGACGTCACCCAATCGACTCGTGAGGCAGCAGGTACGTCATCGAAACAGTGACGTCACCAAGCGGTGAATACGACTTCAAACAACGAGCAAAAACCGATAAAACCGGTGGTTTCCACCCCCCTCCTCCTCGCCCGCCACCGCTTCTGTTCGCTCTTCTCTTCCAAGCGATTCATTGTTGGTTTGAGTCATAATCGTCTCGAGCGTATTTCACTTCGCGCGCTTTTCCTTCCCCTCCCCCGCTTCCCTCTCTCTTCTGACCACTCCACTCGACTAGTGATTCGAATTTTTTGGCGCGCGAGTAATCTGTGCACGCGACGCACACACGCACTGAGACATCGTCAAGCCCGGCTTCAAAAAGTGGTTTCCGATGGTGGTGGAGACGGGCTAAAACCACTGTACCGCGGCCCCTTTCCTACCCTTTTTTTTGCTTACACGTCCTGCACTTTCAGGCCGTCGACTTGCTGCGTATTCTCGCGACTACATCGAAACAAAGTAGCGTCAGTGACGTAGTGAGTCCTCATAGCGACGTTCTCGTAGACACAGTCCCGCCACGTAAACACTTACTACGCCATCAACCGGTCAACACACAAATTGGCTTGATGGACGGAAACACCTTCTGCTACTCGCTCCAACCCCGTCTCTTCTTCCTAAATCTCAATCTTAAAGAGCATAAGGTACCCGGATCCCAGTCCCTTCATCCTTGACTCTATTAAACAATCCATGCTTTTTAAGGTGTTCTTCACTGAGCTCTTTAACATTTGTGAGGCTGATGATGCATCTTTGAGGAAGTTGGCTTGTTACAAGAACGTTGCAGATCTTACACCACTTCGAGTCAGCGCGATGAACACGCTATCAGTCCTTCACTACATTCCCCAGGTTTTTGCTCTCAAACCCTCTGGTGGTCACTTAACTCTTCTAATAGGTCAAAGAGCGGATCATCAATGTCCTCTTTAAACAGCTGGGATCTGAGAGCAAGAAGTTGATGGAAACCGCTGAGAAATGCATTAGGCAGTTCTTAAAAGGTACTGAAGCTGGTGAAACCCCGATTGAAACAGATACAGTCCATCATGCCATGCGCCCCACACTACTCAAGATGGGTGACTACAGGTATGGCCCACTCCTCATCCAGCATCCAAATTTCCAATCAGCCCGTTTACAGGAATCTAAACTTGACGGTAGTTCGACACCTGGCGGCGCTATCGCGTCTTTTTCCCAATACTTTTAACGAAAAGTTATGTGAGCAACTTCATGCCCACCTGTCCAAATGGCTTGAGACCGCCTTACACAAGCAAGCCCTGGTCGCCACAACTTCAAACAATCAAGTGAACGGAGGACCCAATTCCCCCCACATTTTATCTGGGGCGGGAATCGAGCAGAAAGCAGATGTTTCATCCGAACTAGAGCTTTGTTCGGCCATTCTCGAAATCTTCCATTTAATCCCTCTTTCTCCGAAGGTCTTTACATCGATTCGACACGCACGCGCTTTAACTGTATGACATAATAGACGCTGTTGGAACCGCTACTGATTTTAGTGGTGAAAACCGAAAGCCGACTACATCTGGAAGTAGGAAGTCCTCTGCGCGCGCCACTATTTCGTTTCTTACGTCAACATGCCGAAACCGCGGTGAACATCTTTCTGAAAGAGTCGCGCGCTGTTGATAAACACTGGAACCGGATGTTGGTAGGTGCCCCCACGCCCTTCACGTCCCACACTAACCTCTCGTCGCTAGGTGGCGTTTCTGAGGCAAGAGGACGGGCAGAAGTTTCGCGACGCGATGGAATCGAAGATCGATTGTCTTGTGCGTTTGTGTTTCAGCAGCAAATGCGTTGATACTGTCACCTCTAATCCCAAACTTGCCGAATTACAATATCTAGGAATTAAAGTGAGTCTGAAGATCTTTAAGATCTGATCTTAATGATGAAGATTTTATAGATTATTTGGATTCTTACTAAACATAAGAAGACATTTCTAACTTCTAACGATGCGCTCTTTAACCACATCTTCCTCATATGGACCAACCCAAAATATCACGAAAATCTCGATCAAGGTATCTTCATCCTCACTTCCCGCTCCTCATCTTCTAATCTTTTAAATGATGCAGTTGAATCTGGGATGAAAAGTCGCCTAGATGAGAGCAGAATCATCAGCAAATGTTTCTTGCAATATGCAAAAGAACATCCACAACAAATCCAACTTCAATTTCATCTTCTTCACGCTTTCATATACAGAGGACTTGCCGACTTCACCTTCCTCAAAGATTGGTTTGATGTCCAGTTGCCCACCAAGTACGCTGTCCCACAAAAACGCATGGTAAGGACAGCCACCTCTATGTGGACCACACTGACCTTCACTTGCTCCTAGATCTTCTTTCAATTTGTTGAGATCTACAACGAAGACCAATTCACGCCTAAACTCAAGGCTCTCATTATCAAGATGATTCTTATCCCAATCTTCAGACACGCTTTCGACAACAACGAAGGCAAACAGCTGATCGTTGGCGACGGTTGCCACGAAACCGCCGACTGCATCACGATACTAATCGAGAAGTAAACAAATGGCCCAACAACTGGTCCCCAACCACAGCTATTCCGTCCACAGGGTCATCGATGCCAGTAAACAGCCACATCAGACCTCAGATGCACTTCTGGTTCAGCTCTTCCGTCTCTTCTCGTTACTCGTGGAACAAGCTCCAGATCACATCGAAGATTCGAAGAACAAACGTCATGGCAACAAGCTTCGTCGGATCATCACGTTTGCCTGGCCATGTCTGGTGCCTCGTAACTGCGTTGACCCGGCCAGCAAGTACCATGGACACCTTCTACTGTCCCATATCATCGCGCGTTTCAATCTCAGTCGACGAATCGTGCTTCAAACCTTCTATTCGCTCCTCAAGGTGCCCACTCCCCTCCCCCTTCACCACCTTTTTCATCTCTTTTTTATCAGGCCCACTCTCACGAAGCGCGGCCCATCGTACGTCAGGCTCTGGACGTCATACTGCCCTCGATGCCGTATCGTATGGATGGGGCCAAAGCTTTTATCCACTGGACCAGGAAGATTCTTGTAGAAGAAGGACACACAATCTCACAACTGATACATGTCCTACAATTGATTGTCCGCCACCAAAAGGTCACTACCTAAACTATCTCCGGCCCATTTGACCGAAGCCTTCTACCAGGTCTATTACCCCGCAAATGCGTCCCTCATCCAACAAATGGTGGCCTCAATGCAACGTTTGGGGCTGGCACCTAACAATAATCGCGAACAAAGAAGACTAGCGGTTGATGTCGCTGAAGCATTGATAAAATGGGAGATTAGGAAGCACTCTGAGTCTACAACCACTTCTGTTGACGGTCAGTGACTCCTGGCAACGTCCTGGACCACTTCTTATCGCCCTTTTTCATTTCAGACACTGTTAAAATAGAATTGGGGGTCAATTTGGCCACCCCGTCCACTAGTGGCGCTGTTACGTCCAAGGACAAGTTTGAAATCGAACCAAAGCATAGATCCGCGGTCGTCAACTTCTTGCTGTGTATGGCAGTCCAAGTTGGACCGACAAATCCACCTCGCTGTCCCACATCTAATACCATTCAACGTTCGCAAACCATCGATAATTCGCAATCGGCTTGTGACCAAGTAACGCGTCGTTGCATTTCGCTTCTATGTAGCGCGCTTCTGCCAGAAGTCTGGCCCAACACTGAACTCAGCCTGCAGTGGCTGGATAAGACCCTTATCTCAGCAGAAAGCAACCAACCGGTCAGTAACTAACATGTCCCCACTGTCCACCATTAACTTATCATCAACAGAATATCACTTCAATCAGCGTGGCACTCGAAGTCCTCAGCAAGCTTCTGAACGTAGTTACCAAGGCAACGGTGGTCTCGTTGTTGAAGCCGCTACAACGTGGACTCGCTGTTTGTAGTTCCTGTTCCAGTCTTAAGGTACCACCTTGCCCATATCTTCCTCCTGATCTTTCTCAAACTCTTCTTTCAGGTCGTCAACGCTGTTCAAGTTGTTCTGACTAAAGTCTTCAGTCTACATCCTCTCAACACGTCATCGACTTCGAGAAGCGACGTCATCAGTGACATCACTAACGAGCTTGAAGGTCTCTTCATGTCTGTAAAGAAGGTGGTAGATGATGGCTTGTCAGCTTACGACAAACCCAATTCCCCTGTTTCAAGTACATTCATCTTTCTTCCTCATCTTCATCTAATCATCAACTTTTGCAGAACTTCTTCCGGCTCTTAAGACCCTTAATTCGGCCTGCATCCACATACCTACCTACATCGACTCTGTTCTTCCACTCTTCGTCAGATGCTTCCAGAAATTAGTCAAAGAACATCTTCAATCACTTCATCAACAGCAAATTAGCACAAATCCAACTGATCCGCGTAAGTTGCTTCATCACCTCCACTTCATCCTCTTCTCAACTTCCTCAACTTAGTTCTAGTTGAGATGACGATCATGTGTTTGGAGCTGGTCAAGAAGAGGGTCTGTGTGATGAACAATGACACGCGAAGGACTTTCATTCACAGTTCGATTGTTCAAATCATCGAAAAGTCCACAGAGGTGAAACTGTTAAAAGCGGTCATCAATATTGTTGGTGAATGGCTCAAGGTAACAAGATCGCGTCTTGTGGATTCGGTAGTTGATGAAAACTCTCGTCACAGGCTCCCAACAACAGCGAGGGGTTGACTCACCGCGAGAAGAATCTCATTTTAACCAAACTGATGAATCTAGAGACGAAATTTGTGAATGAAGTGGAATTATGTAATGGTTTCCTCCAACTTGTCAACTACATTTACAGGTTCCCTCCCATTTCCAAACCAATTATTCACAAATTTATTATTTCTCGTTGCTAATAGAGACAAAATGATGACGTCCAGTGACTTGCTCACCAAATTAGAACCTGCGTTTCTATCAGGCCTTCGATGTGTCAACCCGGAAACTCGAAATCTGTTCTATGAAGTCTTCAACTCGAGCATCGAGCGACGTTTATATCCGCGACTCGCTTACATCGCTTGTATGCAGAACTGGGAACAAATTTCCAACCAGTACTGGATCACTCAGTGCTTAGAGGTTGGTCCACAACCACTGGTCCCCGGTTTCTCACTGTTTGTTGTTATAGTTCATCTTAGACGTTTGTGACCGCGACCAACTGGTCATGGGTCGGGGTTCAGGTCATCTTTTACCTTCTATTACGTCATCGATGAAAAGCGACGACCTGGAGCCAATAAAGCGTATCAAAATCGAACCAATCAGCAATGAGGAAGGAGTAGTTGACAAGGTGGGACATGGGACTTCAATTTGAGATCCGATTTGAGTATCTTCTTCAGGATGTTGAGGAACAAATTGAATTGTGTAAAAGTTGGAAGCTTAATTACGATCATATCCAATCAAATGAAAGTTTAAAGAAGGAAGAAATCGCCCAATCACAAACCGCCGCCATCACCACTCTACAACCTCCTCTACCACTAGAGGTCGTAATCAATCAGTGAGTTTCGCTTATGACGTCTTGATGATCACGTATGACGTCACGACGCTCGCTTGCAGACATCAAAACTTCTTGAACTCTCAATCACAAAGAAAAATGAAAGATTTTCTTGCCGCAATTTCACAACTTTGTCACTCAAGCGTGCAACTCTCTCATGACATCTGGTGTCAGCTTTTCCCCACTATCTGGTCCACATTTACATCACAAGAACAACGGGTTTGTGTCCCATACTTCTCGCCCCTTCCCTGCTCATTTTGTTTTCTCTCTCCCTTAGAGTTTGACGCGAGAATTTACTGCTTACGTCAGTGGCGCGGTCACGAACCGCTCACTTCAATCGCATCCATCCGCTATCCAGACCCTGGTCGAGGGCTTCACCCACTGTGTTCCGCCCATCACTCTCCGTCCCATGATTCTGACCAACCTGGGACGCGAGAGGAACTTGTGGTTCCGGTGTGCGCTGCTTCTCGAGCAGATGATGTTGAATGGACGAATGGCGGTCGATCCGAACAGCGAACCCGTGTTCTCATCTCACAAAGAGGTTTGTGTCCACCTCTACTTGTCCTGGTCCTAACCTATTCCATGCCAGGACGTTATGGACGCTTTAAGTGATCTGTACGTGGAGTTACGTGAAGAGGACATGTGGACAGGCTTGTGGTTGGACCGTTGTAATTATCCGGAAACCGCGCGCGCTATCAGCTTTGAGCAGCAGGGCTTCTTCAAACAAGCCCAAGCTGAATACGAAAAACTGGCCAATACTATCCAACCGCCGGATGACAGGGACACTTTCAATTACAGGGATATTCCTGAGTTCAAACTGTGGCAAGATCACTGGATCAGGTGTTCAAAAGAACTCAATCAAGTTTGTGTCGCGATTTCGTGCTGATGACGTCACTAATTTCTCGATTTCAGTGGGAAGAACTTCACAAGTTTGCTGTTAAAGATGTCATTAAAGATCCATTTTTGGCGGTTGATTGTGCTTGGAAGGTCCCTGATTGGAATAGTATGAAAGGTGGGCTTTTAGTTGTGGTTGGTGGGCCACAAATGGTAACCATGAATTTGTAGAAGCGTTAAATGTGGTTGAAAGAAGTTATCCTGCTGAGTTGAAATGGAAGGTACAGATGTACAAGGGTTACTTGGCTATTTGTAATCCTGATGAACCTCGTTTAAGTGATGTAGAACAATTAGTTGATAGCGCAAGTAGTGAAGTGATTCAAGTAAGGATCAACTTCATCTTTATCTTCTTCATTTTTAATCTCTTGTTGATCTTTAGCAATGGAAACGAATCCCTAGGATAGTTTCGCCGATTCATACTCCTCTTCTTCAAGCAGCTCAACGAATCATTGAATTGCAGGAAGCTGCTCAGGTTTGCTGATCTTCATCTACTACTCACCTGATCTTCTTTCATCTTTACTTAATCTTCATCTGATTCTCACTTCATCTTCAACTGATCTCCATATAATCTTCACCTGATCTTGATCTGATCTTCAACTTACAGCTACACACAAGCTTGCAACAAGGACAAGTTGGAAAGAACACTGCTCTTCATGACATGAAAGCGATCGTGAAGACATGGCGTAATCGAGTCCCAATGAGCTCGGATAACCTCTCTCACTGGAGTGATATCTTCTCCTGGAGACACTGTCACTATCAGGTAACTGATGACGTCATCATCGCTTCTTCTAACGTCACTGGTTGCGTAGGAGATTGTGTCAGTCTACACCAACCATTCGTCGCCAGTACAACAGGAATCTGTTGCTATGCTAGGAGTTCACGCTTCTGCATCTGCTATCATCAACTACGGCAAGGTTGCTAGGAAACATGGACTCGTTAACTCGGCGCTAGATTCCCTCTCGCGTATACACGCGATTCCATCTGTACCTATCGTGGATTGTTTCCAGAAGATCAAACAACAAGTTAAATGCTACTTGCAAATAGTTCCCGTGCTTGGACGTCATGGAGTGATGCAAGTGAGTCTTCTTCATCTCATTCAACATCATCTACAATGATCTTCACAGGGAGTTGAGGTCCTGGAGTCGACCAATCTCAACTATTTCACTCCGGAGCTGACTGCTGAGTTTTATGGACTCAAAGGTTTCTTCTTCTCGCAAGTTGGTAAGGTTGATGAGGCTCAGAAGTCTTTCTCGGCTTCTATTCATATGGATGATAGTAAAGTTAGGGCGTGGGCTCACTGGGGCGAGTTTTTAGAGAGTGTCTTTATGCAGGTGATCTTTTCTCAATCTCTTGTTGGGCGTTTAATTGAACATTTTTTCTTTTCAGCACTTGAATCGTTCGAACAATCTAGAGAACGCCGCTACAAACGCGATGGTGGCTTTCTTGTCGGCATGTCGTCATCAAAACGAGAACAAATCTCGTAAGTTTCTCTCCAAAGTTATTTGGTTGCTCAGTTTTGATGACAACAACAACACCGCATTGGCTGATGCTCTTGACAAGGTTTCTATTTTCATCAGATCCTTTTCATCCTTACTTAATCTTCATTTGATCCTCATCATCATTTAATCTTCATCTTTTCTCAGTATCAGTCAGGGGTCCCGCCCCTACAGTGGCTAGCTTGGATTCCTCAACTTCTCACCTACCTCGTTTGTACTCATGGAGGGAAGATGTTGTCTCTTCTGGGAGGGGTAAGTGTCCCAACCCCATCTAACTGGTCCACATCTCAATGGTTTGTTGACAGGTGGCCAGAGTCTACCCACAAGCTGTCTACTTTCCGATTCGAACTTTATATTTAACTTTAAAAATCGAACAACGTGAAAGGTATAAAAGCACTGAAGTTAGCCACAATGTACCTACTACTGGCCCATCTCGTCCAAGACCAGCAATCACATCTGCTGGTCCACAACCACCCGACAACATGACCACGCCCACAACTACCGTACCCACTGGTCAGTACCTTAACCTTTTCAATTTTCAAAAAATAAAATTCCAAAATTGTTCAGAGTCTGAATCGAAGCCAACAGTCGGGAATCAGCCAAGCGGAACCAACAGTGAGTCAGGACCAATCAGAGCGACGCCTTCGATGTGGCGATGTAGTCGCATCATGCATATGCAGCGCGATGCGCACCCGACTCTTCTGTCCTCTCTTGAAGGGATTGTGGACCAGATGGTTTGGTTTCGTGAGAATTGGCACGAAGAGGTTGCTTTCAAATCGCTTTCTTGCCTCATTTTCATCGCATTTCTTCTTCAGGTGCTTCGACAATTGTGCCAAGCACTCGCTAAATGTTACACTGTTGCGTTCGAGTCGCGACACGCTATCTCAGAATCGGTGATTCCCCCTCACGCTCTCAACTACGTCCGAATCCTAGTTTCGACATTTGGTGTTGGAATTGAGAATGTTGGAACCGTCAATCACGGATACTCTTCCATCTCTGCCGCGTCTGAATCACTCGCGCGTCGCGTTCAAGCAACCGCTCAGGACCCAGTCTTTCAGAAACTCAAAATCCAATTTACCACCGATTTCGACTTCTCGCGTCCAGGCGCGAAAAAGCTTCGAAATGTGATTCAGAAGCTGAAGAAGTGGATTCGAATTTTAGAGGCTAAGACCAAGGTATTGTGTCTCAAGATCTAAAAGATCATCTTCATCTTGTGATCGTTTAGGTGATGCCAAAGTCGTTCCTGATCGAAGAGCGATGCCGTTTCCTTAGCAACTTCTCGGCAAGCACCGCTGATGTTGATATCCCGGGCGAGTATTTGGTTCCCAAAACGACCAGTTACTACGTGAAAATCGCGCGTTTTATGCCTCGGGTCAGTGTGGTCCAAAAGTATGACACTGCGGCCCGTCGACTGAACATTCGAGGACATAACGGAAAGATTTATCCTTACTTGGTGAGTTAGTGTGGTCCGTCCAGTTTGTGGTCGTAAACTGTGATTGGTTGATCAGGTGATGAATGATGCTGGTCTTCGGCAATCGCGAAGAGAAGAAAGAGTTCTTCAGTTGCTCCGGCTCTTTAATCCGAGTCTTGAGAAGCGAAAGGAGACGGCTAGACGACAGCTGATATTCACTGTACCTCGTGTGGTTGCTGTGTCACCTCAAATGAGACTGGTCCAGGACAACCCATCATCATTGTCCTTACTGGACATCTTCAAACTTCGGTAAGTTTATAAATAAGATACTGCTAAAGGTTTGGGTCGTTTGAAGCTGGGTCACTTACTGCTGGTCACTTGCTTCTGGTTATTTGCTGCTGGGTTGGAACGTATGTTGAGCAAACGTTGCAACTTCAGCAAGTTTGTCAGCATACGTACCTTCCTGGTGAGCACAATCGTCAAAACCACTTCTTGTAACTTCTATCTTTTCCTAACCAATCGAGTCTTTCATCTTCTGTTTACGTTTCCAGTTGCAACAAGTTGAAACGGGACTACAACGAACCTCTTAGTTACTACTACGAAAGAATTGCAACGATTCAAGAACGCGGCGAGCGGGTAACGTCCACTTTCAATTTGCTCCACAATTTGTCCTGACTGTCCTGTTATTATAGGTTACGGACAACTACTTCAAGAATATCGTCAAACACATTCAACTTTATCAAGTACCAAGGACACTGCTCCATGAGTGGGCTGTGAAGACCTTTCCTGATGCTACTGATTACTGGACCTTCCGTAAGAGCTTCACCCTTCATCTTGCTCTTTTATGCTTTGCGGAATTTGCCCTTCATCTCACGTCTCTGCGTCCGGAGATGATTCAAATCGCGCAAAACTGTGGTCATCTCCACTCCGCCTATTTCAGGTATCTTTAATTGATTCCTTTTTCGATTCTAATCTCTGTTTGATTTAACAGATTTAATTTGAACGAATCCACTGGAGAATTGACTTCCACTAACTCTGCGCCCTTCCGTTTGACGCCCAATATCGTCGAGTTCATCACTTCAATCGGGGTAAACAGCGTCCTTAAATCTGCAATGGTATCAGCCGCGAGATGTTTCATGCAACCAACTTTTTATGTCAGTTTCAACTCTTCATCTTATCTTCTATTCTTCATCTCTTATGTCGCAGATTGATAGTTTACTGCGAGCAGTTTTTCGAGATGAGATGATTGCTTGGCACAAAAACAAAGATGACAACAACACCAGCGGCACCGGACTTCTATCTGGTCTTCCCAGCGACATCGAAAAGTAAATTTTACCTTTTTTACATCAACCCACTGAATTTATTTATCAATTTTAGCGACAAATTAGTCAAGTTGGTCCAAAATGCTTCAGATTTAATCATGGATAGAGTTAAGTTGATGGCTCAGATGGAAAATGACAACGATAGCGTCGCGTCGCTTATAGAAGACGCTCTTGCTCTTAAAAATATTGCCTTTATGGACCCTACTTGGCATCCTTGGATTTAAACTTTTCTTTTACATTTTTTTGTAGAGAATTTGTTGAATATAAAAAAGGATTTATTAAACTGTTTTCAATTTTTCTTTAAAAGAAAAAGTTTTTTTTTGCAAAACTGCTAATGGTGAATTAAATTTGTTTCTTACAAAACTGCTTTTCATGATTTTATTCATTGCTTATTTGTAAGTATTATAAATAAAAATAAAAGAAAATTTCTTGATGTTCTAGGTAACTAAACAAAATTTCAAAAATCCATTCTTCAACTTATTTTAAGCTTAATCAAATTTCTGAGAATCTAGGGGAAGTGATACTTAGTTTTCAATTGAAGTTTTCGTCGAAACAAAACTATTTTCTTTGAAAAATAAATAAAGAATTCACCAGAAGATTTGCTGACATTGAACAAATTTGAATGTTTGTTTGCAACAAACTTATTTTAAAATTAAAAGTTACAAATAAATTAAGATTATTTTGGAGTCAGTTTTGTCGAAAGATCTTCTTACGGCCACCTTTTTCTTTAAAATGATCATTTTAATAATTAAAGGAAAAACAAGAAGTTCCCATTAGGAATAAATTAAAAAATAATTAGACTTTCTAGAACCAAATTAAGTTTTTCTTTAAATTTTACCTATATACCAACTAAATAAACTTGACAATATTTTCTACAAACTGATTCATCATTCTTATCTTCTTGTTTAGAGTAAACTTGAGAATTTTCAGAAAAATATTTCTCAGAGAATTTATTCTTTTATATTTTTTGGAAGTCTGAACAAAAATCTTTAGAAGTGTTGGATACAGCTTTTAAATCTAAAGAAATTCATGTTACAAAAAGACCCTAAAATATAACAAATTTAAGGATAGTATCATTTTACAGTTTCTTGACTTATTGATAAAAGTATTTTCTTAGAAAGTATTAATTTTTTGCTTGTCAAAAAATATAGAATTTCAATTTATGATCCTATAATTAAATTTATTTTCTTTAAACTGTGAAAATGTATTTTATAATTTCAATGCTAAGATTTAGTTGAGTTTAAATTATCTGAAAAACAAATTTCTAACAAAACTACGTGAAAAATTTTGACAAAATTTTAATATAATGATTAATTTACAAACACATAGCTACTTTAAAACAGTTTTTCGTTTATTTATAATATTATATTTCAGCATTTAAAATTTAATTCTTATCATATTGTTTACTGTTTAAAATCAACTTTGAAATGTTTCACTTTTAGAAGTCTATCAAAATATTGTGAGGTAAAATACATTGAGAGGTTCACCACTTTATGCCAGGCATTTAATGTATAAATATATTCTTTATGTATAAATCATCTAGAGAAATTACAAATTTTCTGAGAATAATAAATTTTATTTAAAATATATATTTGACTTTGAGTAAAAATTTCAGTTTTGTTCTTCTATAGTCTAAACTTTAGTTAGTATGTTGTTATCAGGGCAACAAAGCTCTGGCTACTTTTGAATAGCTTAATAAAAGTGTTTATACTAATTTTTATTTATTAATTCAACGCGTGGCTGCGAGTTACAAATTCAACAGCTCTTACAGCGAACAAAAACCAAAATTACAAGCAAACAGATAGTTGAAAGGTCTTAGGTATCACAATTTAAGATTAATACAAAAAGAATACAAACACTGTTGAGACATAAGTAAGACGTAAGTTATGAATAACACTTTAAATATAACAAAATACAAGAAGAAAGTGAGGAAATTGCCGGTGTTACATATCACTCATAAGGAAACTACTTAGATCTTATATTTAGCAAAGTTTTAAAGGATTTAATGTAGTGATGAAATCTGGAAGAGAACTCCAAACCTTGGTTACCCTGTTAAAAAAGCTGTTACTCCGCTGGGTGTTCTTTAAGTTGTTGAGCGGTTTAATTTTGAATGAAGTCTCTGAGGACGTATGAGAGATTGCGATCTTTAAAGTATTCTATAAAGTTAAGATGACAAAAGCATTAAATTATTTTATATAGTAATATAAGGTCAGAAAGAAAGCGTCCATGTTGCAAGGATTTTTACTGATAGTTGTACCAATGTCCGCCTATTACAAACTTTGATTTCAATTTTGGCCAGCCAGACTCAAATCTCGATTGGGTTACTAGAAATTAAAAAAAATAATAATAGGTCGGAACAAGACCAAAAACTTTTCGATCACTAAAATACTGACAGGAAAATTTATTTTATAGAAAATTGTGGTTGCCTGATTATAAAAAAACTTAATAGTATTGACTAAGCTAGGGGTTGTCAAAGGCGGCTGTCATATGAATTGATGCAAAGTGTACGACTGTTGCAAACTGCTAATGTACTAGTGTTTTACAAAATAATTAAGCTCTGTTTAATCTTTATTAAATCTGTATCAGGAGGATAAGCCAGGAGTTAACAGAAAAGTATCTGCTTTCATTTAGAGTCGTTTCATCTGGAAAACACAGCTTGCTGATAAAATTTAGAAAACATTTTTAAATCTAGAAGACCATTAAGCTGAGGGATGTTTTGGAAGGTAGCAAACAACAAGTACAGCATACAACTGTAGTGTCTGATCTAAGTCAGTTGAAACTGTTCCAATGGCGATCGGGTTTGGGGCTAGTACAGAAATATCTCAATTTGAAACGTCTTAAAAATTGCTTTTGGTTCGACATATAGGTGTGATTGGCTTTTTGTAAAATAATTAAAGTAATGAAGCGATATTGCAGTCCATTAACCAAAATACATTATACAATAGTGCCCATCTTAAGTTAAATGTTAGCTGACAAAATCATCGTTAAATTTTACATCAAAGCGACTTTGAAAGAAATTTTTTGACTTTATTTAATTGAGCAATTATATATTTAGTGACCAGTAGATTTATTGGATTTTTCTTAATTTGTTTTTACCATACGAGATATGTGACTCTCAAATATCTTTGAGTTTGAAATGCTGCTTTCAAGCTCCAGAAGTTTGAAACCCCTAAGACTAAAGTCCCGTAAAAATATCGGCTTTTCTAAAATTAAAGTGATTTTACAATTTTTGATTACTTTTATTGGAAATTGTGCTTGCTTTTATAGAAGATATTTTGTAAGAACCTATTTTAAATAAATAAACAGTTTGTTTTGTTTGATTTTTATCAGTTTTGCAGTAACTTCAATTAAGTTTACAGATGTTGAAACTTCGATCAAAAATTATTTATTAATTTTTCTGTTCAATTTTCTCTATAAGCTTTTTTACTGATAAAAGATTGCCAATTTTGATTTAAACAAACTTAACAATTTTTGCGTATCTTAGAATAAGCACTTGCAGTACAACAATTCTACTGACTTAACTATAAAAGACAACTTTTAATGCGTTTTGTACCTATTTAACAAGACTATAGCATCAGCAATTTGTATTATAAGCAAAGCTATTTACAATCCAACATTAAGGTCAAAAACTTATTAGTAGATTTAACTTTTTGGTCTGTAAAGCCCAATGACCATCATAATCAGATCTTGCAAAATCTACATTGGGATGCAAATAATGATACATTATAGTTCAGGTTGTTGAAAGCTTGACTTGATCAATAATAAAAATTATTAACAGATTTGTATTCAAGAATGCCACAAAGAAGTCATCAAAATCATCAAATTTTACTAATTGTCGTTCTTTTTTTATGCACAAGGTAAGTAAAGCTACAAAATCGTATTTTATTCTAAATGAAAGAATGAATCAATCATAAAAAATTAAAGTAAATAACAATTTAATATAGTTTCAAAGATTTTATGAGAAATAAATTCTTAAGAACCATCGCAATTTGTTACTTACGTAATTTAAATAGAATTCTGTTGAAAAAACTTTAAGAGATAAATCTACAAAATCACATTACCTTTTAATAATGAAAATAAACTATTATACAATTTTTTTTTGATGCAGTTTTAGTATAATAATAGGTAGGATATAAATTTGAACCTATCAGAGATGTATTCACAATATATTAAAAAAACTGAAACACTAAAATACAGCTGTAAATAATTGTTCGATATTTTTGATTTTTCCGTTTCTGTGACCACAAATAAAGCCTCGGCTTAGCACAATAAAATTATGCTACAATAAAAATTGTTTTTTCAAGTTTAAATTAGTTATAAATTTATTTGATGCTTCATAAAATATTTGTTTAAAATTGAAGTAATTAGAAATACAATTTTTATTAATTTATTTGCAATGTTTTTAAATCGAAGTAATTTATAGCTAAATAATTGTTTTTCCTTTAATTTTACTTATTTATTCTAAACAAGTTTTTTTTAATATTTTTAATATGACTTGCAGCAAATTACATTCTAGATATTAAAATAGAATTACTAAAGGCTTTGTTGCTCTCTTAAATGTAATTTTCCCAAAGAGTTATTTAAATATAGTTGCCAAAAATTTATTTTAGGATAAAATTATAAAAATAAACTTTTGTCAATGTGCATTACTTAATAAGGGTTTTTTAATTTAAATATTTAACTTAAAAAAAAAATTCTAAAAAATAAAAGAATTTATTAATCTAAAATATTTCCTTTTATAAAAACCAAATAAATATCTGATTAAGGAAGTCTTTTTTGTTTGCTGGTTTTTTATAATCTTAAAATGATGACTGATCAAGTTATACTTGAAGAGGATTATGATGAGAATTATAACCCCAGTGAAGAAGAAATTTATGAGTATGCTAGAGTAATAGGTCTTGATCCTGTAAAAGAAGCACACTTGCTATGGATTGCAAGGGAGGGAATTAATTCACCGCTTCCAGACCATTGGAAACCATGTCAAGATACCACAGGAGATATTTACTACTTTAATTTTGAATCAGGAGAGAGTATTTGGGATCATCCATGTGATGAGTTTTATCGGAAAATGGTTTGTGATGAGAGAGAAAAACAAAAAGCTAATTTAAATCAAAAATTGACTAAAAAAGAATCAAAAAAGAAAAAAAAGTTGATGGATGGTTCAAAACTATCTACTAAAGAACTTTTACCGGTTCATTCTACAAACAAAGGAATACATTTTAATACTTTTAGTTCAAAAAAAGAGCTTTCACCCATAAAAGACCCCTTAAAAGAACTCTCTCCTATAAAAGGGTTTCAGGCTGATAAAAAAGATCCTTTTGTTCAGACTGTTAGTTCAATGATAAGCACATCAGATATTGGTAGAATTGACTTGGAAAAACTAGAAACAAAAGATTTAGAACAAACAAGATTAGAATATCATTATTCAGATGAAGATAGTGATTATAAGCAAGTAAATAAATCAGATTTATTAAAACTTTCAAATTCACCTCTAAGCCTAGAGAATAAGACAACTTTTGAAAGTTTAAATAAAGATGATGAATCAATTGAAGGCTTGGCGAATGTCTTGCAGACGCCCCCTAAGAAGAACATAGCTGAAGTTAGGGGTGACTTATCAGAAAATATTAATTCTAATGTTGATAGAGACTCTGAAATACAAACTATTATTTCAAAAATACCTCAAACTACTTTAGATCTTAAAAATAATGGAAATGTTGAATATCCGAAAGTAAAAACTTTGAATACCAAGCAGTTAAATAATGAAAAAGAAATCAAAGAATTTGAAGAAAAATTAAAGTTAGAGTTAAATAAGGCAATTTGTGAAACTAAAGAAAAGTTTGCGTTAGAAAAAGAAAGAAAACTGAAGTCGTTGAAAGATGATCTTGAGTATGAACTGAAAGTTGAAGCTGATAAACAAGAAGTAGATCTTAGACTTAAACAAAAAGTTCAGCTTGATGAATATAAGAAAAAGTTAGAGTCTGAAATATTAGCACATCAAAAAATGTTGGATTTAAATAAATCAACTGAAGTTAATGATTATAAAAAACTATTGGATGAAGAAATTAGAAATGAGAAGATTAGACTAAAAAACAAGCATATAGGTGATGAAAATAGAAAAGAAATTGAAATCTTGAAACAATATCACCAAGAAGAAATGGAAAAAGAAAAAAAGAAGTTATTGATGGAATTTCAAAAAGAAAAAGAAGGCCTAGTTTTTGAGATTAAGCAAAAATATGAAACAGAATTGGAAAAATTGAAAGATGAAGCTAAAATTTGCTCAAAAAGTCAGTTAAGCTCTGAAAGTTTTCCAGAACAACGATCTTTGATTAGTTTATATAAAAATGAAAAAGATGTTTTAAGGGAAGAGCACCAAAAAGAAATTTATGAAGAGAATCAGAAACATCTTCAACATATGAAGATGATTATGAAAAAAAATCATGATGACATTGAAAAAGAAATTAAAAATGTAAGAAGCAAGTTTGATGATGAAGTGAAAAGAGAAAGTAAACGCTTGTATCAAGAAAATCAAAGAGAATTAGATCGGATTAAGAAGCAGCATCAATATCTTGTGAATCAACTTGAAGGGGACAAGGAATTATTTATAAAAAGGCAGAAAGAGCTTCAGACTGAATTTTTGGTTCTTCACCAAAGAGAAATGGATATTTTAGAACGGAAGAAAAAACTTGAAGAAACCAAAAAGGACATTTATTCTGAGTATTCAGAAATAACTAGAAATAATGAAGAAGAAAAAGTAAATGAAGATAAGATAGAAATTCAAACTCCAAGTATACAAGCTGCTAGTGACGACCATACATCTGATAAAACTCTAAAAATTGAAGCTTTAAATGAAGAAAAAGATCTTTCTGCTCAAGAAATTGCTAGAAAAATTGCAAAGTATCCACAATTAGATGACTTACTTCAAAAATCAGAATATCAACTTGATAGGGATGGTCGTGTTAGTGAAGCCTGGCCTGAAGAGCTATCAAGAGCACGTCAATTTTTGACAAGTCAAACAAAAATTATGATGAACAGTTGTAATACATCAGTGCCAAAACGAAATGTTACTTTTGCACCAAATGTACAATCTGTTGATGACTGTTCTACTGTTGATTATATAACACATCAACCAAATTTGAATGAAGAAGTCAATATGTTACAACGTTTAGATTCTGTTGATGAAAAGTTAAACAAATTAATTTCACATGTCAATTTTCATGAACCAAAATTGTTTAGTTTCAAACAAAATGATAGATTTAAAGACTCCTTCAAGCCAACTGAATTGATAACACAAACTATTAAAACAGAAGTTTCAAGAAGTCTTGAAGATCAATTATTAATTGGAAATAAATCTTATTTTCCTCGTTTTGTTTCTGGTCGCACACTAATGGAGAAGTCCTCTTCAGATCTTCCTAATTTTTTCTCTTCTAGAAGGGTAGGCCATGAAACAAATGAATATCTCCCTAATTATCTACCATCACGAAAGACAATGCAACTAATGTTAGACGAGAGGACAAGTGAAATAGTTTGTATGACTAAATAGTCTTAAATACACGAAACACTGTGCTGTTACTTTGTGTCTTATGCTTAGGTTACAATCACAATCTTTAAAAAAGGTTTATTTGTTTTTTTTATACTTTTATGCTTTATAAACTCATATAATATTATCAACTAATTATGTGAAAATGCTGCACAGTTTTTTATATGTTATTTTGCCAATTTGCACGAGTATAAGCTGATTTTTGCACAAATATGATTTTTAATAGTACAGATTGACTTAGTTTGAACAAAGCATCTCTTTGTAGGCAAAGTAGATTCATTTTATAAATCTGAACATTTTGTAAATAATCAGATGTTGACTAAATAGAAAGTAAATCTTACTTTGGTTTGATATTTCAAAAATACTTTCTAATATTAACAAATGAGTTGGTTGTTTTAATTTGCTCAAATCACAATACAAACTCTATTTGAAATTTGATAGTAAGTCAAACAACTAAACGATTGATAGCTGTTTACTTGTCACCAATAAACTTCTTTTCATTTACAGATGTTTGCCATTTTCATGAAAGTTTAGCAAAATGAAATAGTTTCAAAAATAAATTTAAATACTTTTATATTATAAAATTAAAATATTAAATTAAATATTTATATTATTAAAGTCTATTCATAAAATTAAAGTTTTGCAAACAAGGAATCAAACAATTTTTATATAAATTTGTTCAAAACTGAATTAACTATCAGTGGATGCTATTTTCAATATATATTTTTTGAAGACCTTATCTCATATATTAACTTTTGCCAACCTTGCCATCGCTATCAAATAAGAATTTGATGGCCCTAGACATTTTGGTTTATATCTCAGGATACAATTCTAGGCTCATATTTGATCTAGAACACCACTACATGTTAGTTGGAATCCTATAAGAGAAACAAAAGTTTAGAAACAATTTTCGTGAATCACTTTGACTCATAAAAGCTTTTTTCAACAATACTAAACGAAGAAAAACTAATTATACAGACAAACTCTTCTCTTGGGGTTTACAAGATGTCCTGAATAAGTAGTGGAAATAAGTGAACTATTAGTTCTGAATCTTAAAACCTTAGTCTTAGGTAATGTTTAAAGGAATAAAACCATTTATTACAAAAATGTTGAATTTGAGTTTTGTTCTTAAGTTTAAACCATTCAAAAATTATTACTTTTCAAATCAGCAGATTAAACCAAAGTATTGACAACCAAAATAAGTAAAATCTATGCTTTATGGTACGCTCTTACCAGTCCTGAGCAGAAATTCGCAGAGCTTATTTCTATAATTGAAGAAAGTTTTATAGGGCATTGCGACCCGACTGATTTTTCTGGAGCTGGGCTAGAATCGATTCAAGTCAGTGAATAATCTAATATAAAGCTACCTAAAACGTCTTTCTGTCTTATATTCGAGTCTCTTCTTGTACAATATAAACTTTTGTCTTTAAACACACTTTGTATTTTTAAAAATCTGTTTTAATTTCTAACTATTGTTCAGCATTCAACAATAAAACTTTAGAGTTCTTTTTCTTGATGTTAGTTCTTAAGTTTCACCGTATTAAAAAGCAGGATGTTATCACGTATAATAAAACAAGCTAATCAGTAAACAAAATTTGTATAAAATTTCTTTACAATTGCTTTACTGAAATTGGTATCAAATTTCAAATAAAACAGATACTTGAAAAATTGAAAATAAACTATATTAATTACAATTACAATTTTAATACCTTCAAGCTTTGAATACTTGTGCAAAAAATATTATTTAATATTTATAGCATCAATAAAAAGCATTTATACTTATCTTATTGAGAATAGTATAAATTAGACAGAATTTACCAAAACGACAAAATTGTCTTTTTAACCGCTATATTTAGTTTTTATTTATGCGAAAAACGTTCAAAATATCGACAAACGTTTGTAGATAGTAAACTTCTAAATTTTATTTTAAAAGAATTATTCGTTTGTTCGAAGAATTTCAGATTGCATAAGTTTGTATGATGTATTTGCTTTATAATAAACGAAAATAATTTATAATAAAATTCTTAGAAAATTAATAAATAAAAGAAGCGAGTATTAGTTGTCGTTTTCAAGTTTTTTCTTATCAGTGGTGTTGTCCATGGTTTCAATCAACAACATTTTCATTTAAAATTGAAAGTTTGTTCTTTATGAATTAAAGCTGATTACTAAAATTATGAAAGTTTATTTTTTAATAATTTTAAAGAAGTAAGAATATATAAGGACTTAGAAACTACTTTTAATTTGAATTATATTATGTCTGAGTTATTTGAATTATTAAATTTACAAAACGTAAACTAAGAAGTGACAAATTTACTTTAATTTTTTAGTATCTTGCCTTAAACATAAGCTTAACGTTTTGCAATAATTTAGAATTAAGAAAGTTTCAATCCTACTATATATATGTAAAAGTTATAATATCCTGTATGATGCATACAACAATCATCTGTCATATAATTGATTCTAAACTATATTTATCATTATTCCATTTCTTTAAATGTAACTATTTTACACGTAACTGTAACTAATATTTGTAGATGTAACTATTATGGTTCTAGTTTTTAAATCATTTGCTAAAAGTAAAACTAAATCTAACTTTTAAAGATGTATTTTATGTCCAAGCTTTATTTTAATTATGAGCGCTTTAAATATCTTTAAGCCCAGGGGTTTTAGCCCTAAAAAATCCACCCCAAGAAAAGCTTCTTCTTTATCCAATTTGGCAGCTGCTCTAGATATCACTGAAAGAGCTAAAGAGTTTGGAATTGATTATGGAACCACATCATTAAAATTAGATGGGAATGAATTAAAGTTTGTAGATGGGAGGTGGAGAGTAGGTAAAAGCTTATTCTTTTAGTATCTATGAACTTAGTTTTTGAATTTAGAAAATAATTGTCTTCAAAAATATGCTTACAACCATATCAACTAATCGAATTTTATCATCAGGAGAGTTTGGTGGGCCAGCTGATTATGAGATTGACGAATTAAAAAAGGAAAACAAACGTCTTTCAGAAGAAAATAATATGCTACATCTTAAGATTGATATTCTCATTGATATGGTATATAATCAAGTTTATATAAAACATAAAAAATTGAATCTTTAATCTATTTAATTAGTAAATACTATCTGAATAATCAGCAACTCATTAACCAAAACTTATTTGCTGAAATCCAACCAGTTTAAGTATTAACAAATTGTTGTTTTTAGCTTACAGAAAGTACAGTAGAATCGCAAATACTGGAAAAAGAGCGAGACCATGCTCGTAAAGTTAACTCAAAATCGATCACATGAAGAGGAAACATTTGATTATTTTATATTTCTTTTTCTTAAAATCTACCGTTTTTGACTTTCATTTTCAGTTGAAAAATAAATACAGCAGCAAAGGTGTTAGATAATTTTATTCAGATGCTTTCCTATAACTAAATACAAATAGGTCGATAGGCGGGTATTTAGGAACCAGTCATCGCAGCATTTGGCCCGAGCAGCATCTGTAACATTTATTCTATTTAGTTGATATTTAGCTTCTTAATTTACGTTTCTTTCATTATTTCACATTTGATTATTTGAAAAATTCAATAAAAACTTGTCTAACCCTTCTTTGGTGTTGCTGCTGTTGTTGCTGAAGATTGTAACGTTCTTGCTCAAATACAACAGGCAAGCATAGGATAAGAAAACCAGTAAGTCCAGCCCACAATGTTGCCCTGGTTAGTCTGTAAGACATCAGACAGTTATTAATAAATCGATATTGCTAGATTAATAATTTTAACACTTTTTCAGTTTAAACAAAGTCTGAAGCCACCAACTTTGTAATTATTAAGAACAAATTATTGATTATTTAAAAGGATAGATAAAACATCGAAGAAATTATATACGAAAAGTCAACATGCATCAAAAGTAGGTTATACAATTGAGTATAAAAAGTCAGAGTTGTTTTACACCAAGAGAATTTTTATCAGAAACGAAGATAATATCATCGCAAAGTCGAGCGCTTCAAAAAACACTCGAGTCTTAAATAATTTCGGTTAAAGAGTTCAATAGATGATGCTAGTTTGATGTAATATATTGTTCCATTGTAGCAGCTTTAATCTTACTTTACTACTTGTCTGATGAGCAAGATTTAAATGAATTATTTCACAAATTAGAGATAACTAAATTGAAATTCACTTGTATGCTTTCCAAGAAGCTGTAGTTGTAAGAGCAACTACACCAGAAGTTGCAGCTCTAACTGGAGAAGGGAACATCTCTGTAAGACCCCACAATCTTTCACATAAAGTTTCATCTTCAAATTCCTTCAATTGAATAAAAACAAAGAATATTAAAAAAATAGTATTGAGAAAAGCATGCGACAATTTTACTCTAGTTAGCTTATGATCTGATGAGCTATCAGTTTAATAAAAGTTTTTACAACTAGAAAATTGTACTATTTGAAATAAATGAATGATATGTATACAATACTTATATGTTTAAATAAATTTTTAAGAGAAAATTTAAAAATAAAAATGTTTTAATATCAATGCTACCATTATTAGTTTCTTAGAATTATTAGACAACAATTTTTTCATAAGTTAAGCCTTTAATTCTAACTAACTTTCATTCAAATTTTTGTACACAATTTGAGATTTAAATTTATTACAAATTAAAATTCTTATCATTATTAGATTTCTATAAATTTAGTGTTAATTATAAAATAATTGAAAAAACTTATTACATAATTTGATAATTAAGAATTATTACTTTGTCCCCAAGTATGATAAAATATAACTTTTTACTCAATAATAATGATTATAACTATTGACCTTAATTAAAATCAGATCTTGTAACAAAAAGAAACTTACTAAAAGTAAATATTATTAAGCTCCAGAGAGAAATTTAAACATAAACTAATCAACATTTTAAAGAAAGTACAAATAAAGTTAGAAAATAATGATTGGTCTTGAAAATTTCTAATATGATGATAACCTTGTTTAAATCAATAATTCCAAATTGAAATAACTTTAAAATGATTTGAAATACATCAAATTTCAAACAAACAAACATAAACACATATATGTAAATACAGATATGACAGTAATAACTTAAATGCTAAATAATACTTACATGTTCCAACAAGTTATATAAAAGCTAAAAATTTATTAATCTATTTATTACTAATCCCCATCAAATTTCATTTTTAACATTAACTAAAATTCCACTTAAAATGTTTAGAAATAAAACTTTATATTAAGTATAAGTCCTGATATAACCTCTCTTGATATAAATTAACAAGTTTTTTTTAAGTTTCAATAAATTATTTTATGAAATAAATCGGCTAGATAAAATAAAAAAGATTTTAAAGTAATAATTTTCATACAACTTGAAAAGCATAAATTTTGGATCCTTTAATAATTTGATTTTTTTAATAGAAACACAAAATTTTAAGCAATCTTTTTTATCTTTTTATAAATAATAATTAATAATTTTGTTAAAAAAAGCTCTATAAAAAATAAATATTAAAAAAATATATCTAGCAGTTTTAGTTACTTATTTCATATTGTTTTAACTGAAAATAAACTTCAAAAATTGAATCTATTTACATATATACAATAAATATCAAAAACAAAAAATATATATTTAGCTTTTATAAAATTCTAAGGCAACAAATAAAGTTTACTTACCTCATTGTTACTTTCATTAAGAGCCATCATAATTATTAAGACGTTATCTTACTATTACCTACAAGTTCAAACTTTCAGGGGTTAACAATGCTTTAGTTTTTTCTGATAGAAAGAAAATAATACAGTCAAAAATTATATTTCTATGGTAATCGTCTAAATTAAAATTAGAGGCTTGATAATTATTTTAGTAGCGCAAGGTTATGCGTAATTTACATGTTTTAAAACTTGAACCACGTCAAAAAATATTGTATATCTTAGTTAGTACACTTAAATCGCTGGTTTATAATGATTTTAAATTAAAATCAGTATAATAATTAGTCAAAAACAACAGTTGAAAAAAAGCACAAAATATAACTTTCGCTTTTAGCATATAGATTACAAATATAAATAGCGTTTGAACAATGGTCTATGTAAAAATTAAACATAAAAATTAGTTGCAATGATACACAGCTACAAACAAGCGCTGTAATAGCATGTGCATACGAGATATAACAACAACAAGAATAAACCTTTCAGAAACCACAAAATCTAGTATTGATACTACAGGCGAGAATCTTATTTCAATGAGAATTCACAACTACATCATTTGAAAGTAAACAACTAAAAGGAAGTATTTTCGCCAACTTAATTAGTTATACAGTCAAAGACAATCTTCTTGAATTATTTACAAAAGCGCCTTAGTTAGATTACAAAAAGCATACTAAGAAATAAAAATATTGACAAAGCAAAGTCAAGAGTAATCAAACATTCATAAAAATATTTTTTTAATAGTACCAACTTTTGATCACCAATAATCGAATCTACTTGTAAGTTAGTGATAAACAATATTACTGAATTTGACTGATTTACATCATAAAATAATTGTGTCTTCTTCTTCTATAACCAGCGTCTGCAAATTCGGTTTGAAATGAAAGTAATTACGAAGTTTGCTTTCTGCGGGTGAATGAAAGTTGGAATCAAACCTATTTGTAAAATATTGCAACAAATAAATCCGAAAGATAACTAACTAAAAACCTGCCTAGAATTTAATCTTTGCGTTTGATGATCGACCATGCACAAGATTAGTCTGTGTTTAATGGTGTGCATATGATATTTATCTTATAAGAAGTGTGTGTGCTTCTTACAAAATGAAACAAATTTATAAAATGAATAAGCTTCTTATGTAAAAACTTCAAAATAACTGTTATGATGATATATTAATAACAAAGTTGCAACTTAACGAGCTTTTTTGTCAGTATTTAAGTTCATTAAAAATATCTTTATTTTTCATTTAGATAATGATCATATATTTGAAAACATTTTTGCAAAAATATATAAAATTAAGCTAACAGTTGCTTGATGGTAGCAAAACAGAAAAACTGTTTGAGATTTGTTTTTAAATAACATTAAATCTGTTGTCACTTTAAAGTTCACTTTGAGGTGAGTCAAAGTGTTTTGGTGAGTTTAAGACAGTATTTTAATTTTTTTCAAACGCTGTGATATATACAACTACTAAATCCATATTTATTACATAATAACCAACCCTTTCAACCTTTAGACAAAAATAATGCTTATGAAGTGGTTTTTACTTAAACTTGAAGTCTACGTAAAATATTTTCTATGATTTAATTTTGCAATATAAGCAACGAGACTATTTTTAATTTTAGAAAACTTTTTAAAAATTGAAAATTTGATAAAAATTATTGAATTAATAGTTTGAATTGTTTAATACTCAAAAGTAAATAATGAACTAAACATGTTTATTCAGAACAATTAAAATTCAAAATTAAAATTCAAAAAATAATAAGATCTCTATCAATTAGCTTTGTTTAATTATTAAAAGTTGTTATAAATTATTGATTTAATATTCTGAAAGGTAAAATATTTAAATTCAATTACTATAACAGCCATCTCTGATAAAACATAAATAATTAATTGAAGCCTGGATATATCGATTATTCAAATCAATTTTCATAAAAATTTTTTAGTAATGTTTCATCTCTTAAAATTTTTTATAAAAATAAATCAATAAAGTTTTTATAATTAAAAATGAAATTAATAGAAGACAAAACTATTAAATAGAATTATTTACAAAGTTGTAAAGATGTAAAAAATCTAAAATTTGTTTTGAAAAAAACTAAATTTAAAAAATGTTTACAGTTCGTGATTTACAAGGCTATAAATTATAAAGTTTAAAGAAATTGACAAATATTTAAAAAGAAAGCCACAACATACAGTTTAATTACCTTTCTTTATTTCCAATTTTGCTCAATAGTAAGCAAATAAAACTTTGTACTTTTAAATATATAAAAGTGGTTAGTTTCTATTTAAAGAAGTTTTCTTTCAAAAGATACTTGACTGATATTGTCATCTATATTCTGGTTGGCTTGTCTAGATGCTAGAGGTGACTTTTATCTCAGCTTTAATACGTTTCAATAACCTTCACAGCAAATCAAAAGTTGTTTATTTTATATATTAGCTGGTTTAGTATAGGCAAAATACTAACTACATTTTATAATTTTGCAACAATCTGGCTTTTTATGTTACTGGTTTTGAAAAGTTAAAATTTGAAGTGAACTACAAAAACCCGACAAATAATTTGAGATATTTATTAAAGTTGTTGTCATAAAAAGAAATAATTTGAGCGATATACAACGCGATCTGAAATAACCAATCAACAAAAATAATAAATTCATTATTAAAGAAATTAAGCAATATATAAGAAAATGAAAAAAAAATTTCATCACAAAATGTATTTGTAAATAACGAATTATGTTTAGTACTAGAACTAAGCTTCATCTATTTATATAAAAAGTGAAGATGCAAGAGGTACGTTTTCCGGCAGCAGCGACCTCAATTTAAACTTCAACTTACTTAAAGAAGTCGCCAGATGTCACTAGCAACCTGAGCTGGTACATTAGGACGGAGCAAAGTAGTCATGTGACTTTCTCGTACTTACCCTTCTCAATATATTACTTCATTTATTTAAACAAACAGAAACTGTAGATACGTCAATATAACACTAATTACCGACTTAAAAACCACCTGGTCTCAAGCCTTGTGCTTGGTGACCTTGATGCAATGGCAGAAATATGGGCAAGGGTTAGAATAAAAAAGTGTTAGGTAAGGGAGACAAGAAAACACAATTTGTAGCTGATTTGCACCATAAAATCACCTAAAATATTTTTGTTGATAAAACAGTTGAACAGTCGTTGGCTTGTAGTTATTCAATGTTAGTGAGTTTTATAGTAGACAGAAAAAACATGGGAACCAGAATTTGTAGAAACTGTTTGCAGACTAAGTCTTGGTTATAAGATGATATAAAATATCCTCAACAATCGAAGATTTGTTCAGTGGGTATCTTCAAAAGTACTTTTGAAGAATGTTAGTTTGAAAAGAAAGAAAGAGAACAAAAAATTGATGATTGTTAGAAAGTTTCATTCGCGAAAAAGTTATATCCAAAAAAGTCTGTAAAAAAACAAATTATTTGCAGTGATATGTTAGCAAACTAACTTGTTAAAAACAGTTTTAATCAATTTGAAGCAGCTTTTGTGAAAACTCACCAACTTTACGACGCTGAGTTCGAACAAGAAAATCGTTGATCAGCATCAGCAAGTTTCATTTGACAATTATCAATGTCTTCAAAAGTAGAGCTAAAAACAAATTGATGAGATAAAAAATCTGAGTTTTTGATGAACGTTTTCTACACAAGACTACATAGACAATTAAAAGCAGATAAAGCAAGTCATTAGTGTCAATTTGATACGACCTGTGGCTGATAATAAGTTAAACTTGAAAAATAAGCAGCCATGACGTGCTCAGATGTAGTCATGTTCGAAGTGAGTAATTTCAGTTTGATTGGAGATCTTTTTCCAATATTTTTTATTAAAAGTTTTTAGAATTAATTTGGTTATTAACCAAGTATTACTAAAATTGGAATATTTTTTCAACTTTATGAATTGTTTTTGTAAAATTAGAAAGTTGTTTGTTATACTTTCTAGTTGAATCTAAGACTAAACGTGATAAAGATTACCAAATATTTGAAGAATGTAGTGAGAAGAAAGGCTTGTAAAGAAATGTGATTTTCTAGACTGTACTGATTCAAAAAATATTTTGTGAGTAAAGAAAAAACTGTTAGACCTCAAACAACAAAACTTAGAAGTATGAAAACTGAAAATAGATATTTAAAGACATAGAATTTGTAAATACTTAAAAAAATCAAAAATTTATTTATTCATTTATTACAATAAATGCGTTATAAAAATAGTTTTATAAAATAGATGGAGTAAAAAAAGCTAATTATAAAATTATTATTTGACTATCTGCAAACAAAATTGTTAAAATTATTTGAAGTTTGTAAGTTTTTGTTCATTCACAAAAGTGTTCATTGATAAAACCACATGTACTAACAAGAAAGGAAATGATGTCATTTCTTATTGTGTTTGTAGAAAAGTTTTATATAGTAGTAAAAGAAAAGCAGTAACTTTTGAACACAAAACCTTTTCGGAATTTATGGTCTGATTTCACTTAAATTGACATCTGAACAAATACTGACACAAAATACCAAAGATGAAATAAAGTTTTTGTGACTTTTAACTATTTGAAACACAACTAATAGTTGAGAAGTTATTTTACCTGCACAATTGTGATTTATCTGCAGAAATTCCATGTAATTGTTGTTCATCAACTGCTTCAAGAGACTGTAGAAGAAATATAAAGTTTACAAAATAAATAAAATGATTTTGCTTTTGTTGGAAATTGTAAAACTATTTCACTATCAAATTATCAGTAAAAATAAACGAATTTTTATTAAAAACAAACTTTGTAGCTGTTAAAGTGACAACAAACAACATGAGCTATACTGATATGTGATTAAAAAGCAGATTTATTGGCAATAGTTCAAAATCTGTATTGTTGACAATAACACAACCATTAAGGTTCTATTAACTTTCTAAATATATTTGGAATCCTTCAAATATTCAAAATGATTGAAATATTCAACAAAAGTATAAAAAAGATGAAAACTTTTTAATTATTTCATGAAACTTTCTTCTTTAATTTACAAGCACTTTTGAAGTTTTGTGGCTAGATAAAGTCAAAGAAGCTCTTTTTAAATCTAAATATTTTTCAAATGAGAGAGCAGCTACATACCATTTGAGGAGTCATCTGGACATCTTCATCATGAATATTAACAGGATTAACAGATGAAGGAGACTGGTTTATACTAGAACTTGTTGGGCTGGCTACTGAAGAGTGTTTAGAATGAATTGGTTTGACAACAACATTTGGGTCAACTAGAAACATATTGGCATCCTGTAAACAACATCTTTATCATGAAGACGTCAATTAGATAAAGATGAAACTTACAACCACAGATGATAGAAACGGAAGCTCTTGATGTTGATGCTCAAAGCTTTCATTAGTTTGATGTAGAAATTGCTTCGGTGAAGTCTGATCTACATTATCAAATTCTTTATCCAACATTTCGACGTCATTGTTGCTGATGTAACATGCTTCCGATGACGTCACGATATTAGTAGAAGTGGTGAAGCATGATGAATTAGAAATTGGGTTAGTTGTGGTGATTGGAAAGTTATTTATAACCGTAGCTTGATGGTCCACACCACTGAAGCTAATACTACTGGCTTGCGAGGATATTTGCGGCATATAGGACCGCAGAACATCATTATCATTGACCATTAAGCTAGAAATAGGACTAGTGGACATTTGGATGGAAGAAGGACACTTTGAAAGGCCATCATCGTCGAGGTTAAAGTGGTTATCAAAGCCCAAGGACAGTCCACTTTCCATTACTCTACTGTTTGGTTCATCACTCTGGGACATTAAGCTCTCTTCAATTCTAGAGTTGGACTCTGGGCTTGAGATACAAGTGTTATGGGATAAACTGGGACAATTGTCCAGGCTGATGTTAGAACATGACTTTTGTAAGCCAGTACCACGTGACGTTAGCGAGAAGATGTTTGCAGCAGATGGAGATGTGCTAGTCGCTGAGATGTGACAATGAACAGGCGAAGCTGTTGATGATTGAAAAGATGCGAGTTGAATTTGCTGTGGTGAAAACTGCTGAGTTGTCAGATCATTTGTTGCTGATATGTGCATCAATTCGCACTGTGAAATAGTTTGTAAAGTTGTGCTAGATGGTTGTAGCGAGTGATCAGTAGATGGTTGATGATGGTCGTCTGCTTGGTTGTTGCTGATTGATTGAAAAGTGAAAATATTAAGTGGCTGGTTTGGTGGTTGAAAAAGCTGGTCATTGAATGATGATGGCTGCTGTTGGGTTATTGGACAACTAACTGGTGAAAATTGTTGGTTTTGTTGAATCGACTTTTGTAAAGTTTGGTTTGTGCTCTGATGTATTTGTTGCTGGTTGGCTTGTTGTTGTATTTGATGTGCTAAATGATTGATCGGTGCTGTTAAGTTTGAATGAAACTGTTGCTGGTTAATCTGGTGGGATGGTTGCTGCTGGCTTATCTGGTGGGATGGTTGCTGCTGGTTTATCTGGTGGGATGGTTGCTGCTGGTTAATCTGGTGAGATGGTTGTTGCTGGTTTATCTGGTGAGATGGTTGTTGCTGGTTTATTTGATGAGCTGGTTGCTGCTGATTAATTTGATGAGCTGGTTGCTGCTGGTTAATTTGGTGAACTGGTTGCTGCTGGTTTATTTGATGAGCTGGCTGTTGCTGGTTTATTTGATGAGATGGTTGCTGTTGGTTAATCTGGTGAGATGGTTGCTGCTGGTTTATTTGATGGGCTGGTTGCTGCTGGTTAATCTGGTGAGATGGTTGTGTCTGGTTTATTTGATGAGCTGGTTGCTGCTGGTTTATTTGATGAGATGGTTGCTGCTGGTTTATTTGATGAGATGGTTGCTGCTGGTTAATCTGGTGAGATGGTTGCTGCTGGTTTATCTGATGAGCTGGTTGCTGCTGGTTTATCTGATGAGATGGTTGCGGCTGGTTTATTTGATGAGATGGTTGCTGCTGGTTTATTTGATGAACTGGTTGCTGCTGATTTATTTGATGAGCTGGTTGCTGCTGATTAATCTGATGAGATGGTTGTTGCTGGTTAATCTGATGAGATGGTTGTTGCTGGTTTATTTGGTGAGATGTTTGCTGCTGGTTTACTTGATGAGATGATTGTTGCTGGTTTATCTGATGAGATGGTTGCTGGTTGGCTTGTTGTTGTATTTGATGTGCTAAATGATTGATCGGTGCTGTTAAGTTTGAATGAAACTGTTGCTGGTTAATCTGGTGGGATGGTTGTTGCTGGTTTATCTGGTGGGATGGTTGCTGCTGGTTTATCTGGTGAGATGGTTGCTGCTGGTTTATTTGATGAACTGATTGCTGTTGGTTAACTTGATGAGATGGTTGCTGCTGGTTAACTTGGTGAGATGGTTGCTGCTGGTTTATCTGATGAGATGGTTGCTGCTGGTTTATCTGATGAGATGGTGGTTGCTGGTTAATCTGGTGAGATGGTTGTTGTTGGTTTATCTGGTGAGATGGTTGCTGCTGGTTTATTTGATGAGATGGTTGTTGCTGATTTATCTGGTGAGCTGGTTGTTGCGGATTTATTTGATGAGCTGGCTGTTGCTGGTTAATATGTTGAGATGTTTGCTGCTGGTTAATCTGATGAGCTGGTTGCTGCTGATTTATCTGATGAGATGGTTGTTGCTGGTTAATCTGATGAGCTGGTTGTTGCTGGTTTATTTGATGAGCTGGTTGCTGCTGGTTAATCTGGTGAGATGGTTGCTGCTGGTTAATCTGATGAGCTGGTTGTTGCTGGTTTATCTGATGAGCTGGTTGTTGCTGGTTTATCTGATGAGCTGGTTGCTGCTGGTTTATCTGATGAGCTGGTTGTTGCTGGTTTATTTGATGACCTGGTTGCTGCTGGTTAATCTGGTGAGATGGTTGTTGCTGATTAATCTGATGAGCTGGTTGCTGCTGGTTTATCTGATGAGATGGTGGTTGCTGGTTTATCTGATGAGATGGTTGTTGCTGGTTTATCTGGTGAGATGGTTGCTGCTGGTTAATCTGGTGAGATGGTTGCTGCTGGTTTATCTGGTGAGATGGTTGTTGCTGGTTTATCTGGTGAGATGGTTGTTGCTGGTTTATCTGGTGAGCTGGTTGTTGCTGGTTAATCTGGTGAGCTGGTTGTTGCTGGTTAATCTGGTGAGCTGGTTGTTGCTGGTTAATCTGGTGTATATTATGTTGATTATTTTGATGAATTGCTTGACACTGATTGCGTTGACTTATACTTTGTGAAATATTTGATTGATATGTTTGACAATCTTGTTGCAAATGTTGAAAATGTTGGTTTTGTAGCTGAGCTGGCTGAGATTGTTGTAATTGTATATTTTCTTGTTGCTTTTGTTGTAAATTTGTCGAAGGATCTTGTAGAAACTGCTTTTGCTGTTGTTGTGAATGTAATTTGAATAATCCAGGTTGAATTACAGAGCGTAGCGGTTTGTTAGAAGAGTGCTGCTGCTGTTGAAAGAGGCTCACTGATGTTGATTGGCTTGGGAAATTCTGAGACGAGTTTTCTGCGCATCGATTTGATGATGGAGGCTCTACTTTTAGAGATTGTCCTTTCCAACTTTTATCATCAAAAGTACTTAATGGTGATGTGTTGATAAAAGTAACATCTAGAGAACTAGAGAGGACAGGGTCATGAGAAACAGGGACATTAACCTCATGTGAGTCTTCCATAGACTGCAAAGTGATTTTGGAGTCTTGAATACTAGCATTCTCACCACTAAGTGTCGCTGTTTTATGACAAGCAGTAAAGTTAAATAAACTTTTTTTGCCACTTGAGGGCACTGTTGCTCCTGATATTCGCTTCAAGTCAAAATTTGGAAACAGCTGGGAGTTAGTGTTTGTCGTGGAGTTGGCTGGTACCCCAAACAAAGGATTAACTCCAAATTGGTTTGTAAAAGAGCTTGAGTTAATTGAAATTCGGTTCGAGTCGCCCTGATGAACTTTTGGGGTTGGTTTTTCAACGCTAACATTTGGTGAAGGTTCTGGAACCACTTGAGTGAAAGTCACTGGTTTAGGGATCATTTGAGAGAAAGACACTGGATAAGGAAGATCTGTTGAAAGCAAAATCAGGTTAATCTACTAAAAAGTCTTTGAAGGAAGATTACCTGATGATGCTGTTGTAGTTTTTGGTGATGAAGGATCAGAATTGACATCTACAGACATCAATAGCTCCGAAAACCACGAAACGAATTTGTGACGGTCAGAAAAAGTACTCAGGAACTTCTTGACGTGGTTATCAACGCAAGAAGCTGAAAACAGAAGTAAGTTGACATTGGCAAGCAAGTGGAAAGGCAAAGGAGGATATTTTGATGTTACTGGTTGTTATCATTGTTGACTTGTAAATTATCGCAGGTCGGTTAGACTAAAAAGCTCTTTGAAAATCGATATTGTTTAAGAGCTCTCTTACAAATTGATATTTCATTAAAGTATTCGAACACTTTACTTTAAGTGAGTTTAAAAAAGAAACAAATTACAGTTATCTCCATCTTCTGATCCTGTTGGATTAGGATTATTGATGATAGAAGATGCTATTGATGATGTTGAGTTAGGAGAAGATAGTGATGAAGACTTTTGAATGATTGGATCATATGTAAAGCTGTGAGGATCGCATTTGCGGCGGTTGTACTCAATGTAGACTTGGACGTTTACGGGCTTTGTGATCTTGGTATTGTGGTACGGAGGTACTTCGACAACCAAATGAGCCTGTAAACATCACTTCTAATAAACTTGAATTTTTTGAAAGAAGCAGTAAATAATGTATAAGCCAGTCAATAAATTTATTGATTTCAGTGAAAAGTAAAAAAAAAAGATGATAGAGAGAAAAAGTTTTGATGAAGAGTAATAAAATGAAGTAAAAATGTTTGAGGAAAGATTTGGAAATTTCTAAAAGTTTTGTAAACAACTCATATATATATTTGATTCAAATTATGCTTGAAAAAAATGTTATTTGAGAATAACAAACAACCACAAAAACTGTTGTTTGCTTTCTAGTGTAATTAAATTGAAAATGTTTAGTAAGTTTGTAGTAATATAATGAAGAGTTATTTAAATTAAAGTATTTCAATTAAAGTTTAAATAATCACATATTACATTTGTACAAAAATCATTTTGAATCATTCAAAAGAAGAAATAATTACTTGAAATTTATGTATCTCAATTTTTATCACTAAAATTACTATTTAATCGCTTTTTTTGCCTACTGTAATAATAAAGTGATATCGAACAAAGAACTGAAATAAGAATTCTCCAAATTCTGCTTGTGCGGAAGCCACAAGTTTCAATTATCGAACATGATTTTCAATTCTATTGCGTTTTGTTTTCAGAGCTGAATTTTGTGAGCTTATTCTTGTAGTAAGCTTTTAGATTAATTATTTTGTAAAAAAAAGTTTCTTAAATAGCTCTACTAAACAAGATTTGTTTTTATAAGTTTAAAAACTATAAATTATTAAAGAAAGAATAAAATATTTCAGTGGACAAAAAAAAGATAAAAGAAGGTTTGAAGATAATTTTATTACAGTGCGAAATTGCTGAACAAATTAAAAAAAGAAAAAAAAAACTGTAAGGAACTATTTAAAAGATTTGATCGCTAACTACAAGATCAAATATTCTATTTTCTTATAATTGACAAGATTAGAAAGATGTGATTTGAACAAATGATGTAGGTACCTGGTTAAAGGTGTTGCGGTCCACCTGACCTGCTGCACTCCAGTGACTACCTACAGATTAAAGACTTATTTACAAGGTTTACAAGAAACAATTTGGAAATACCATCGGCTTCCTCAGGATCTTGAAAGATTACTTTTATTCCTTTTCGAAAATTTCTACCAATAATAAACATCTCCGCTCCTCCTATCACAGAACATCTATCGAGACTCTTTTTTATGATCTCTGGATGTCCTGGAGGTTGAGCTGTAAGAAGATACTTACTTACATCAAGATGAAGAACTTTTCATAGTTCGCTGGTTTAGTTTTATATCGAATCTACTTTTTGACACAACAAACTAAAACTTGTTTGTTTTGTTTTTGAACTGAAAACACAAGTGCAGGATGTTACAGAAATAGTTTCCGAATTTCTCGTTCATCTTTTCGTTGTATTCAATATAAAATGGAAGTTTTTAATGAGCACTAAACTTACCAAAGATTAAATATAAATAATCTACAATACTCCTTAAACATTTTCAAGTCTTATGGCAGAATTTTTAATTATCAAACGCTGAAAAATCTGAAAACAAATGTGGTCCGGGGTTTATGGGTGCAGAAAGGGTTTGGGAATACAGAATCATTAGGAGCGATGATACTTCAAAGTTTGTTGAGTGTTAAAAATCTATAAAAAGTAATTTTGACGCGATGAAGAAGTGAAGAAATTATTGATTGTGTATCTGTGTTTAAAAGAGACAGCATAAAAGATAAAAGTTGAAAAAGTTACATATACAAGTTTTTTAAATTGTTTTCAACTATTTGTAAATTGTTTAAAAAATGAAGTAAAATATTTTAATTGAGAAAATTTAGAGCGAAAGTTTATAAAAGATATTCTTTTTCAATTCAAGTAAAATTGTAACGGTTATAAAGGATTTTTTAGTGTCAAAGTATCTGCTACTATTCATAGATTTTTGCCTGACTATTAAATACTTAATTTACTTTCTGAGACTAATCACCTAAAGACATAATTGCTGTAAATTGTAGAAAGCTTATTGAAAATTAAAACTTACAAAAAAACTCCTTTAAAAGATGTTTAATGATAAGAGTTATCAGAAGAATTGAACATTTTCTTGATGTTTAATCACTAAACTAATGTTCAGTGAAAATTGATAAAAAGTTATTGATAAAACATAATTAAGCTGAAAATGATAAGGTTGGTGATTTGAACAATTTTGTTGAAAGCAAAACACTGAATGGCATCAACTGGTTTTGATAAATCATTTGTACTTACTGCAACTTATTCGGTTTGAAGTCACTTGTAAAACTGGACATTCTGCAAGCTTCAGGGTATTGGTAGAATTTTCATGAAGAAATATTCGAAAAACAAGACGGACATTTTGGCTTCTTTTTTTTGGGCGCTGAAGCCCAAATCTTGCTTGCACATCTGCATTTCTTAGTTTTAGTATCCCGACACAGTCCACACTAAAATTTCAATCTCAAATAATTGATGAATTATCTCATAAAAAAATTGAACAAAACTAAAGTTTTGTCTTATCACCAGTTGAGTAATTTATATTATTTTATTTCCTGCTTCCAATTTGACTTGCAAATTTCGTATTAAAAACTCCCTACTTTGTTATTAGTCAGAGAAAGTCTATTAGCATTTTTTATTAAAATTTTAGTGAAATAAAACAATGAATAAATAAAATTAATAGCAAATGCGCATACCACAGACAATCTATTTTTAATTTTTATCAGAAATTGTGCTTTAAGTAAACTTTAGCAAATACTTAAGAAAAACAAATATGATATTAAACACTAAAAGCACCAATAATTTTACTTCATTGAATTTCATTCATTATTAAACATAAATATCATTTTGATTAATTTTTCTGTGCAAATCACTAAGCAGCTTCAACCACATGGAAATAAATGAGATGAAATTCAAATTGATAGATAAGTGACAGTTACCTGATCACTTCCGATGTATCAACTAACATGGACAAGACGATAGTCCCATCTACATCCACCTCTCTACAAGGACTTGTATTTCTGCCTGATACTTTACAGGCTTGGTAGAAACCGTGAGGTTTTAATCTTTCACCGGTTTCAGATATAACAAAGATATGTAAAGTGGCTTTACCCGAGTGTCCTTTCACCTAAAGTGATATGTTCAAATCTGAAGCAAAATCCATCGAGACTTACTTTTAGTTGAGGGAATCCTTGCTGAGAGGAATCTTTTACAGGACCACGACTGCCTTCTGTCAAATACCTTGCGCGATGTTGTGGTTCGGGTTGAACCACTATTTCGAGGGAGCATCCTTTTGTTGATGAAGGATAGGTGAGGGTAAAGGCGTTGAAATCCTTGTAAATGACTTCATCGTTGTGGATAGCGATCCCTAGATCTTTTGTAAAGCTGCAGAATTGAGGCTGGTTGATTGTTAAAAGAGGTGCTTCTGTGATTTCAGCTTTGATAACTGCGTTGGCTACTTGCTCTCTAGAAAAGAAATCAAGATAGTGAAAATTGGGTGGAAATATTGATGTTTCAGATCGGCCTGTACGAGTTACCAAAGCTGGTTCATACCTACAGAAAGCAGCTTATTAATTGAACAGTTTAATGAAAAAGTAAAGTTGTCAATTTTCTTTCTATCATAATTAAACCAGTTTTAGTTTGATATTCGCTTCACTGATTTAGAGTTGAAAAAAAGAACTTTGAAAGTTTATTAGCTGAAATTAGATTTGAAAAAGTTGTCCAGCTATTACATAATTATCGCTTGTGAAAGGATTTTACATAACTTTAAGATGGAATCGTTTTGTTGTATGGATAGTCTAAAAGAATTTCTCATTTGCAAAAATTATAAAAATAAATTTGTCATAAATGAGAAAGCGATGGTGATAAAGAACAATATTTGACAGTTTCAATTATTCTTAATAAATGATTAAAATCAAAGTTTGTAGCCTACAAATAATTGAAACAATTGTTGTTTTAACCCCAAAACTATTTCCAAAGTAGTTTTTGCCAGAAAATATTTATCAAAAGTTAATTTACGTAAGAATTAATCCACTTTCAATCAAACCACGCCAACAGAATTTATTTTATTCGAAAAACTTTCGGTAATCAAAACAAAAAAGAAAACTAAATGAGAATATAATCTGTTAAAAGAAATATTTGAGTTACAATAAAAAAAAAACTTAAAAAAAAAGCTGCAAAAACGAAAAAAATCCACAATTGTGCTTGAGTCAAAATAAAAATTCAAAACTGAAAATGGCAAGAGGCATAAAAAAACAACAAAATCAAAATGTACCTTGGGTTAAAAGGAGTGTTTACACTGGTCTCTGAAGCATTAGATAACCGTCTGGCGTTCATCGTTGCGTGAAGGTTCAAGTCGGAGTTGTTGTAGCTAACGTTATTCTTGCTCTGAAAGGGGGTGGGACAAGCACTGGAGTCCTCTGTCTCGGCCGGCCAAAGGTCCGTAACTGATAAGGAAGGTGAAGGTATTTGTGAACTAGCAGGTGAATTATATCTAGCCAAGTCTGAACTCCAATAGGATAATCCGTCGCCATTTCGTAAATGTTTTTTTCTACGTTTTATACGGACAGTAACATTTCTATCTTCAGAGTAATCATCATCTGACGATCCACCTGGTGTGGTGGTACTGAATTGGTTCAAGCGGTCTGGTGGTAGAGGACGACGGTAACCGATATTAGATGAAGACTGAATAGAATCAACATCAGATTCCATCGCTTCAAAAGGACTACTCGCATCCTCAGGATCTCCTGGACTAATGATGTCACGAGGACTTTCCTGAGCCAGCTCAGTGCCAAAAGTCATTTGTGTCTCTTCGTCCATCACAACAGGAAGATTGATGTTAAGACCGAAGCTTTCGTTGCTTTGAAGCGAGATGTTAGAGGTGTTTTTTGGTGAGACATCTTCGTTTTGATCAATTAAGTCTTTTTGATGATACAGTACAGAAGATGAAGCAACCTCATTCGCATCTAGAACACCAATGAAATACTTTGTCAAAGTTTTAATTCATCTCAAAAAAGAGAAACTAATTGTTTAATCAGGTGGACGCACTTTTACTATTAGTAGACAAGACATCATAAAATGACTGAATCATTAATTATTTAGAGATTAGTTATCATTATAAATCTTTACAAAAAAATATTGATTAGCATAAAGATTGTCTAGATACTTTTCATAGTATAGTTTAGCAGTAGAAGAAAGATCATCTAATTAAAAGAAAAGTTATCAAAGAAAGATAACTTCTCTTTAAAAAATTAAAGAAAAAAGAAGAAAATTTTTTTTATTTTAGAATATCCTCTCAAAAACTTCAACTTATCAATAGTAAGCAAATATTAAATAAAAAAAAACTCACCATAGTTGTCAGACTGATATATGGTTTCTTGTGATGAACGGGTCTCATTACTAGCTTCATTTACTTCTATACTTTTCCAGTTTGAACTTTCTGACATTTTTTAATGTCAGCTTATTATTTTTTTTAAATATATAAGTAACAGTTACAAATTGTAGGAATGAATCATATATATATGTTTATTTAAATAAATTCTTATTTAAAACCACTAAAGTAAGTTTAGTTCTTATCACATAAATTACTCTGAAACAGAATTTAGAAATAAATCTCATTAATCTAATTTGGATTATAAGTAGCTTAATAGTCGATTGTGTTTTCTAAAAGTAAAATGTATAAAAACAAACTGATCAATTATAGAGGTCAAAAGTTTAAAATCATTTAATTAAAATTACATGGTCAATTTTACTTAATTACAATAGTTTTTAGATTTTACAAAAAGCTGTAAAAACAATAAAATTTAAATTAGTTTATTCAATATCTAAACTTCCTCTTCTAAAGTAATAAAATATTACATTTATTTTTGGAAAGTTATTATTACACATTATATACTTACTTAAGGTTAGGACTTAAGTTAAAACACTTAATACTAAATAACATCAGTTTCAAAAAAATATTTTTTTAAATTTCAAATAAACTTTTGTACTTTAAATAGAAACAAAATAAAGCAAACAAAAAAAAAGATCATTAAATATATTATGTGAAATAATCTGAAATATTTTTTAAAGTATAACCAGCTTCTATACTAAACTTGAACAACAAGTTAATTATGTTATAAGAAAGTACAAGTATGTTTATAAGCATTAAGTATTTATAATTACTTTTTTGCTTCAATTAGAAATAAATCAACCCTCAACAAGTAGACCTAGCATTTTGATATGTTTGAAGTATTTTAAGAATGATTTAAATAAACATTATTTATGCTAGTTAAAATATTTTTTAATGTTTTATTTCAAGAAAAAGGAAGTATTTGAAACTAAAATTATAGATAAGATAAAAAAGTTGATTCCATTAGTAATTATTCTGAATAAAATTTAAAATGTTATCATAAATTAAACAGAGTAAAGTATCTTTTAAATTAAAAAATATAAAAAGCTTATTTTTAAATATAAAATCAATTTAGAATAAAATATACGAAATTTAAAAATGTATGTTTTGGTTTTTCTTGTTAATTTTGATGTTGATCAAAATTAAACTAATAGATTATTAAAAAGTAATAATAAAATAAAAGTAATCACTAATAATAGTCATTTGTCAAACTAAATCTAATAAAACTAATTACTTTATATAAAACCATGATTGCAATAATAAAATAAGTTTCAATTATTCTGATATGTAAATCACTTTTTAACTTAATTAAATTTAAATAAGTCAGTAACAACTTATAAAATATGTTCATTAAAAAGTAGTACTATGAAAAGGAAGTGAATTAGTTTTAAACATAATATATATAAATGTGTTTAGACAAATAAAGCATTTTGCATAGTCAATTATTAATTAGTAAAACTGTTTTCTAAATATTCATTCAATATCTTATTTATAATTAAGACTTTAAATATTTTCAATAAATTATATTTAAGGCCCATGCATGATATAGTAAGAATATTTGATTAATAATAAGAAATTACTATTTATGGTATTATTCTAACCTTTTTTGCAAATTAAGAAGACTAATTAATTAGATATAATTACAATTAATTATTAAATAGAATCTAAACTTATTTAATGCCAAAAAAACATTTGATTTTTTATGTAAGCTTATGCAGAATTTAGATTAAACATTTGATAAAATAATAGAAATAGTATGATTTAAATATAAAATTAAATCAAATTTATAAAAGGTAAACCACCAAAGTAACCATAATAAGAAACAACATAAACATATAAAACTTAGAAGCAGACGTTTTATCATAGACAATGTTTTGGTTGATTAATATATAAAAGTTATTATTAACTGTAAGCTAAAAAATGTATTTTGATAACATTGCTAAAAACAAGTTTTATTTTCAGAAAAATTAAATAGTTATTCCTCAAGTGTTTCTTCACTAATTATATAAAATAAACTTAATACTACATAATAACATTTATTTTAGTCTGCTACCATTTGAAAAACTGTAATTCATCATAATAAATAAAGTTTATTTTTGTACACATCAACTTCTTTCAGGACTAAAACTGCAATTACAAACAAGTAGAGAAATTAAGAAGTAACGGCAATAAAACAACACAGCTTAAAATTTACTAAAATAGAGGTAGACCCCAAGTGGCGATCGAGAAAGTATTTTATCTATAGTATTCAATTTGTCGGGTTACTGTAAATAAATTTCTTTTCAACGTTTATTTTGGTTTAAAACTGGCATTTTCAAAAAATGATTACTACTCAAAAAAATAGAAACGTAAAGAATTATGAAAAACTTTCATTTCCCATTTATGTTTTTGATCATTATTGTCACTTCTATATCGTAAGTCTGACCTAATTACACGTAGGTAGGTTAAATTAACGCTAGAGTTCAAGTTTTTCATACAAATCCTAATAGAATATCGTAAAAGCTAAATCAAAAACACTTTAAATAAATAACATATATAGTAAATTTTCACTAATTTATCACTTAAGTCATTTTAAATGGCGTGTTGATTACAAAAATTTAGTTAATAAGTAGCTTGGTCAATTTAGCATCCTAACTTGTAAATAGCTCTTTCAAACAGAGCTTGAGCTTAATGTTCAACAATTCTTAAGACCAAATATTTAATTTTAGTTTGTTAAACTTTCTGACAGGCTAAATTAAGCCAGTGAAAACTTAATTTACTAACAAACCGTACATTAAGAAATTAGTAAAATTTTTTATATTTTTGAAGACAGAGCAAATAGACCTTTATAACATTATGTACGTTTCTAAACACTCCTAATATCTTTATTTAACATCTAAAATTATGTTTTCACTCACTTAACTTGCTTCTCTAGTAGCTAAAATTACATCCCTTATCAGTAGTCATTTCTTACGATAAGATTATAAAAAGTTTCTAAATTCTTGCTTATCATTATTATTTTTTAAAGATATCAAGCAAATAGTTTTACTTAACAACTTTTTTGTATTCCCTTATTCTCTACTGTTTTTAAAGTGGTATTAAAAATGTTTATTGCCATTCTAGCAATATCTAAACACTGTAAGTCTCGAAAACAGTACTTTATACTTTTTGGAAATATGTTATATGTTTAGTAAAGAAACCTATTAAAAAGTATACAAAGAGCTGCTATTGTAAGAAATGAAATATATATGATGCTTAGACAAAAATAAATTTAGCAAGTATACTTGGCACTTTAGCTATAATTTCATATCTTAAAGTATGAAAATAATTCATCTTTTATGTATTATAAGTTTAAATGTAATTCTAATACTAGCCTGAAAAAATTTTATTATAATGTTCATTTCACACATTTTAAATAAACTCAATACGAAAAAAATTGTTTTATTTGTTGAAACTTCTTAAGGCTTCTCATTAAAAGGATACCAAGTATAAAAACTTACCTTGACACACAAATTGTGTATTTAGTAATACTCAGTTTAGTGGCCCAGACTAGTAAAAGATAAGAAATTACTGTTTTAAAATAAAAAAAATGATGTATTATAAATGAAGTAGTGATATTTTTAAAAAATTTTAAGCGCTTTTACTTCTATAAGCTTTTCTACTGAGGTCAACGGTACTAACATTTCAAGAAATCTTAATTACTTTTGCTAAAGATACAAATATAAATTATTTGATCCGATTTCATACTTTAATGGAAAATCTAGCAAACAAAATTTTGAAATTGACCATATTGTTTAACATAATTTAGGTGCTCTACATGTTAGTTCTGTCTAAAGTACTGTTGGTATAAACAATGAACTTGTAATGATGTCGACTCAGCATACAGCTGTGATGTATTGCCCTAAGGTAACAGCTGCTCAGAAATTTGAATACTAAATATAATAAGAAGTTTTATAAGAAGGTTTACAACAAAACATTCTTTTAGAATACAATTATCTGATTAAAATTTAGCTGAAGTTTTACTACTAATAATAATTTTTACCAATGATTAATTCAAGCTTTTGATAAAAATTAGTTTCTATTGAATTGTAGTCAAATATTCAATTTATTTTGAATTTATTTGTTTCAATAAAACTAACAAGCATAAAAAAGACCTCTATGAATAAGAAATAAAAGCTAAGTTCAAAGCTAAGATAAAAATATAATAATATTATCAAAATAAACTGATTCTAAAAGATTTACAATCGTGGAAAAATTCAAAACAAGTAAGCATTTTTAAGAAAAGTTTCAAAATCATTTGCATGACAAAGACGTAATTAATTGATAAACTGCATCACATCTGTTACTAGTTGAATAACGTTTGCATCAGCTGTTTTGTTTGAATCATTATACAAGCTTCTTACAGCTTCTACCAGTTTACTTCCTTCTGAAGAATTAAATTGTTCTGCATGGTAATCATTCAATGAAATAATTCTCTTTAAAAGTTTTAGTAAAATGCGTTGAGATTTAGTAGACGATTTGACTAATGCTTGAGCAAAACATTCCATATTTTCAATTCGCATTGTATCAGGGTGGTCACCACCAAACAATTGAACAAGCAACGAGATACATGCTAAAGCAGGATCACCTAAGTCCTGTTCATCGCATAAAAGACGGAAACAGATGCCCTGTAGTTCAGTTAAGGGCTTATGAATAACTAGAAGCTGTTCTGCATCTTCAGTCTGCAGCTTTTGAGACTTTACACTTGCAGTGGATACCTGATTTGATTGTAAAGCAAATTTGACTGCTACTGTCACCCGTTCCAGTAAACTTTTTAGTAAATTAAGAAGATAAAATAGTAATTGAGACATACTTGTGATATTATTTGTCGATTCTTTTACCTGTGCATTTGTATATTTAGCAGAAACTTCAGTGATATATTGTAACAAACTGCTGATTAGACCTCTTTCATACATAACAGTCATCACATTATCAGTAGATGAACGCACCAGCAAGTTAAGTACGCTTGTTAATTCCTGGATACTTGAATTATAAGCTGACGATTTCAACTCATCAAAAGAAGATAAAAGCAAATTAAGTATATCATTAGAAGCAACACAATCACAAAGACTTGGCCAGTGCTCAAGTAGTGTACCTAGCAACCTTACAGCGTAAGTTGGTAGCGGATCACGTGACTGTAATATTGCTTTTAAATCTGGAATCAACTTATCGATTATTGTTTGTTGAATTCCACAAATATCAGGAAGTTCGTGACGTTTACCGGAGCGAGCAGACTCTCGTGCAGATACTGAGGAACGAGAAGAAATGTTTGATTTAGCAGAAGATGGAGGTATGAAAGATTCCATATTGATTGAATGAAAGCGTAAAATATTGCTGAAAACTTCAGTGATTAGCTTCATACAAACCATTTGACCATCATTGTTAGTATAAGCACTCAACAAGTTGATTAATTGAGGCATAAGTGACTTCATTGTTGCTTGTTCGTATTTAGTGAGAACCAGAGGGTGCTGAGAGAGACATTCAATGCTAGAAAGAACTGAATCAACAAACTTTTGGGTTTCATTCTCACCTATAGCGGAACTAAGTCCCGAAGTTTTTCGAATAGACTGCGATACATGTACAAGTAGTTTACCAAACTCTTCAATCATTTCGGAGCTTACAATATGACTTCGGAATATTTGGCTTGTAATCATATGATAAAGGACAGCACATGAAGGCAAAACAGTCTTCATTTGTTTTACTTGAGTTGATGAAGGATGCTTTCTCCCAACAGCATCATCTAACACACTTACACAAGAAGTAGATATTTGTGGTGCCCTTTCAATCATATATCTTACAAGGAAGTTTAAACATGCGTGTATGTAATCATAATTAACTGGTGATTTAGGAGTAGTACAACTAGATGGTGTAGATATCCTTCTACAGTCACGCTCAATGTACATAATCAGTCGATTGTGGCATGCAGTGATCAGTAATGAAGGTTTTCTTTTCATTAACAGAAGTACTCCTAAAGCAATCTTTGCTCTTACAATTGAGGATGGATTTTCGAAGAACTTCATCAAAGATGGTAGCACATCTTTAGAATTAGCAATTCTTACTGCCTGTCCTTTTGGAGTGGAGTTTAAAGTTTCTATAAAAGCGGTTAAAATTACTTGCTGACATTTATAAGAAAGTCTATGCACAGTACTGAAAAATGTGGCTAAACCGACCCGGTCTATGACTGATTGAAGGACTGAGCCAGTACTTGACAAACGGTTAAGAGACATAAGTGCTGATAGTGAAGAGTGTTTTAGGAATTCTCCTGTGCTTCGTTCAGCCACACTCCACAACATTGGACCAACTATTTCATTACTAGAATTACTACCAGGACCAGATGTTGCTGTTGAAATAAATTTTTTTCCTAAATATGTTGATGTATTCGCAACCACTTGTATCGTTTTACAAGCAAAATGTTGTACAGTTGCATCTTCTCCTTCACGTAAACACCTTACAAAAAGATTGAAGATTGCAGTGGGAACTGACCAAGCACTTTTTTGATGAGTTGTGTTTGGTCGTTTATCTTCTGATGCTTTATGTTGATCATGCTCTGCAACTAGATAAAGAAGTTGGCCAACTGCTGGTATTAAAAACTGTTTAGCCCGACTGTTACGAAAGTTTTCTCTCAAAGCATCACTTAAAGTTGAGAATACATCATTTAGTTTTGTACATTGTTCTAACTCTGTACTACAGCTTGTAGCTAATCCAATTACTCTAGCTGCTCTACAGGCCACATCTGGTGATTGTTGAATATGATTCTTTACTAAAACTGCTAAATTTCCTAGCATAGATGAATTTGTTACATAGTTTGCTACAACTGTACTTGTAGCACATAGATGAGATAGATATGAGGCTACGTTAGCTCTCACTCTAGCTTGTGATGTACTTGAAGATTGATTCAAAGCTTGCTGAACTTGTTTCAAATGGTTATAAAGCTCCTCTGAGTTGGAATTTTCAATATTTGTAAGTGCACGAAATGGTAAGACTTTACTATCCCATTTGGCAGGTTCAACTTTTTTAATTTGTGGATTATCTTGAATCATTTCAATGTCAATATCAGAATGATGATAAATGAAGTCAGTTAGATTATCAAGAGAATTTGAAGCAATATCATTTCCTACGTCATCTTCAGTAAGAACATCAGATAGACTTTTATTCTTCTTTACAGTATAAGTAACTCCAAAATCTTTTTGACTCTTAACTGAATCTTTTCCAGTTACCTTAGGAGCTACTTTATCATCTCCATCACCTCTTTCTGTATTACTTATTGTATTTGCTGTATGTGGACGACTACTTAGCGTAAAAGTACTATCTACAACACTCTCTGGTAAGTTTTTGACTAATGAATGGTCTCCATCACCTCCAGCACTTAACATTGTTGTAAATTTGATTGATTCCCGATTAGAAACATCTAAAATACTTTCATTTAAAGTACCATCTAAAGTTACAGATTCTGTTAAGCTACTTAAATCTTTTTCTTCATTTATGTCTATTGTTCCTTGCCAAAAAGGATGATTTATTAAAGTTTTGACTGATGGTCTACAACTTGGATCTTTTTGTAAGATTATTGAAACAAGATCTTTAAACTCTGGAGAAATTTCAGACTTGCTTTGAAATGAACTAGCTTCATTTTTATTGTTGCGTTTCAATTGTGGATCAACATAATCATCTAAAGGTAATTCACCTGTATACATCAAGTAAATAAGAGCACCAAATGCCCAAATATCACCTGCCATTGATACCTTTCCACCTTTTTTTATTTCTGGAGCCTGATAACCAACTTGCCCTTTTAAATCAGTATCCATAATATCATTAGGGCCACTTGCTTGTAAGTAAATATCATGTAAGTTTTCATCAGCTAATCGACTTAGACAAAAATTAGTTAGTTTCAAAATTCCTGGCCCATCAACAAGAATTTTTTTAGCTGATAAGTCACCAAAAACTACACCATGCATATGTAAGTAAAATAACCCAGACAAAATATCTCGTCCAAAAGACCTTATTGTGTTTTCTGGTAATATGTGATCTTGCTTCAGAACTATTTCTAGGGTTCCACCAGTACATAATTCAGTTACCATCCAAAGATGATTTGTTGTTTCATACCATTCATGAAATCTAACAATATGATTATGTTTCACTTCATGTATTAACCTGACCCAATTAGTCACTGCAGCCCTTTCAGCTTTATCAATACAAAGAATAGATAAAAATTTTATGGTTCCTTTTCTACGTCCTTTATAAACTGTTGACTTTTCACTTTTTCCAATTTCTTCATACAAAATGAAATTTTCCATTTCTGCTACAAATTACTCAAAATTATGTTAATTTTGTATAACAGTGTTGTCCATAAAATATTTTGAAGATGTTATATCATTTAAGTTAGTTTAAAGTATTAAGTTTTTGGTTAGTTACCTAAATACAAATTCTATGCAAGTTTTAAATAGATGATAATAAAATTAATGAATTAAAAAAGTTTTAGATAAAAATTAAAAACTTTAAGTTATTAGTATACAACATTTAGTTCATTTTAAAACTACAAAAAATTATAATAGAAAAATAGAAATAAAATAGAAGAATATGAAAATAATTACACAACCATAGAATACAACCACAATCATAGAAAAAGAATTCATAATTAGAACTTTTAAATTAATTATAGCATATGATTGAGTAATTGTAAAATAAACAACTATAAAAATTGAATCTTTCTTATTTAATATTCAGTGGCAAACCATATAATAACAATTTTCTTGTTAGTTTATAGAAATTTTAAATTTTTGTTGAATATGTTAGTGTATAAAAATTGAACAAAATTGAAGAATAGAAATTTGAAAAAATGCTAAGCAATTAGTACTAAAATTCAAATATTATTATAAATAATATACAAAAACTAAACTATGTAAATTAATAATACGAATTTCTGAAATATTATTTAAATATTACAAAAAATTCCGTAATATATTCAATTTATAAAACATATAAACAAATTTAGCGTTTTCGGTTGCTTAACCAACCTGAAGTTCAAAAGTATTTCACGCTTGAATAAAAATTCGTTAAAACATTTGCTTTTATTTAAGTGTAAACTTGGAAAGGACTTTATTCATCTTTTCCAGTCAAAATAGAGGTATCAGTTAAGGAAAATTTGAAGATTTTATTATAACCTTTAAAAAGAAGCTTTTTAAGAATAACGATTTTAGTTTTCTTTGCGAAATTGTTTCATTGATTGTAGACTTTGAAATACCGACAGAATATTATTTAAAAGCATTTTTCAGAAATTTTAGAATTGTTCATGCTTAGGAGCCTGCTCACTATTATTAATGTAGGTACTTTTACAGCAAGGAATAATTATATTATTCATATATACTATATATGATATTAATATTACCACATACACCACACCGTTAAGCTAAACGATTTTATCTGTTTGGTAAACTTATCTTCCATTTAATTTATGTGCAGAAGATATTATAAAACAAGGTATTAAATCAATACTTTCGCATTTATTGTAATAAATAAAGAAATAAAAGAGGGTGCTTAAAGAGAGCATTTCCCGCTAACACCATTCTCACAAATAACATGTGCTTTTTATTGATCATGCTTTTGTGCCTTTGCTAAATTTGAACCAGCATGAACAACTTGAATGTTTTAATAGTATGCTAGATGTGGGCAGAACTATATCATAAGAAGTTCAAATAAACAATTTTTAAAATACATTATGAGCAAAAAATAAGACACCTTTTTGTCAGATTTTCTGTATCTAGTGAATTTATTTATCAAAATTTAGGTCGTGACCATTGATTACAACTTTTTATATATCGATAGAAACTACAAAAAATCCGTGATAAATTAAAAAAAAAGCGATTTATGTCGCCAGTACTTTATCAATCAATTTTTTTATTTTTTCTTAACTTTATGTTTACTTTGTTTTGTTATAAGTATCTTTGTTTCACTTATTAATAATTTTTGGTCTGCACAAGATTCAAACTAGATTTACATACCAGTTTAAAATTTCTGCTTTGCAACCAGAAAAAAGCACGGAGTATTGGCAGATATAACATTAATCAAATCAAATTCCTTATGATTTTTCAAAATAATTTAAGCATCATGTCTGATAAAAGCTCTTAGAGATTAATGCTCGTATGAGATTTCGAATGACATACTTTTAACGATTGATAAACTGAACTATAAACTACATTATTTATGCAGATCTATTGAAGCTATATTCAAAGCACAATTACTATTGCAAATACTCGATAAGCTTGCTGATGATGCGACTCAATCGAAAGATTGGATAGATTGATTAATAACAATCCTGAAGATATATCTAAATTAAGTTCTGAAATAATTATGGTGGTAGAAATTGGGCAATAAAATTGAACTCTAAATTACTGAATTAGAACTAAAAGTAAGTATGCAAAATTTACACCTTAACGTTATAAAAGTTTTCTTGCTTAAGCCTTATGTCACCTTTCCTAGAGTCTAATTATTGAAATTTGTCAAGAACTGTCTTTTTTATTCATCCTAAAGTTAATGATATCTAAGTTTTTAAGTCTTATGATATTTTTGAAGAACATTTTGTTACCAAAACAGATGCTTTGCAGTGCATTATTATAATCAATCAAATGCTTGCTTTCATAATAATAACAGTTTCTAAGTTTTCTACAATAACAATTTCTAAATTGACTAGTAAAAGTCTAGTTTCAGAGAAAAAATAAACTGACTGTCGAAAACAATTGAGTTGTTTTAGAAACAAGACTTTGTCTTCTTCTTATTATTTTATTTTACAAGTCATGTCACTTCAAAACAATTTTTTCTTATGTGAAACTTAACTGCAATAAAACTGCGACATATATTATTAATATTTTTTTGATAACTTCTAAGTATTTAAGACGAGCAAATAAAGTTAATTCACTTTAAATTGGTATTAGCACCTTTATTCAAGTATATTTTTGTATTTGAAAAACTATATTGAATCGTCGACAATAAATACTAATTTAATACTACAAAATTTAAGATAATATTCAACTTTTTTTTACAAAAACAGTAAACTGTTGTTATAGTATTTGAAAATAAAATATAAAAATAAAAATATGACGGTTATAGTTTTTATTTTTAAAGTAATACTTGATATAAGTTTATTCATTACTGATTTCTATTTTTATTCGTTAAGGTTTTCAACTTTTATTTTGAAGGTCGATTATTTAATGACCAAAGTATCTTTAGGACTTGTGCTAAATCTACTATTCATTAGGTTCAAGTGTAAATTGTTTTTTGAGTATATATTTTTTAAATGTAAAAGAGTAGTAATTTCTTACAAGCATATTCATATAATATTCCATGTTTTATATAACCGTATAAATACTGGGTATATTTATTACATATATTTATAAATTGACAATGGAACTAAGCTCTTATAAAACTTTTTAGATGATAATGTTATAAAAAAAAAGATTAACTATATCTTTTTCAGCTAATTCACCATTCATCAAAGTTGTTTTGATTAATTTAGTATGTTTATCTACTATTATAGCTATAAAGTGGTGCTTGATATGATTTATTATGTTTTTATATTTAAGAATACTATTTATTTAATAATTTTACAAATTATCTGATTTCGATTAATTTCTTTTTGCTTAATTAGTTAACATGTCTTGTTTTTATAGTTATTTGATTTTAAAAACAAAATATACCTCTTCCTATTTTCCTATTTACTTTTTTTAACAATATTATTTTGATAAAAAAAATATTAGGTCTATATATTTTTTGAGTTCTTTTTATTTTTCTAAAAACATGAAACCCAGAAACATAAAAATATAGAATAAAATCTAGGTGATAAAATATATAGTTTAAAATATTACCTGATTCATGAAAATTGTCATGTATTTATAGTTAATAAACTTGGCATGAAAACGTTGTGATAATTTTTATTTTTTGAACGTGATATCTAACTTTGAGGTATTTATTGGCTTTAGTATAAATGTATTATTCTGAAAGACTTCAAATATATCATAACAATTAACTAGGTATTTTTATGATTATTTTATACTAATAGATAATCTTTTAGGTCAAAGCTCCAATATAATTTTTTAGATGTCTTTAAAAATAGCGTTTATTAGTCTAAAGAAACCTATGTGAAAAAACGTTTTTTTTTTATAAATTTTCCTACTAACTACTTATCTATCTTGATAAAGATAAATGCTCTTCAAAAAAGAGTTTTTTGACATGTTTTTTACAAAAGTTTTGACAATTATTAGATAATGTTTAAAAATATTTTTTTATACAACTACCCATTTCATTTAGGAAAAAATTGGTTTACTTGAAAGAGTAAGTTTTGTATATTGATAGCTAATGGAGTACAAACTCACAAAAGATTAAGAGCTTCTGCTTTAATCCAAAAAAACTCTTTGATAAGCTCACACTAAAGTAGTTGAAATAATACATAGAGAATATTTTTGAGCAAAATTAAGTTTTTGTATCATAACATCTTTTTCTACCTTTTATCTTATTATGAAAGGTCAATTTGGTATTTTTAATTCTATCAAATTAGTCATTTTGTTTGTATAATAGGTTATATAAACTTTTACCTTAGTATTGCTCCTATTTTTTACACTAGTTATCTTGCACTAAAGCACTTGAACATTTTTCTTTTATTTCTATGCAGTCATATTGTTTTGTGTTTGATATAAGATCTGTATACTTACAACCATACTTTTAATAAGTTTATATTTTTTTATTAATCATTTTTAATAACTGAATTTTTTTGATTGCTATCTATTATAATAATTTTAAGTTTTTTCTTTGATAAATTTTATTGAGATATTTTAAATATTTTATATAAAAAATGTTCTAAGTTTTTTGTAATGATATTTGTAAACAGTTTTTCTCAGTATTAGTGAAATTGTGTTTTTATCTAATCATTAAACATTGTAATACCTTTTTCTCTTTTAAATCTTTATTTTATAGTTTATGTTAGAGATTTTTTTATTTGTTTTAGGAAGCAGCTAACTAGACATCAAGATGTCTAATCTAATTAAGCTTGCAAAAAAACCTGTCATTGGTAATCTTTCAAAAAAGGTGCCGGTCAAAAGCATCATGAGTACTACTAGAGTTGAATCTAAGCGACAAGTTCTTGGTTTATACAAAAAATGGATTCGTGCTGTGCCTGATATGATGATTGCATTTAAATTGCCATATACAGAGCAGACAGTGAAGAATCGAATAAGAGAAGAGTTCTATAAGAATTCTCATCTGACAGATTTGAGAGTCATTGACTTACTTATTATAAAAAGTCAGATGGATCTTCAGGAAACTTTAGAACATTGGAAGCAGTCTTGTCATATGATGGAGTATTTTGATAAACCAACAGATGTAGAACAACCAACAAGTTTTATGGGCAAATTTCTTACTCAAAAACATTAAGATAGTTTTTAAGAAGATTTTATTTCATTGAATTTAAACTCTTTCAATAGCTTATTAGTCTCTTATATTTCAAATTTCTTTAAAGATTGTCAATAATTTAAATGACCAAGTCCAACAAAGTTTTATATCAGAATAAATTTATGAAATTACTAATAATGAGTATATAGTTTCTATTTATAAACTAGCATTTAATTTTTTGTAATAATATGATTAAGTGTACTGTAAATTTTAATCTATTGCTTCGGACAAGTATACAAGCTAGAAGCTATTCTATATTCAATATTAAGACGAAATCATGCAAACGATATCCAATTAGATATTATATCCGGAAATATAGTGATGCATCACACAATAGAACCATGCAGAAAGCAACTGCTGCTGCTGCTAAAGCAGAACCTTTTTTATCTGGCACCAGCTCTATATATGTTGAAGAGATGTATAATAGCTGGTTAGAAGATCCTAACAGTGTTCACAAAGTAGCTCCCCCTACTTCGATTTCCATTCACAAATATTAACTTTTGTTTCGTTTAGTCCTGGCAAACTTACTTCAAAAGTGTAAATGCTGGAGCTGCACCTGGACAAGCTCATCAACGTCCTCCACCGCTAGGAGAAGCTTTACCGGATTTTTCTTCTCAATCTTCTTCACTGGCGATTTCTGGAGCTTCTGTAGATTCTCTAGTGAATGAACATCTCTCTGTTCAAGCGCTAATTAGAGGTTATCAGGTGGAGTACTGTTTATATCTATTGTATCATTTCAGAAGTTTGTCTGCAGCGCGCACTAGAGACAAATTAAAGCTGCTGATTATTTTTAACAGATACGGGGCCATAGCATTGCCCAGCTCGACCCTCTAGGTATATTGGATGCTGATTTATGCTCTATACGACCCGCTGAGCTTGAGCTAACCAATTATAATTTGGGTAAAGCCTCTTAATAAGAGTCTTAAACAAAGCCATTCACCAGTTTAAAAAATGAGATTTGAAATTGTAGATAGTTTCATATTGTTTTAATTGTTTAAAAGTCTTCAAAAAAGAATTGTTCTTTTGGTTCAAGTCTTTATTTCATTTAGTTTTATTATCTCGATTTGTCACTGTTGTGGTTTTTAATTGTCTTTTAATTGCAAGGAAGCTTTTGTCAAGTGGACTAGTTAGTTCTGGTTACCTAGTAAGTTTTGCCTAATATATTTAATTATCCAAAATTATTTCAATGAAGTTCAGAAGAATTTATTATCCACTTAGATAAACTTCTAGTTGAGATTTGTAGAAATTTAGAGAAAGTCCCACACTACCAGAATATCATTGACGACATATGTTTTATGTGACTAATATACATTTAATACCACCAACTAGCTCATGTTGTAAATAATTTAATTTTACTAACTGTAGATTCGAGGTCATCTCTTATCAAAACTGGATCCGCTACAAATATCAGACTCCCAGATATTTCATTCAATTCCACAGAAAGTTGCGATGGAAAAGAGACTTGATGTGTTTCTTGGAGCAGAGAACCCTTTCGGTTGGTTAATTTAGAGTGTACATTTGTTTGTGGCTAGATATCTGTTCACCTTCAAACACTAGTCTGTTTTTTTAGTTGTCTTTTTACCACATTCGTTTGGTGTCGTCATTTAGTAGTTCGAAATTTTATTTTTTTGCTTCTGGGTGGCTTTGTTTATCGACTTGTAGTCATCTTAATCACCTAATCGTTAGTAACTAATTTCTTTCATATTTTTAAGGCGATAAAGATATGAATAAAGTCTATCAACTACCAAAAACAACTTTTATCGGAGGAGACGAGAAAGCTCTTCCTTTAAAAGAAATTATTAGTAGATTGGAGGTAATTTGAGCAAGAATTCCCACCACTACTTGCAACTCGCTTCTTATTTTGTTTGTAGAATACTTACTGTAAAAGTATTGGGGTGGAATTTATGTTTATCAATAACTCGGAACAGTGTAACTGGATAAGAAAGAAGTTCGAAAGTCCTGATAGTGTAACCTTACAAACAAATGAGAAGTTACTAGCTTGGCAGCGTCTTTTGCGAGCTTATAAGTAAGAAATTATATAGTGTATGATGTAATGCAGTAAATATTTTCAAATTTGTTTTTGATTTGAGAAAGCATTTCTCATTTAAAATGTTCATTTTTCGTAAATTTGTAGAAAGTTTAATTTTAGTATTTTTTCATAATAATTATTACTGAAATAAATTTTGAGGTTTGACTAAAGCAGATCATCTCTTCTAAATGGTGAAATATTTTTATATTAACATTCTAAATTGAAATTTTTTCAATCGTAACAACCTGAAGCTGATAATTTTCTCTTTTCTAAACTTGATTTGTCAATATTTTCGAAACCTCCTCAAATTTTGATTGATTTTAATCATTAATAACTAGCAGAGACCTCAACAAAATTCTCACAAAAATTTTCTTTGAAGATTTGAAGAGTTTTTAGCACGTAAATGGACAAGCGCGAAACGATTTGGTTTAGAGGGCAGCGAGATGTTGATACCTGGCATTAAAACCATCATTGACACTTTGTCTAGTCATGGGACTGATAGTTTTGTGCTTGGGATGCCTCACAGGTGACTTACAATTTGTACGCATAAGTACTTATTCAATCTTTGATTATTGCAATTAAATGAAATTTTTTTGCTTTAATTTTGATATTTTTGTTGAAGATAACTTACAAAGTAGTTTTTAAACCATCAACTGTTTAAATAAATTGTAAATTACCACCAGGGGTCGATTGAATGTGTTGGCAAATGTAATTAGGAAAGATCTTGACCAGATCTTTTGTCAATTTGACAGCAAGTTAAAAGCAGGTGAGTTTATCGGCTGATAATTGAGATTTGGCTACAAATGAGTTGTTTATAGGTGATGAAGGGTCTGGAGATGTTAAATATCATCTTGGTATGTCTCATCAACGCATTAATCATCCTACCAACAAAATTATCAATCTATCTCTGGTTGCTAATCCATCTCATCTTGAAGGTTTACCTCATCTTTAATGTGATCATATATAATCGTAAATTCCTAAAAAGCCAGATTGTTTCGATTTTTTGATCTGTAAAACTTCTCAACCAACAGAATCCTATCTTTGAAAGCGTTTAGAAGACGCGCGACTATTTAAGTTCTCGATAAAATTGTCGTTTCTTTTCCAGCTGTGGATCCAGTAGTTCAAGGAAAGACAAAAGCTGAACAGTTTTATAGGAAAGATACAGAAGGTAAACAGACCATGTCAATACTGCTTCATGGGGACGCGGCATTTTCTGGACAGGTGACCCTGACCCAAATTGCTTGAGTTGTTTCTAAATCATCTGGTAATAGGGTGTTGTTTATGAAACTTTCCATCTAAGCGACCTTCCCGCTTATACCACTCATGGTACTATCCACATAGTGGTCAACAACCAGATTGGATTTACGACTGACCCACGTCATTCTAGGTAGCGTTGATGACGTCACTGTTCTGGTTAATTAGTGTTTAATCAAATAGATCTTCTCCTTATTGTACTGATGTAGCGATGGTCGTTCGTGCTCCAATTTTCCATGTAAATGCTGATGATGTAGAAGCAGTTATTCATGTCTGCAAAGTAAGTTGATCAGTTTTTGGATTTCAGAGGTTGTGTTGACTTGTTGTAGCTTCCACCATCACCATGGGGGTCGAAGTAAAACTGAAATGTTTGTAGGTTGCTGCTGAATGGCGAACCAGATTCAATAAAGATGTTGTCATCGACCTTGTTTGTTATCGAAGGAACGGTCACAACGAGGTAAAGTGATCTTCATCACCTGATTTTCATCACTTGATCTTCATCATTTGATCTTCATCACCTGATCTTCATCACTTGATCCTCATCATTTGATCTTTGTCACCTGATCTTCATCACTTGATCCTCATCATTTGATCTTTGTCACCTAATCTTCATCACTTGATCCTCATCATTTGATCTTCATCACCTAATCTTCATCACTTGATCCTCATCATTTGATCTTCATCACCTAATCTTCATCACTTGATCCTTATCATTTGATCTTTGTCACCTAATCTTTATCACCTGGTCTTTCTTTAGATGGATGAGCCGATGTTCACACAGCCTCTTATGTACCAGAAGATCCGTAAACATCCGAACGTCTATCAGCTCTACACGGACAAACTTCTTAAAGAGGGTCTTGTTAATCAGGAAGAGATTGAGGTGAGGGTGTCAAGGGTTGATGCAGATCACCAAGTGATGATGTCTAGGCGCGTGTACACGAGTACGACAACATTTGTGAACGAGCGCTCGAAGCATCGGCAAAGATAGAAGCAATTGATTACCGCAACTGGCTTGACTCTCCCTGGAAAGGCTTCTTCAAGAACCCGACTGGTCGCGTTGACCTGGTTTGCAACGACACAGGAGTAAGCGAGGAAACACTACAAACCATCGGCAAGGTGATCTTCATCTCTTCTTTTCCACATCCGACTAATCCAGCTCTTCTAGAAATTTTCGGAACACAACGAGTTAAAAGTTCATCGCGGCTTAACGCGCGTCTTCAAAGGAAGACAAGAGATGTTAAAAAATCGAGAGATCGACTGGGCGCTAGGAGAGGCGATGGCTTTCGGTAGTTTGCTCAAGGAAGGTGTCCATGTCCGTTTAAGTGGTCAGGACGTGGAACGAGGAACTTTTAGGTTGGCCCGCCTTCTTTACAACTTTTTTGTTGATTGTTTTGATTTTAGTCATCGTCATCACATCTTACATGATCAAGAAGAAGATAAAAAGATGTATGTTCCACTAAACAATATGTTTGAAGATCAGGCTCAGTATATCGTCTGCAACAGTTCACTTTCTGAGTATGCGGTCCTTGGTAAGTCCTGCTTCCGCCAGAGTCCTACTTCCGTCTTCTTAAAACGCTTCTTCCTCAATATCTTTCACTTTTTATTTGACGTTCTTCTTCACTAATTTCGAACTTTTGTTGAATTTTGAGCAGGTTTTGAACTTGGCTATTCCATGACCAACCCAAAGTCCCTGGTTTTGTGGGAAGCACAATTTGGTGACTTTAATAACACTGCTCAATGTATAATCGACCAGTTTATATCAAGTGGCGAAGCAAAATGGATCAGGCAAAGTGGTCTGGTCCTTTTACTGCCCCATGGTTACGAAGGAATGGTAACAAACGTCCAATTACACGGTCACATTTTTGGACTTTTCTTCTTAGGGCCCGGAACATTCATCAGCTCGCCCTGAAAGGTTTCTACAGATGCAGAATGATGATCCTGACAATATGCCTGATATCAAAGAAGATAATTTCGACTTGAAGCAAATTCAGTCGGCAAATTGGATCATCGCCAATTGTACGACTCCTGCCAACCTTTTCCACATTCTACGACGACAAAACGCGATGACCTTCCGAAAACCAGTTTGTACCCCTCATTCACTTCATCTACCTCATTTCTGATCCTATCTCTTCTCAGCTGATCATCTTCACTCCTAAATCCCTCCTACGGCATCCGATGGCAAGATCTTCATATGATGAGATGTTGCCAGGCAGCAAGTTCCTTCGTGTCATCCCTGAAACAGGACCGGCTGCAAAAGATCCTTCTCAAGTGAAAAGATTAATTTTTTGTTGCGGAAAAGTCTACTACGATCTCTACAAGGAGCGAGAACTTCGAAAACTCGAGAAGCAAGTCGCTATCGTGCGAATCGAACAAGTTAGCTGTGACGTCATCACTTCTCGCGCTAACCAAACTCCTTCCAGATTGCTCCGTTTCCCTTTGATCTCGTAACTGAGTCTTTGGAGCTTTATCCTTCCGCTGATATTCATTGGTTACAAGAAGAGCCGAAGAATATGGGTTTCTATGACTACTGCAAGCCTCGACTTCGCACAGCGCTTGACTACACGCGACGTGTTTAGTAAGAGGACCTGTCCACCTGTCACTGACCAACTAATCGCCCCATTTTACAGCTACACTGGCCGCGAACCAGCCGCTGCTCCCGCTGCAGGTTCAGTTTCTAACCACGAGAAGCAATCGCGTGAACTCTTCGATGCTGCGTTTTGTGGTTTGTAGTTACTGGTAACTTTCAGCTCACTGTGGAGCAGTAGAGAATCGTCAGAATGCTTCACTGTGTGTTACGAACACTACCCCCTCCCTCCCCAACCACCAACACGTGGTCACCTCTTCTTGATCTGCGAGTGTTTGTTTCAACGCTCTTATCGCTTCTTTGCTATTTTTTCGCTTTTCTTCTCTACGAAGTTTCTTATTTTATATCATCAAAAGCCGCTTGAAGAATTTGTAACTGAATTAGTTAATTTAAACTTTTACAGATGCCTCAACTTTGTAGCAACTTTCATCCTATATTTGCTTACTCAGTTTCACCAAATTTATGGGAATGTAAAATATCAGTTCTATGATTACTTGTACCAATGATGCCATCCATTCGGGTGATTTTGTCAGTTTTCAATTTAATTAAAGCATGTAAAAATATATTGCTCCAAAAGTCAACCAAAGTTTGTTTTAATTTGACAGATTCAACAGTTTCATGTTTATATAGTCACGTCATTTGTAGTTATCGAGATGTAATTAGCTGATTTAGAGCAATTGTGGTGTGATTAAAAGGTATTTCTCAGCTAAGTACATTTGTTGTGTTGTTGGTTTATTTTCGTGAAGTAGAATTTAATATTTACATATAAAAAGAAAATGAAGAATTGTACAAAAGTGCGTAAAAAGAAACAATTTTTAAAGAAGTTTGTTGAAACAATGAAGATTTGAAAGTTTTATTTCATTTATATATACATTTGAATGGATATTTTTTCAATTACTATTCAGTTACAACGTTTTAATGGAATTACAGACAGAAACTTGTGTAGAATTATTAAGAGCTTAAAACTTTTAATTAATAAAAATTGCGATGATAAAAAATGATTAAAATCCAGTATCTTCAAAACCAAAGTTTTCAAATCCTTCAGTGGCGTCATTAAGTTCTGCAACTAGATTTTGTTTATCGATTCCACTAGAAGCGAAATCAATTTGGAAATCTTCAACGCTTTCCACTGAGATTTTCTACAAAATCGATATTCAAGATTGACCTAAAACCTCTGAATCTAATTTAGCTAATATTTTCAACGTTTCATTAAATATACCATAATATCATAAACAATTAATTAACAGAAAACTTTCAATAAGAAACTTACATCTTGATCAGATTGTTGATCATTATCAATGCTTATTGAATTATCATCTATTTCGTCGTCCATACTCCCGTAAGGATTATCAAGAGTTATTATGTGAGGATTTTCTGTTATATCATATAAAGGATTCTCACTGAAAAACAGTTCTTCAATTAATCTTTTTATTTGTAATCAAATCAACCTTCTTTTATTCAAATCTGGCATCCCATGGTTCTTATTTTTTCCTAAATCATCAAATGTGTCTTCCATAGCTCTTTCAACTCGTTTGTTCCGATTTATTCTTACAAAAAAAAAGCTTTTAGGTTTATCGGTGGTTTTTGTATGAGCCTAACCTTTGTTTTAGGCAGTATACTGCCACAACAAGAGTCACACAGATTAGAGCTAGAGCTGCTACAACAGCAATCAAAGCTATTTGAAGAGTGTTTTCGTTTTCAGTTGTATTTTCAATAATTGATCTTCCAATAATGCCATAAGTTAATAGAAACTGGTCGCTTTCTACTGTAGCAGAATCCAAAGCTCTGTGAAATATTTTGTAAGCTGATTAAAAGTAAACTTTAAACTAATAATTTACTAATTACACTGATGAAGGATGTTATTATTTTGATAGTAAACAAAACTAGGGTATGAAGCATTTATATTTTAAACTAAATCTTACTTCACAATTTCGTCAACAGTAACTAGTTCATTTGTTCCTTCCATTTTAGCGTGAAATGTAATTTCAGAACTTTGTAAAAAAAAAGACACTTTTCAAAGATTTTGTAATTTGAAAATAAAATATTCAAACATTTTAGTTTTTCTTTACTAGTTATATGTATAGAAATAAAAGTCATATTTTCATCAATTACATTAACTACATAAATACTTACTTTATAGCATCATTTCCCGCGACTTCTTTTGATAAGACTGTATCTACAACAGCAATGGCTTCCAATAGTTCACTCAAATCTCTAAATTAACAAAAATCAATAAGAATAAAAGAGCTTCCAAAAAAAGCCACCTCTCAAAATCTGAAATTTTTTCAGCAGTAAATTCTTCTCTCGTGAAAGTTGAAAGTAATGATACCAACTCATTTCCTGAGACCAAACCGATCCGCAAAGTTGCTGTGTCTGAATGTTCATCAATTCTAGAAAAGTGTCATTTCAAAAACAAAATTTATTCAAAAATTAAACCCTAACTCGTCTGTCACTTTAAGATTGAGAATCAGATAATCAGCAGATTCCAAATCGACTTGTATTACATAAAATATATTTCCATCTTCTTGATCCACTTCAAATGCTTCAACCTAAAAACCAATTGAAATGTTGTATCCAGAAATTTGAATAAATTTTCTATCTAACACAAATCAGCTGATTGCAAATGATAAGAAAATTATTTCATTGATAATTTTAAGGAGTCGTTAGAGTTTTAACTAGATATAAATCTTAAATATATATTTTAGGAAAATTTTGTTCATATATAAAAAGATTTTTTTAATTTAAAAGTTTACTTCAATATTTTGGCAACTACTAGAACAGATCTGTTGAGCTGTGATGCTGTAGTTTAAGATTGGATCTTCATCTAAATCAGTCGCGTACACCTGTGTCACTATCACTTTATCATCGGGTTGACTTGAAATTGGAATATCTACAAAATCAGTATTTAAAAAGTTTAAGAATAAATATTTACTCAATAAAAAGCTACCAGCCAATTTTTTGGTCTTTTTTAAGAAATATTGCCTTTATTTTTTATACATGAATTTATGTTAATTGTGAGACTTGAGACTTTTTATTATCTTTCTGCTCATACTGTTTTTGGTTCGCTATAAAAGCTGTATGGTTTGTCATCTGCAGTCCATACATTGAATAAAATAAATAAGTATTTGAAGAAAATTTTCTTACCAGTGTAAAACTCATCTTTATCAAATTTAGGGATTTCATCATTTACATCTTTAACAGAGATGGTTACACACGAATATTGGTCTTCATCAACTACATCATCACAATTTAGAGAATCAGCTCTCAATACTTTATTTTTATTTTCTAGAACCTATTTTGAAAAAAATAACTTAGAAAAAGTTTTAACAATTTTGTTGTTATGAAAATAACATATTATATAAAAAGTACTTGATAGAATATTACCTCTATAACAAGAGTATAAACTGAACCGACTTCTCTATCTACTTCCTTAATTATAGTTAACTCCCCGTTTTCTTTTATAATATCAAAGAATGTCTCACCTGTACCTCCTATACAAGTGAATTATTTTATAAAGAAAGTCAATAATTTTCGAAATATGACAAATAAACTAAAATATATGAGAAGAGTTCTGTAATAAATGAATCTGTTACTTAAATACAGTTAGTATTTAAGAATGTTTGGTGAGCCTTGTTCAATTGTAAAAGGCGACTAGCAACAACGATAAGTTAAAACCGAACATATTACGAACACACCCACAGTCTGTTACTGAATGAACTCAGGCATGACACATTTACGTAAGCGGCAAAATATTCTACCGTTAATTAATTCAAATATACTACACTAACCAACAACATAATAATAGTTTGTTTGAAGAGTTGGTGAGTCTGCATCAGTGGCTGGTTTAATAAACACCCCTGTATCTCCTGGAGGACCTTCTTCAATGTTTATAGACTGAACTTGAGAACTCTATGAAATATACATATAGGGTTGGAGTGTGAATTGTAAGATCTAAAAAGTTATAAATTAAAAACCTGATCAAAACTGGCGGGATTGTCATTAACATCTTCAACATTTACTGTTAATGTCGCTTCATCAGTTAAAGTTAACTGTGCACTATTATCAGATGCTTTGACAGTTATCTACAGAACAATTAGATGTTTAAAATCTTTAATTAGATAAATCCTAATGAGACGGAACCTTATACGACTTCACTCTTTCATAATCAAGCTCTTCAGTGATTTTTATTTCTCCAGTTGTTCGATTTATAGCAAATGGTAAATCTGTTTCAACTAACGAGTAAAATATTTCAGCATTTCTACCTTCGTCTTCATCGAATGATTGAACAGTGAAGATAACTTTGTTAATTGATTCATCCTTCAAATATTTACAATTTTAACATCTTCGACTCTTACTGCTTCTGACTTTACCTCTGTAACGTTCTTGACTGCTGGTAGATTGGTTATGTTGGGGTTTTTATCGTTAGAATCTCTGATTTTTATAAAAACTGTTGTAGATGAGCTTAAAGGTGGATCTCCCTTGTCAGTTGCTATTATAGTTGCATTATAATAAGACCCCATGGTTTCTCTATCCAAAGGTTTGTTTGTTGAAAGCTGACCTAAAAAGAAAAGAAAAACTAGTAGAAACAAACTAATTAGAAATGAGTTTTTTGTTTAATAGATTAGAGATTTCTTACAGCCAGTTAATAACTATTATTCAAGTATGTAAAGTTGAATAACAAATATTTACCTGAATCTTCTCCTATTTTAATGTACACTTGATCTGTTTCAGCTACAGAATAAATTATTTCTCCATTTTCACCAGAGTCGGCGTCAGTGGCGGTTATCTAAAACATTTTTTTAGAGTGATCAATTTAACATTCTATATAAAACAGTTTTGTAACAAATATTTGATTTATATGCAAATTTTCTGCTTCAACTTTTATATTCAGATTTGTCTATCTGACCTTCAAATAAATTATATAAGTTGGTTTTTACCTGACCAATAGGTGCATTTTCTTGGGACTCAACCACTTCAAAAACAAGATCTAATGAATCTTGAAAGATTGGTTTTTCGTCGTTGACATCGATGAGGCTAATGATCAGTTGTCCTGTGCAACAATCACTTATTAATCTATAAATATATAAGACTCTAATTCACCAGTTTCTCTTTGTAAACCAAACGTTTCATTTGCATTCAAATCTTCAACAGCTACGGTTACTCCTACTCTTTCAATTTTCTCTCTGTCCAAGTTTTCGGATAAAACTTTAACTTTTCCAGCTTGTTTACCATCCTACATAATTTTGAAAATAGTTTCTTTTCAATTACATCAATAGCATACGACCTCAAACTCCGTAGTAATATTAAACCAATCGTCACAATCACCGAATCCATCCAAGGCACCACAATTTTCAATGGAGTACAAAAGATCTGGGTTTGCATCCTGATCTTCAGCGATTATCGTAGCTACAACTAGATTTTACATCAAAGTTAACAAGATTTAACCAAAACTTAAAAGAGATTTAATTCTCAAAGAGTTTGTTTTAGTAGAAAATAAGATGACCTTTATTTTAACACCTGAATTTCGACATTACTATTATTTAAAGTTTGAATTATCATTTTAAAGATATTAATTCTATTTAGCTGAAGATGCACATATTTTTACCAAACTTATTTTTCATGAAAGAAGTTTGCTTTGTTAATTGTACAAACTGTTTACTGAACTTAATCAAAAGTAATGGAATCAAGTGAAGGTTGAAGCAATCAGAAAGTAACCTGTATCTATTGTTGCATTTTCTGCGATTGAAACTTCGTTTAATGAGCTTCCAACAAATTGAGGAGACTTGTTATTAACATCCAACAAATTAACTATTATGAAATATGAAGTAGATTTGCGAGGAGTGCCAAGATCGGTTGCAATTACTTCAACTTCATAACTTTCTTGCTTATCTCTATCAAGAGCACTGTTTCTAATCTACAACAAACATCATCAGTTAAACAGGAAGTAATATTGCAACTGTTGAATACCTGTAAGCTTCCTTTATTATCATCTAGTTGAATGATGTTAAAATCGAGCGAATAAATTCCTCCAATTGAAAAATCAAAATCTTTGTTTGGAGAACAAGCATCTAAGTCGTAAGCTTCGATCTGTACAGTTAAATACCTTTATTATTACTCGAACATAATTACTTAACTATTAGTTACTTAACATCGTTCATTGGCAAAAAAAATTACTAAAAGCTCATTATGCTGATACAAACTGTGAACATAAATTAAATAAGAAGATATAAGAAGTTGGATACCAATGCAACTTCCTTTCCTGAGGGAGACATTTCTTGAATATCAACAACCTTCGGATTAGTTTCGCTGAACTCCGGTGGAAACTCGTTTTCATCCTTAATTTTAAAGACCAGTTGGTTACTAACAACATATTGCATACCAGAAGTTACTTATAAACAAAATTTGATAAATAAATTGAACTCATAAACCTGAATTGTGATTGAAACTGTAACTGGTTCTTCATATTTTCCATCTGTCGCAACGACATTTATTTCTATTTCTTTATCTCTTCCTGCACAAGTAGCTTCAATTTGTTCAATATCTAACGCTTTTGCAGGCTTGAGTATAGCTGTAAAAGTGTAGACAAATAAGACTCGGATTAAACACTGTCTTGACGACTTTTACTTCAATGTGTTTCTATCAGGTAATACTTTTGTTTCTTAAAAGCTAATAGGCCATCAAGGTAAGTAGCTATGTGTCTTAAGAGTAGAAATTATTTTTGAGGTAAGATTTTCTAGACTCGTTTTTTGAACAAGATTAGATTGATTTAACTGAATCTTAATAAGTTTTTATTTTTAAAGTTTTGACTCAAATCAAAGCTCCACACTTTTTACTCTTGATGCTTTGAATAAGTTCAAATTTAGTTTTTAAAAGTATCTACTAAATAGATTTATAAAGTGATATTTTAGTGTAAAAATGAAAAATAATATCACCTTTCTACTTTTACAAAATAATTTTGTATTTGGTAATCTTAAATAAATACACGAGTGATTTAGGTATAGTGATAAACAAAATGTGATTACAATAATAAAGTTCAATTCTGGAATTTTTTTTCGATTGCAAACAAAGAAATGAAAGTTTAAATTAAGTTAATCATTTACAGCTGATTTCAGAAAATATAATTTTTTAATATATCTCGAAACATGGATTTGAAAATTACCAGAAATAATTCTCAGTATTAAATTAAACATTTATAAACTTATAGATTTGTTGATGGAATTAACGCACAAGTTAAAAATTATAAAATTAAAAAAATAATTTTTAGATCACACAAATTTTAGTAATACGACTATAAAGCAAAATTAGCTTGTAGGTGTTAAGAACTTTTAAATAGTTCAGTATGCAAGATTAAAAATTTTAAACTTAAAAAAAGTTTTATGATTGAAAAAAAAGTCTAAAAATTTAAGGTATTTTCTACTTTTTCAAATGAAAATTCATCTTGAGACTTTATTTTTTATACAATTATTCATTGAATTTAATTAATAATTAAGAATAATATCAAAGTGGAAAATATGATTTAGTGAAATCTGAGTTGAAATACTCAGCTCCATAAAACGTTGACTAACCAACTTGTCCATCCACAGTCGAAACGGAAAAATACTCAGCATATGGTCCATCTTCAATCTCGAAAGTGAGACTTTGGTTTTCTTCACCATCAGGATCAGTTGCCTGTATAATTGCAACATATCAATTACATGTTAGTAAAGCTGTTAATGAAGCTAACCCCCATCTCAATTTCTGTCGTTGTATCATTATCTGTAAAAACTCCATAGTAAGATTTTCGCTGCCATCTAAAAACTTTATTAAATTTTCTAACTCAACCTTTGAAATGTTAAACATACTCTGGTGAATTATCGTTCACGTCAAGAACGTTGATTTCCGCAGAGACTGTAGTTTGTCGACTACCTCCATCTATAGCAGCAAAAGTTACGTAATGAACAGATGATCTTTCTCTATCAAACTCTGTTTTAGTTCTTATTTCGCCATTATCTTCGACTGTTAGTAAACTATAAAATAAAATAAACTCTTTAGGTTTAACCTGTTACCATGTGTAAAAAATAAAATAGTTTCGGTAGCTACACTTTATTATGTCTCAAGTTCTTCTTTTCACATCGTATAAGTATTTAGCTTACTCTATAAATATATTGTAAAGGTCATGAAATTGAGGATTCCAAACATAATATCGAAGCTTTATACTTATTTTTTAAACATGATTATCAGGCAAAATGTAATAATTTTTGATTTGCAATATCAACCATTTGATACAATTCTTCATTGAAATTTAATAAAGACTCGAACGCGAGTTGACATATCACCCTAACTTTGTCTTATGGATAAATTTTACTTGTAAATGTCGAAAGTGTTTAGGAGGCCTCGCACGCAGGAAAGCACTTGCCTCGTTGGCAACGTTTACCCTATTTAAAAGTAAAATAGATCACTTACTCTCCCCCAATTATTATACTGTATGTAACTTCCCCATTTTCTCCACTATCTTTATCAGTCGCCTGCAATTGAAATAACATCAAAAAAAAGTTAAAACTCTTTATTCAAAATAAAAACTATTTAGTTCAGTTATTTACTTCTAATTTCCCAACAAAATCTCCAATACTTGCGTCTTCTGAGACATTAAAGTTTATTAGGTCTTCAGTAAACTCAGGTGAGTTGTCATTAGTATCATTTAATTGAATCCTAACTCTTGCTAGAGTAAAGTTACCTTCATGAGATGCTTTTATCTATTTTCAATACAGTTTATTAAAAATATTTTGATTGTTTGCTGCTTACTGTAAATTCAAACGACTTTTCATCACTCTCATAATCAAGTTCACTATAATCAGTCACAACCACATTTATCACTGAACCTCCGTTGATAGTTGAATCAGAGAGTTCGAAAGGCATACCATCCTCAACAATTTCTACTTCAAAAACTGCGTTAGATCCCTAAATTCAAATTTAGAGTTTTGTAAAACTTGGAATATCATCTAGGTTTAATAAAACTGCTTTCTAACTTGATCAATATCTTCTACATAAATGTTTAGTCCTTGAACTACTGATCCGATAGAGGTCCCCTCATCTAACGAGGCCAAAAACTCATTTGTTTCAATTTTGTTATCTAAATTTGTCGGATTTTCAAGTCTGGAAACATTTATATAATTTAGTATATGGTGTAAAAATTGAAAAGTAAAATAATTATCAATAAAAGCGATAATTATAATTTTCCACTAAAAACTAAAATTGAATATTAGTAGATGCAAAACAAAAACTACCTTCTAATTTTTAACGTTTTCAACGCATGAAAACTTTGCGATTTTAATTGTAAAGTTAATAAATGTGGACCTGTAGAATTTTGGCAGGTTGTCGTCTACATCACTTATGATTATTCTGATTGTAGTAGTAGCAGTAAACGGATAGTTAACTTCTGATTGCTTCGACCTAAAAGCGTTATCGTTTTCTGGCAGCTCTGTAGCCTATAAGGATCAATTTAGAATGGTAAGTAATGAAGAAATGAAGAATAATGGAACCTTAATTTTGAGCTCAAAAATTTCTTGGTCATTTTCACGATCAATCAGTTTACCAAGAGATATTGTACCATTATCTTCATCAATACGGAAAAAGTCATTTGCTTCAATCTCGTAACGAATTTTCCAATTTAATGAATAATCTTGATCTACTGCTTTAAAAGTACAAACTTCTGTACCCTGTATTGATTTAAATAGATTAATATAAGCACAATAAATTCATCTTTAATTTAGAAAATTTATTTTATAGTTTAATTGTTAAATTATTGATTAATTAGAAACGTATTTATATTCAATATGAGATAACTGATTGAATAAGGCTTTCTGAAATAAATATACCATAGTTGAATCTTCTGGTATGGTTTTACTTGTCGGTGAAACAATAAATATTGGAGGCTTATCAGGACCATCTTTAAGTTGAAGTAGTAAATTTAATGATGAATTTAAAGTCTTTTCAGGGATATCGCATCCAGATGACGTTGATATGTCCTGAAAATTCGCGTTATAAGAATTTAGTTTTAAATTATCTATGTATAAATGTGAATCATAATTATTGCTGTCTAACCTCTGCGTATATAGAAGCATATACAACTGGAGTTACATCATAATCTAATTGACCATCACTTTTTAGTTTAATAGTGTAGGTAGTTGCATCACTTCTTGTAATCTCTAAGATATCAGACTCCTTAAAGGTAAAGTAATCAGTGATACGATCTTAGTAATAGTCAACATTATCTGCTTGGTGTCGATTTACTATTCTTACTTGTATAGATATTTTTTGGAGTATTACATCAGAAGAAATTTTTACATTAGCTAATGATGAAGGTGACCAAGGGTACTGCAAACATTAAAGTTTTTCAAGAATTGAAATAGTCAACTTTAGGAAATTAAAAACTCTCTACGTGACAAGAAACCTATTTCAGAAAATCAAGTTTCTAACCTCGTAAATATCTTCTGTATATGTTAAGTCAGTTATCTGTGGAGCTTCATCATTTGAATTTCCGATAGTTATTTCGCCATTCTATAGAAATTTGCACAAAGTTTAACTCTTTAGTTTGCTCTTTACTTTTTATTTGTAATAGCAATAATTAGGTTTGGTTAAACAACAACAACATTTTATTTCGATCTAGAAACCAACCGAAGTAACAGTGGTTCCTGTTAGTGAGTCTAACGCTTCGCACGAAAATTCCAAGGCTTCATTTTGCTGATCAAAGTAAACATTTTAAATATATTATTTTGTCTACCTTAAAAGAAACAAACTTCTCTGTCCAATTGCCTGATAAGGGTAATTTCACCAGTGTTTACATCAAGTGAAACATACGAAGATAAATCTCCAAACATTGAATATGTTACATCTCCTTCAAAATCTCTAGTTTTTAACTGATATATCTGAGTACCAGTTGCTGTATTTTCACAAATAATTGCTCCGTCAAGATCACCTTCTGTTCCACTGTCATCGACAAACTGAATTCCTGACAAAGCAAAGTTTTGTACAAATATCAAGAAGCTGATAAATATTTTCAATATTTTTAAAAAATTGTTACTCAATAAAAAGCAATTAATGAACCTGTCACTGCTACAGAAATGCTTGCTAATACCAAAATCCAGAACTGAAGCAACATTTCTTAGATAAAAAAGAAAGCTTTTGTATAATTTGTAGCTTTTTAACAAACAGAAAATATATTAATCTGAAAAGAAATAAAGCTGATTCATCATCAAAATGTAAACTTTATCATAAAATGGTAGACTTTCAAACAATGAAAGTTATTTAAAAATTAATTTGTACATTAACTGTAACAAGCAATTATATTTTGAAGTTTATTTTAATAATAAACGATATGGTTTTCTTCAAGTTGTTTTTACCTTATTTTTCGGTCTGTTTTGCTGAAGTAATTAAAACATTTAGTCTGGAAGCAATCTCTATATTGTAATCAAAAATATAAATAAAAACAAAATGTTTAAATAATATTATAAGTCAAAAATAACAGCTGATTTTCGGTGATGACAAAAAACAAAAAATAACTTCATAAACTGCTTTTTAGATATAAGTTAAAACTAGAAAATACGAAGAAGTTGAAATTGAGGTATCAAAAGCTAATATTGAAATTATTTTCTGGTAGAGGATATTTCTTCTACTCACAGATTGGTTAATTATTAATTTTGTCAATCATTAGATATTTGAGCCTTATTTTAGTTTGTTTGCTTTTATAACAATTGATTTTTATTTAAAGTATTTTCATTTCTCGTAATCATATGAAAAAACTTTTAAATAACGACATTTGATCATTTATGCTTGAAAAATATACTTCTAAAAGGTTTTTGTAAAAAATTAATTGTTAGCAGTTAAACCCGATAACAAAAGACTTAACAGAAAAATTATTATCAAATTTACGGCCATTGTAATGTTTGTCATGCTTTGTTTTAAATTATACTTTTTTACTCATTTTTTATTCATTTTATTTTAGTTTAAGTGCTTCTATCCTTCTAATAGTCTTTAGATGATTTTATATCATATTAGTATGTTGAGCATATTGTACAAGTCACTTTGAAGCCTTACTAGGTGGCATGAGTTGACTTTTTAGAGCTACTATTTCAGTTATCTGGTTTCAAAGCATCTACAAGAAGTTAATTGTATGTACCTACAGTACTTGTTTAGCTGTTACTAGGTCTTGTACTCAGAATTAAGGCTGGCTGCTCTAACAGTATTCCATGATTGATGGATTATTTACAACTTTTCGTTTACAGCTTTTCTGCTTTTGGTACTAAGTTTTCTTTTGTGTTTGTTCAGACACTAATTTATTTCAGCTACAAATAAAATACAAAAGTACAGAAAGTAAGAAAGCATTTGAGAACTAAGCTCAATGAATATTTTTCTTTAAAATCCAGTGTCTTCAAAAGAGCAGTTGAAAGTATTTTGTTCACCAACTGAATCACTTGATAACTGATTATTTGTAGCTTCATCATCTACTGTTTGTGGAAAATCAATCTGAAAATTATCACAAACACTTCCACAGCCAGAACTGATCTAAGAAGCAAATAAATGTTTGATTGAACAAATAAATTTTGTTTTTCTTGAATTAAAGCTACTAACTTCATCTTTCGTATTGACACTATCTATATTATCAATAACATTATCATCTATTTCATCATCATCTGTACTATCATAAGCAGTTTCCATATTGATGCCTAATTGTGTGTCACATATATCATAAAGAGGGTTTGCACTGAAACAAGAGATTATTTAACAACAAAGATTGTTGAAACATTTAAATATGAATAGAAGCAGCAAACTAAGTTGTTGCAATCTTACTTAGTTCTGTAACTGTTGGAGGCTCCAGTGGAGTTATACTTTTCCATTTCTTCAAATGTTTTCTCCATCGCTTTTTCAACTCTTTTGTTTCGTTTAATACTTAAAACAGTTTTTTCAGATAGAAATTGAACGACAAAATAAAAGACTTACGTTTGCTTGAGGCATAATACAGATGTGACCAAGGTAAGGCAGACAAATCCTAAACATACAGTAGTGCTTATAAAGGCTATTTCAACTTTTTGACTTTTTTGGGAAGAAGAAACCATCGTTCTGCCTTTGATACCATATTTAGCAAGAAAAAGATTAATATCTGATTTTCCGGAATCTAAAGTTCTGAAATAAATTTTATTTTTTACTCTAAGGTAAGCTTTGATTAGATTGGAATAACTTTTACCTAACAAGCTTACAAAATGTTGATAAAGTTATTCGATATAACTACGTTTTTACATTTTTGAACAATTTTAAAGTTCAAAAGAGATCTAATAAAACGTATGCTTGTACTTATCAATAATAGAAACTGGTATCAGCGTGTTTGTGGTAGCGTCTTTCACATGAAATGTAATCTGTGATCTGCAAACCACAAATAAAAAGTCAATTATCAATACAAGTGTCTAGTTGATACAAATGTACTTTATTTGCGAGTTCTTAGGTTCTGTGTAAGGTAAAACTTTATCAATCAAAACTGTTGAGTTTATGAATTGTGCAAGGTCACTGAGCAACAAATAATTTGTTTCATCTTTCACAAATTCAAATTGATTTAAAACAATTTGATTTCTTAAAAGTTTAATTTACATTTTTATCAAAAATAAACAAGAAATAAACAACTGATTGGAAATATTTATTACTGCTCAAAATTATTTCGAGTTTGGCGAGTAAAGTCATCCGTAGAGATAATAGATAGTAAAGTGATAGTCTGATCTTCCTTAATTACTCCAATCGTCAAAAGTGATTCATCAAAGTGTTCAACAATTCTATTCATCAAAGCAATTTCTTCTTAACCAGATTTAATAACAAATTTTTTCGAATAGTAAGTATATTTTAAGTAAACTAATCAATCTTATATCAAGATGTTTAAACAAAAATATTCAAAGTGTTCAATAAAGCTGTAATCACCCATCTGTGACGAATAGATGGACGTTAAAGTGACAATTTCCCGTCAAGATGGTCGGCTGAATAAAAAAAACTTTACCTTCCTTTTCATGAACGACAAAAATTTCTTGAGTCTGTTTGGATTTGATATATTGTAAAGCACTTAGATTTAATTTATTTACTGAGCAAGTACTTACTAAGTTTTGACAGGTTCTACAGCATTTTGTTTGTTTAGTTATCGAATAGGATAAAATTGAGTTTTTATCTTCGTCTAAGTCAGTCGCAAAAACCTGTGTGATTGGAATATCGGCACTCGGCTGAGTTTCAATTGAAATATCTGAATAAATAGATCAGTAAATACCCAAACAACTTGTGTTTGTTTTCAAATATTTTCACAAAAATAAAAATTCAAGCCTTACAGATTTTAAATTCAATATTACTGAGGTCATAAATATGAAAAAATAATAGTTTATCACCTATCATGGAATGCTTTTTCATGAACCTTGGTGATTGGTCGTTAATATCAGTAACATGTACATGTATACAACTAAACTCATCCAAAAGTTCAACTTCAGAACAATCTAAATCAGTTACACTTACAATATTACTGATGTCTGACACCTAAAAAATGATTAAAGTAGTATACAAAGTTGTTGTTAATTTGCTTCTACCTGGACAACCAGATCAAATCGAACATCTCTTTCTCTATCTATTTCAACAAGTCGACTAATTCTTTGAGTTTTTTTGTTCACGTGGAAGAAATTCTTTCCATTTCCGCCTGGATCATACAGAACGATTAAAATGTTTTTAAATTTGGTTTAATATTTGAGTTTTACTCGTAATTGTGACAAAAATAGGAAACAATTGTTGAATTATTTTCATTCAAGAAGTTTTTGTTAACACTAACCAACGACATAATAATAGTTTGTTTGAAGAGTTGGTGAGTCTGCATCAGTGGCTGGTTTAATAAACACTCCTGTATCTCCTGGAGGACCTTCTTCAATGTTTATAGACTGAACTTGAGAACTCTATGAAATATACATATAGGGTTGGAGTGTGAATTGTAAGATCTAAAAAGTTATAAATTAAAAACCTGATCAAAACTGGCGGGATTGTCATTAACATCTTCAACATTTACTGTTAATGTCGCTTCATCAGTTAAAGTTAACTGTGCACTATTATCAGATGCTTTGACAGTTATCTACAGAACAATTAGATGTTTAAAATCTTTAATTAGATAAATCCTAATGAGACGGAACCTTATACGACTTCACTCTTTCATAATCAAGCTCTTCAGTGATTTTTATTTCTCCAGTTGTTCGATTTATAGCAAATGGTAAATCTGTTTCAACTAACGAGTAAAATATTTCAGCATTTCTACCTTCGTCTTCATCGAATGATTGAACAGTGAAGATAACTTTGTTAATTGATTCATCCTTCAAATATTTACAATTTTAACATCTTCGACTCTTACTGCTTCTGACTTTACCTCTGTAACGTTCTTGACTGCTGGTAGATTGGTTATTTCAGGATGATTATCGTTAGAATCTCTGATTTTTATAAAAACTGTTGTAGATGAGCTTAAAGGTGGATCTCCCTTGTCAGTTGCTATTATAGTTGCATTATAATAAGACCCCATGGTTTCTCTATCCAAAGGTTTGTTTGTACTAAATTTCCCTTAGATTATACAAATTAAAATATTTTTGAGAAAATTCTATCTTTTTACAATAAGTTTTTTATTGCTTAATTTTACTTGTTGAAGTAATTTCAAAGCTAGCATTCTTTCTCAAAGTTGTATTAATTACCTGATAACGCATCAATTTGTAGAACATCTTTGCATTCCTCTGAAATTGAATACCTTATTTCACTATTAAGACCAATATCACCATCAATAGCTAGCATCTGTTGAAAACAATTTTAAATAATCCAAGAATTTTATGAATTGTAAAATCTTCTCAATCACTTTGATGCTAAATAATGTGATTTTGAAGAAAAATGCTTCTATTTCACTTTATTCTTTCAAACTTTATAAGATCAAATTAAATTTATTTAAGTTTATATTTACGTTGGTTCTGCAAATTAACAATCATTAATTTTAGATTTATCAAACTATTTTTTAGTATTCATGAATTATCTTAACCTTGTCAAAAGTTTGCTTTTTCAGAACAGTATATATCTTACTATAATTATAAAACTTATCAACAAAGTTTTTTTGGGAAAAAATAAAACTATTTGAATAGTTCTGGAGATTTTAGATTTATTCCAAAATCGACTAATTGGTAGCTTGTTTACCTGTCCAATCATTGTATTACTTGTTTCTTCATCTACTTCAAACACTTGATAACCAGCAAACTTAGGTTTTTGGTCATTAACATCTGTTATTTTAATCTTTAAAATACCTGTAACAAATTATTGTGTTTTGCATTTAACAAACATTTTTAGATTCCACCATATACTGGCATTCAAATGTTTTTGTATTTTTATGATTTGTTATAAGAAATATGTCTATTTAATTTCGGCCTTAAATAAAAATCCAAATAAATTTCATACGGAAATATTTATTCTCTAAAAGTTTAATTTAAACAAAAAAAAGAAAAATAATTATGCATCTTTAATGTCTTGTTAGTTTCAATTTTACTGAGTGGTAAATTATTTAAATTATTTGAACTTATAAACCATTTTACAGACTTCTCTAATTGTGGTACCATTTTTTTCAATATTTTGAAGTTGTTTGAAAGCTAATAAAAATAGTTTTAGTTTACGCCAATAAGATTACTGATTTCTTTCTTTAACAAAAATTAAGTCAAATTTACTTTTAAATTTTCGAAAACTATTATCAAAGACTATTAAAAATATCTTTGAAAAATAAATATTCTTATAAAAATCTGACCTCTAACTGTTTTCATTTTATCAGTTTGAGAATTTAGATCTTCTACTTGTACTGTTAGTCGAACTTCATCCGATATTTCCCGATCTAAATTAGATGCCACAATGACTCTTCCAATTTGTGATCTATTCTTTTAATAAACAAAAAAGGTATGGAACCACAAAATAAAATTTAGAGCAAAAATTTACATTTATATGATTTGATAAATCAAACCAATTAGAACAGTCAGCAAGAAGTCCTGTATTTGCAAAACATTCAGTAAACACAATTTTGTAGTATAAGTCTGAATTTGTATCTAGATCCAGCGCAGCAAGTGTATGAATAACTGAAAGACAAAGCAAAGGAGTATTTCAAAATTGTTTCTAAAATGCTGAGGTTTAGAGACTAATCATAGGAAGGAAACAAATGTAAGTGTTTAAAACTAACGCTTGAAAGGTTTTAAAGCTATTTAAAGGTATTTTAGATCACTACCATTCATATATTTTTATAAATTGCTTTGTTAATTGTACAAACTGTTTACTGAACTTAATCAAAAGTAATGGAATCAAGTGAAGGTTGAAGCAATCAGAAAGTAACCTGTATCTATTGTTGCATTTTCTGCGATTGAAACTTCGTTTAATGAGCTTCCAACAAATTGAGGAGACTTGTTATTAACATCCAACAAATTAACTATTATGAAATATGAAGTAGATTTGCGAGGAGTGCCAAGATCGGTTGCAATTACTTCAACTTCATAACTTTCTTGCTTATCTCTATCAAGAGCACTGTTTCTAATCTACAACAAACATCATCAGTTAAACAGGAAGTAATATTGCAACTGTTGAATACCTGTAAGCTTCCTTTATTATCATCTAGTTGAATGATGTTAAAATCGAGCGAATAAATTCCTCCAATTGAAAAATCAAAATCTTTGTTTGGAGAACAAGCATCTAAGTCGTAAGCTTCGATCTGTATCAATGAAATATTCTTAATTTTGTACATAACTCATCAGCAGGTTTGATTGTTTTAGTCACTTGCTATCTGGTATCAGTTTGACTACTTTGTTCATAAATTCATCAAAGTTTTACTTACTTTGGTGATTTCTGTTCCATAAGCTGCTTCTTCATCGACTTCAACGACCAGTGGGTTAGAAATGTTGAATTTAGGGGCAAACTCATTTTCATCCTAATTTGAAATAAGTTTTGCTGACCAATAATTGTTCAAAAAGATTTTTAATAAATACTATAACAAGTTTCAGTGAAATTTTAATCTTCTTTAGTTTAAGGTTGATGTTAAACAAATTTTGACTTGGAGTTTTTAAGTTTTTACAGAATGCAAAGCTGATCTTAAAGTAGAAACATTTGAATTAAAACATTTTATTTAACTTAAAATTATCACCTGTAAAGTTATATAAACATTTGTTGAACTACTTAGACTTGGGGTTCCATTGTCTTCAGCCTTAATCACTAAATCGATCTGCTTATCACTAACTTGGCATTCACCAAATATTTGTTCAATGTCTAGAACTGAGCTATTTTTCAAAAATACTAAAAAATCAAAATATTTTTATTTAAAATTGATCAGATGTAGTTTCTATTTATCTTAAAAATTGTTGATAATTGTAATTTCTTTACCCGAATTATTTCCGTTTGTTTCTATTTTAAAATTTTTATTAAAATTATTTGGCATAATCGAAAAATTGATTTGTGAATTTTCGCCTACATCCATATCATCAGCCTGTTCGAAATTTTATTTATTTTTCAAATTGTTTGTAATAAATCCAAGATAAAATAGATACTCTTTACAAATCATGTCTAAAAATTTACTTGTATCAAAACTTCAACAAATTCTTCTTCTTTGACGATAAAATAGTAAGAGTCTCGTAAAATCCTAAATAAATCAAAATAATTGAATTTTAGTATCAAAAGCAAAATAAATTAATCAGATTAAACGTACACAGGTGGATTGTCGTTAATGTCCAATAAGATAATCTCAGCTGGGACAGTAGAGGTTAGTCCTCCGCCATCTGTTGCCGCAAAGATCACGTGATATTTTGGCGCTGTTTCGCGGTCAAGATGATCAGTGTTTACAGTGATGTCACCAGTTGATGATACTTTGAAAAATCTAATCCACCAAATTCGGTGAAAGCTTGATGGTTTGACAAGTGATTAGAAATATCTACTTACTGATATCCTACAAGTATACTGTAAGTTAGATGTCCATGTTCACCAGAATCAGCATCTGTAGCCTGTTAAAAAATATTACAAAGGTTTTGGGGAAAGGTTGTTCTTATAAAAGCTTAGCTGTCTTTATTCATAGATTAAAATGAGTGATTTAGAAGCTGATGTTATCAGCACATTTTATTTTCTAAACAGTTCTGCTTTCGTTTAAACTTTACTTGTAAATGCCCAACTTTAGTTCCAATTGGAGCTTGTTCCAACAGATTAAAAGTAAGTAAATCTGATTGGAAGGATGGTGAATTGTCGTTGATATCTTTTATTATGATTTTAACTGTCGCTCTAGAAAGTTCTTGAATGGCATTCTGTTTACTTGTCACAATCTAAAAATATTTGTAATTTAAAAAAATACTGAATTTGTTTTTTTATTAGCAGTTTTAATATTTACAAACTTTTTAATTGATAGAAGAAACGTTCATTTTAGGAAGTTTTGCAATAATTACAAACAAGAGTTTGTTAAAAATCAATAAAAATATTCAAGGTTAGTAGGTAAACTTAATTATGAACTTTATTCGTTGTAAAATACTAAACAAATAATACAAATGTTTAAATAAATTACTGAATACTTGACAATAAATCAGCATAAGTAAACTTGCATTAGAAATAAATAAAAGTCAAAAAACTGTATAGTTTATTGTCAGTAGAAAAAACAATTTATTAAAGATAAACTAACTGTAAAGTTGAAAATATTTGGGGGTTTTTCAAAGTCGAGAGCTTCTGTATTTCTTATTGCTAAATGAGAACTCCCCGATATATTCAAAACAGATATTTTAAAGGGGACTTCTTCTAAAATTTTCACCATAAATTCTGCATTAGACCCCTAAAAGTGTTAAAACTAAAATTGAACCTGCTTCAAAACAAAATCTGTTTTTGAAAGTTAACTTTAAAAACTAGATTTATGTCTCTATTAAGTTACTTAAGTTACTCTGAATTTAAATAGAATTAGTTTCTAACTTGATCAACATCTTCTACATAAATGTTCAACCCTTGAACATCTGAACCTACAGATAATCCTTCATCAATTGAAGTTACAAACTCAGTGGCCACGACTTTGCTGCTCAAATCTGATGGATTTTCCACTCTAAATAAAATTGATTTGATCAATTCGGTGATACATTGTAAACACATTTTTTAGGTTTTCGAGTGGTTTGTTAATAGAAAAATAGTTTTGATTTGAAAAGAAGATTCGACGACAAAAATAAACTCTTTAGAACAGATTGAGTTTTATCAGCTAAAATTGTTGTAAGTACTTTACTTCTTGTTAAACGGATATTCTGTTTTCTAGCTCGCATTTAGTTTACTTAAATATAGGAAAATCAAGCGGAAATTTTTTGTTTATTTTTTAGTTACGTATAAAAAATTGGGATATTATCATCTTCATCTTTAATCAGAACAGTAACAGAGGCTTCAGTGCTAAATGGATATCCGACTTCGTTTTGTTTCCACGAAAATTGATCGTTCAGAGGAACTACTTCAGTTGCCTGAAAAATTTCAACAAAATTTAAAACTGAAATTTAATTTTGAAGTTGTTACTTTGATTCTGAAATGGTGAATGCTGGTATCAAATGATAAAGCTTCGCGATCAATCTTGTTCACGATTACTATATCTCCTGATTCGGATACGTTAAAGAGATTTTCGCTGACTCCATCTTTCACAATCTCATAAATAATCTGCCAGTCAAGAGCATAATCCTGATCAAACGCTTCGACTTTTCCAATAACAATTCCCTGCAAAGAAAATTTATATTATAATAAGTTTACTAAGCCAGAAATTCAAAGTTAAATTATTTTTTTAGTTTTTTACTTTTTCAAGATTTTCAGCAACTTCAAGATCTATAGAAGGAGGTCTAAAAATAGGAGGCTGATCGGGTCCGTCTTCTAGCTGGAAAAAAAGCTTTTGACTGGAGTTAAGAAAGGTATTTGGATTACAAGGAGCTGTTCCACCATCCTATTCAAAGTTTATCAATGAAATAAGATAAAAAATGAAAAAAAACTTGTTGCGACTTTTGCGATTAAAGTTGCTTTGATGACTGGCTTTCTGTCGTAATCTAATTTCATCGAAGTATTTTGTAATATACTTGTGTTTCCTTTGTAGTTTTCAGATATATAAATCAAATCAGTTCCCTGTAGAGTTAAAAGTTTACAGAAAAAATTCAAAGTATTTACTTTCATAAGAACAATTAAATATAAAAGTGAATTTACAGTAAAAAACTTGAAAAATAAATTAAAATCTGATTTAATTGAATAAACTTAAAATTAACTTTTCACAATTACTTCAATATCAACCATAACAGCTCCTGCTCTTCCAACATCCGCATCAGATACAGAGACATTTGCAAAGACTTTTGGAGTCCAAGGATACTAAAACAAGAACTGTTAGAGATGAGAACACTTTAGTTGATATCACTTCGTAGATATGTTCAGTGTAGGATATGTCCCGAATGATTGGAGCATTATCATTCGCATCCATCACATAGATTGAAGTTGTTTTCTTAAAAAAAGTTTTCGAATTTAGATTTCAACTCTTTTAAAGAAGTAAAACTCTTATTTAAAATCTTACTTCATCGAATGTCCCTCCAACTACATCTTTAACCGTTGACGTCACATCAATTACATTCTTCAACTGGTCAATTAATGATGTTAGGTACTAATTCCTACAAGAAGTAAGTTTCTAAAACCGAAAAAGCTTAACAAACCTCTCTATTAAATTTGTTTATTAAAGTTATTTCGCCGGAGCTTTTATTAGTTGAAACATAATGGGATAAATCTCCAGCAAGTTCGAAATTATAGAAGCCAGTTCCAGCATGTGCTGTAAGTTGGTAGATGACTGTACCTACGCGAATATTTTCACAAAACTGGGCGGCATCCAAATTGCCAGTTAAGGTATTGTTGTTGTGATTGTTGAGTAGAACTACAAAACGAAATAAGTTGGTTTGAATGAGTTTCATAGTACGTAGTTGGTTGGTTACACAGTTTTTCAAACTTATTTTTTGTCAAATGTAATAACAGTTTTATGTCTTAATGGTCATCCAGCCTAACGACTACGTATGAGTTTTGCTTCTTGAAATATATTTTTGTTAAAAATACTTACCAAAAGTAGTCGTCTGAGTAATTAGAAGAGTTATCAAAAATATATCAATAAAAAGTTTCATCTCCACAAGCTGATAAGCATGTTTTAATAAAAAAGTTGTTGAAAAGCACAAATTCTTAGTAAACTATTACAGAAAAATCAAAATATGCATCTAAAATATTCAAATTATAAATCTAAACACAAATTTAGTTTAAATAATCAAACTTGTTAAACAGGTCTACTTATAAAAATATTTTAATGTGACAATATTTCAATATTTTAATAAGTACAAAACCTACGTAACCTGTTTCTGTAACTCAAGCAGAAAAGTCTTTGACTTATACAAACAAAATACGGCTACCAAACAATCAACAAACTTGCAGTTGTTTAAGTACTCTAAAGTATAATTGGAATATAAAACTTTAAGCATATAATTTTATTTTTGATTTAAATATAAGAATAAACTATTTAGATAAAACTTTTCAGTTTAAAGATTTGACTTTCAATAATCTCATAGACAATGTAGAATGTATCAGCCTAAAATTTGCGAATCATAAGTTTATCAAACATTAGTTTAACATTTGTCAATTATGAAACTATGATTAATTATGAATAATTAAACCATAAATTATGAAACCAACCAAGAAAGTTATATAATGATGGTATAAATGAGTATTGAAATAGAATAGATTACAAAAAAAGAAATCTATATCGAAAAAAATCTGTTAGTTTATATATAATTTGGATCACTAAGTATACCCATTTACCTCAAATAGCATTTTAAGCGCCAACATTTCTAGAAATAAATTTAAGCTTTACTTGAATCACTTATAACTTAAGAGTCTTGAACATTTGAAATAACAAAAACGAATAAATAATAAGAGCACATCAAGCTTTTTGTGTAACTTATAAACAATTTTGGTACAGTTTATACAAATTTTAAAACAGAAGAATAAATGATGATTTCAAAAGCTTGAAGTTTAGCATTTAAACAGTTTAGAGATATAACTACAACTTTACGCTCCTAAACTAAAACATTTAATTTATAACATCTTGAAATACATATTAGTACATACATGGAAATAACTTTATCCAGATTTCTGCAGCACCAAACTAAAAAATAAAACAATCATCAGCCAGTTACTGTATCTAAAGTTATTTAAGTTAACAAAACATTTAAAGAAACATTTTTATTTTATATTTTAAACCATTTGACTTTATAGAACTATTTCTATGTAATGAGCTTATATAGCATAATTTAAAATTATTCAAAATAAGGATAAACTAATGCCAATTGATACATTCAAAATTGTTTAATATCTTTCAGACAAAAAAGAAATGACTTCATCTACTTTTGAGTTAGACAAATCTTTCTAAATATTTATCTTTTATATTTTCAACTAATCATAATAATAATAATAACTGACATTTAGCTCAGTAGTTTTCAATTAAATAAAACTGAAGCTGAAACTAAAAAAAAGTATTTGTAAAAAACAAATTCCATTATACAACGAGTAGTGTTCTTAAAGTGCTCTTAACCAAGAGTTTTAACCTCAAAATAATGAATAGAAAATCGATAAATTTAAATCTTTAGTTAATTTGCCAAAGATCTTAAATAGTTTAAGACTTATTTTCACTATACCATCAGTATTTATATTCTAAAAAAGAAATATTAAAAATAATGTTTTTTCAGAGTGAAGTTTCAAAGTTTATCTATTCTGGGTCTTTTAGATCAAGATTAGAGGCAAATGAGATTTTTTTGGAAAGTACGGTTATTACTACAAAGATAATTACTTTAGTGTGAGCGTTTCGCGTTTTCTAAACATTTCTAGTCATTGTGTGGAAGACTTATTTATAAGATAAGAAGTTCTTAAGGTCCTGAACTTACTGGTTTTATTTATTTACAGGAGAATGTAACCGGTGTTAAAGCTTAAAGTGTTAAAAATCGTTAATCTTTACAAAGTAAACAGACATTTCACAATAAGTTTATATATTTATCATAATAGTTTAGTTTTGTTGCCAAATAAAAGTTATAAAGGCATGAAAGTCATGATTTATAAATTTATATTAAAGTAAATTTGTAGCTATTTAATACAATTCTTTTTAAATCAAAATAATTTTTGGAATTTTTATCTTATTTGATCAGCTTTTTAGAAACTGACAAACTTTCTAATTATTACTTTGATTTTATGAAAATACTTTTAGAGTATTTTTCTTCTCCAAAATCTAGAAAATAGTAGAAAGTACTTTGCTACTTTGCTAGGTTAGTTTTGATTAAAATTTTAATCATTAATAATCTGAAATAATGATCTCAACATTAATCTTAGAAAAAGTAATTTTTTTAACTATTATTTATAACGATTATTTTCAAAGCTTTCTAACTTCAATTAAAATTCTAAAATTAGTTTACTGAAAGACATAAAAAATTACAAATTAATTTATAATAATGGGCTGCTTCGGTCGAAAACAGCCATGCTGGCTGTGCTCAAGAGGTGTTGTTAAAAACAAAGCAAATCTTAGTGAAATTCAAAAGAGTTTCTACAATTTCTACAAAGGCTTTCTCATTTGAGATCTTTTGCTACCAACTTAAATTAAAAATAAACTGCTTAATACTATGCCATAGCAATATTTCAAGATAATATTCAATCAAAAAGTGACACATTTTTTTATTTATTTAAAACAATTAATCAGCTGAAATTTTTATAAACCTCTTTATTATGAATACAAGACTATTTCAAACTATTTCAATAAAAAAACGGTTTTCTTAAACTATCATTAGAAACTATAACATCACAACTATAAAAATATTTAGAATTCATTTCTGATTTTTATTGATTTTAAGAAATGAACTGAAATATTATTTTGAAATAAAATAAATTGGAAAGCAAAATATTATAGGCTCTTGAAAGGTTTTGATTTTGCCACAAATTTTATTTAATTAAATACTTTCAGACCGTTTTAATTTATTCTAACTTGAAAATATATCCTTTTTTTATCTGATTAATTTGATTTGTAACAAGGATTTGTAACAATTGATAAAAACCCGGTTAGAAGGGACTTCTTTGTCTGCTTTATGACAATACTCCTAAAAGACACAAAACTATGAGTTCAAAGCCGGTTTCAAAGAACTTCGAAAGCAGCTCGTCACTAAACTCAGCTTCGTTCTGACAGCTCTGGCGACGCGAGCTGGGTGTAGTGGCATTAGTCCGTTACTATGCATGCCTTACCATCACAATAAGTCAGATTTATAAATAAATCTTTAAAATATATTTGTTTTCGCACTTGTTTTTCGGGTCTTTTCTTGTATTTTGTGTCATTTAGTATCTAATCTGCTTCTGATTGGACGTTTTTACATGTAATCGTTGCCCAAAGTACTTAAGACATTTCCGCCCATATTGTTTTGTTCGCTATAAAAGCTGTATGATTTGTTTCTTCCAGCTATACTTTAAGTAAAAAAATACACAGATTTTCTTTTGTCTTCTTATATTTAAAGATATTTTTTCTTTGCCGGATCTCAGCTTGATCTGAGTCATCTTGAATTGAGCTTCTTCTCTATTGCCTTCTGGTACCATCAAGAAGACTGCATATGATAAAATTATTGCAAACATTTTTAGATAAGTATAATAACTGACTCATCAGGAAATGCAGACTAGTGTTTATTTTTTATGTTTCTTAGTATTTTGCTTATTGAGCTATTTCAAAAACTGCAAATGCGACAAAAATTTGCGTCTTGTATTTCATCACTTGATCACTTAATTTGTCAGAGTTTGAATTAGTTTATAATTTAACTGTAATTTTTTGTAAATTTTACCTGTAATATATTATAGTTTTATATTATTTTCATCTAAATAAGGCTTAGATAAGTTAGTTACATTTAAAAGATAAATGTAAACATTTACTTAAAAAATGTTTAGACTAAGTTAAAAAGCCCCTTTGCATAACATTGAAGTTTGATTTTAGCAGCCAACTTTGCATTAGATTAGGAAATGCTGTTTAATGCTACTGCAATCATTTGAAAGCATTTAATTTATTTAATTGTTAAAATTTACTATTTTTATAAAAAACAAAAATAATTATTTGGAATGTACTTTTTATAGTTTTATTATCGCTTGATTATGATTTATTTAAGATAAATGTTATTTTATGATTTATAATTTTTTAGCTAGGTTTATTTATTTTATCATCAAAATAATTTTTATAAAGATATGATTAATGATTAAATAATGCATAATTATTTATTTAAGGTAATATAAATTATATTTGATTGCAAATTTAACATCTCAATTTTTTGTATTCAAAAAATATATAAACATATTATTTATATTAGATCGTTTTTTTTTTCTAATTATTTTAATTTTAGGTTTTATATTTATTATATCATTTTTATAGGTCATAAAGTTTGTTATTTAGTAGTTTTGCTTCTAAATATTTTGAAATTGTTTATTATAGTTATAATATTTAAGACTTTCCATTAATTAAAATCTGATAATATCATTTCTATAAAATGATATTACTAAATTATAAATAGCTAAATTGATAGTTTATAAATTTTATCTAACTTATGTAGCATAAAATGTTTAACTAAATAAAAAAGTAAATAAATATTCCAAATGTTTACAAGTTGAAGTTGTAATTGAAAACCAAACTAAATGAATTAGTAAATTACTAAATAAATTTTTTTTAAGGTTTTTAAAGCAGTTGTTCAAAAAACTCAGTAATGGCTTCAAAAATATTAAGGTTTAAATCTCTATTACCAATTGTTAGATCAAACAACCCAAAAAAATTATTTGTTACTAGAGTTTACTCTATAGATAAATCTAATGGTTGTGATTTAGATAAACCAAATACTGCAATATTTGATAAAGACCCTTTAAGCTCTGTACAACGAACAGATTTAACTCAATCAGTAGAAAATGTAGATTTAAAATCTGTTTTAGAACCAGTAAACCAAGAAGCTGCTAAAGTAGTTGAAGAAGCAGCTGCTGATGTAGTTGAAGAACCAGTTGCTGAAGTGGTTGAAGAAGCAGCTGCTGAAGTGGTTGAAGAACCAGTTGCTGAAGTGGTTGAAGAAGCAGCTGCTGAAGTAGTTGAAGAAGCAGTTGCTGAAGTAGTTGAAGAAGCAGCTGCTGAAGTGGTTGAAGAAGCAGCTGCTGAAGTAGTTGAAGAACCAGTTGCTGAAGTAGTTGAAGAAGCAGCTGCTGAAGTGGTTGAAGAACCAGTTGCTGAAGTGGTTGAAGAACCAGTTGCTGAAGTAGTTGAAGAACCAGCTGCTGAAGTGGTTGAAGAACCAGTTGCTGAAGTAGTTGAAGAAGCTGCTGCTGAAGTGGTTGAAGAAGCAGCTGCTGAAGTGGTTGAAGAACCAGCTGCTGAAGTGGTTGAAGAAGTTGCTGAAGTGGTTGAAGAAGCAGCTGCTGAAGTGGTTGAAGAACCAGTTGCTGAAGTGGTTGAAGAAGCAGCTGCTGAAGTAGTTGAAGAAGCAGCTGCTGAAGTGGTTGAAGAAGCAGCTGCTGAAGTGGTTGAAGAACCAGCTGCTGAAGTGGTTGAAGAAGCAGCTGCTGAAGTGGTTGAAGAACCAGTTGCTGAAGTGGTTGAAGAAGCAGCTGCTGAAGTAGTTGAAGAACCAGTTGCTGAAGCTGCTGAAGTGGTTGAAGAACCAGTTGCTGAAGTGGTTGAAGAACCAGTTGCTGAAGTAGTTGAAGAACCAGCTGCTGAAGTGGTTGAAGAACCAGTTGCTGAAGTAGTTGAAGAAGCTGCTGCTGAAGTGGTTGAAGAAGCAGCTGCTGAAGTGGTTGAAGAACCAGCTGCTGAAGTGGTTGAAGAACCAGTTGCTGAAGTGGTTGAAGAATCAGTTGCTGAAGTAGTTGAAGAACCGGTTACTGAAGTGGTTGAAGAACCAGTTGCTGAAGTGGTTGAAGAAGCAGCTGCTGAAGTAGTTGAAGAAGCAGCTGCTGAAGTAGTTGAAGAAGCAGCTGCTGAAGTGGTTGAAGAACCAGTTGCTGAAGTGGTTGAAGAACCAGTTGCTGAAGTGGTTGAAGAACCAGCTGCTGAAGTGGTTGAAGAACCAGTTGCTGAAGTAGTTGAAGAACCAGCTGCTGAAGTGGTTGAAGAACCAGTTGCTGAAGTAGTTGAAGAAGCTGCTGCTGAAGTGGTTGAAGAAGCAGCTGCTGAAGTAGTTGAAGAACCAGCTGCTGAAGTGGTTGAAGAAGCAGCTGCTGAAGTAGTTGAAGAAGCAGCTGCTGAAGTGGTTGAAGAACCAGTTGCTGAAGTAGTTGAAGAACCAGTTGCTGAAGTAGTTGAAGAAGCTGCTGCTGAAGTGGTTGAAGAAGCAGCTGCTGAAGTAGTTGAAGAACCAGTTGCTGAAGTGGTTGAAGAACCAGCTGCTGAAGTGGTTGAAGAACCAGTTGCTGAAGTAGTTGAAGAACCAGTTGCTGAAGTAGTTGAAGAACCTGCTGCTGAAGTGGTTGAAGAAGCAGCTGCTGAAGTAGTTGAAGAAGCAGCTGCTGAAGTGGTTGAAGAACCAGCTGCTGCTGAAGTGGTTGAAGAACCAGTTGCTGAAGTAGTTGAAGAACCAGTTGCTGAAGTAGTTGAAGAAGCTGCTGCTGAAGTGGTTGAAGAAGCAGCTGCTGAAGTGGTTGAAGAAGCAGCTGCTGAAGTAGTTGAAGAAGCAGCTGCTGAAGTAGTTGAAGAACCAGTTGCTGAAGTAGTTGAAGAAGCAGCTGCTGAAGTAGTTGAAGAACCAGTTGCTGAAGTGGTTGAAGAACCAGCTGCTGAAGTAGTTGAAGAACCAGTTGCTGAAGTGGTTGAAGAACCAGTTGCTGAAGTAGTTGAAGAATCAGCTGCTGAAGTGGTTGAAGAACCAGTTGCTGAAGTAGTTGAAGAACCAGTTGCTGAAGTAGTTGAAAAACCAGTTGCTGAAGTGGTCGAAGAAGCAGCTGCTGAAGTGGTTGAAGAACCAGTTGCTGAAGTGGTTGAAGAACCAGTTGAAGTAGTTGAAGAACCAGTTGCTGAAGTGGTTGAAGAACCAGTTGTACAAGAACAAAAGGAAGAGGAGAAAAAGCCAGGAATTCTTAGATCTTTGTGGAGATGGATTAGTGGTTCTAATTAGTTGATAGTTCTTATTATTAATGAAATGTCTTTTTTGCTTTGCTTATCTGTTGGTCATTTGTTTATAACAGCAAGCACTTAAAATAATCATGATTTTATTCAGATACACTACGGCACTTGTACTATTGTAATATTTTTTGGTTCATTATGTGTCTTTTATTGTATTAATATTGCCAGATGTAATCAGGATTTATTTTAATTTTCCTAATATCTACCATCGTGTTCCTTATTTTATTTTACCTGTTTATTAATACTGACAAATGTGCCTTAATATCTTCACTATTGTTTAAATTTCACCATTTTTTTATGTTTTGTAAGTTTCACTGATACACATTAAGTTACAACACACTATACGCAAATATGCCTTTATAAAAGCCGAAGTTGTCAAAATTATTCTATTTACTAATTCATAATTCCTTTTTTGCCTTTATATTTGTTCATAGCAAGCCTGTCTATTAGCACAGTAATAGAAGGCCCGAGTCTTACTTTGTTCACAACAACTAGAAATAAGCTCTTTGAATCACTTTAGCCTATTAAAATTTTCAGTTAATGAGCAAGCGTAGAAGAGCTTGTCTTCAAATATCTTTATATCTTGCATTTGGTGGCTTAGAGTCTTTAAGACACTTCTGTTTTTATCCGCGCTTGTAGTACAAAATAGTTTTAAATAGATTACATAAAATTGTAGTTTTTGTAAAATTACAATTACTTTATTGAATAAAGCAAAGCATTAATCGAATAGTTTGTATTTTACATAGCATAAAGAAACAATCAGGATTTTACATACTAGATTGATAGAAGACTGTTAATAACAAGTCGACATCTCATCTATATTTTTCTGTTAAAAATTTTTTTTTCAATCATTTACTAGTAATGCTCTTCTGATAAATAGTTTTTACTTAAAATTTTGATAAATAGTTTTGCCAAAGTTGTTAGTATAAAGATCAGAGATTTTATGATATGGATAATCAACTGGAGGATGGTGCCAACTTCAGCAACGATTTGTGCGGTACCCCAAAAAAGTAAATGTAATCCTTTTTAACAAGTAGTAAGATTTGTTCATATAAAAATAATTAAGTCTCATAGCTAAAATTAACTTTCACATGAAGAAGAAAGTGGCTCGCCTCAGCCGCAAACGACCATGATGTAAGCCAGGACAGAAATTATGGAGATCCAGTTATCGCTCATGCAGCAGGATTCCATTCTCCACTCCAACAAGATTATGTAGAAGGAACGGACGGGTTCCACACCCAGCTAGCCTCACAGGAACTGCCAGAACAATATTGAGTACAGTGACAAACTGCCTACGGGGCTCCAACTTCGGTTTAAACTGGGCCATAAGGCTTATTTCCAGTTTATACTTATTGTACCCCTACAAATATTTATTTATTACAATAAACGCAAAGGGGTATTCTTGGAAGGAGCTTTTCTCGCTAATACTCATTCTATATAAAAAGAACTATTGTCATATATAATAAAGATTGAAATATCGGCAGAAAAAATGTAACACAAGGCATTTCAGTAGATCACGTACAATATAACGGAAAAAATTACATAGAATTTGATATCTTTCAAAGTGAGTCATCTACATGCCCAAAAAGTAAAACCATATTCAGACAGGGAAGCTATTTTAAAGCTGTTTGTAGAAAAAAGCGTTAGCGAAAAAAAATCAACTCAAAGTAAAAAACTTTAAAGTAAGTATTGATGCAGTGGTGAGACTCTTTGAATAAATATTTACTGACTAAATACAGCAGCCTTTCCTAAAGCTTTTTATAAAAGATTAGAATAAATATATAGTTGATGTTTTGATTTGTTGATGCTTTATTCTGATAGAAACGTCTGTATTTAGATATATGGAGAATATAGCATTTAAAGATGGATTAAAAATGATCTACAAATGACAATTATCACTATGTAAAATATTTTTTGACCTTTTCCTAAGAGTTTTGTTCATAAACCTGATTTTGCGAGTTAAAACCTGCAGTTTAATTTGAAACTACTAAACTCCAACAAGTATTTCTTTTAATTCGTGTTACCTATGAAAATGAATAAGCTTTGTTTTCTTTGGTCATTTAAAAAGTATGATCGAATTCTTCATTTAAAATATTGAAAAACCTAATTTGAACTTTGGATAAAACTATAATTCTCAAAGGTCTTTTTGATAAAACTTAAATAAAGTCATTTAAGGTAAGATTTTTGAAATTACCTTTATAGTAGTTAGATTTAACACAAATATAATAAGTTTCAGACTAGTTGTGAATTCGATGAAGTAATATTAAGTTAAAAAACCTGCTGTAGTTGCAAAAATTTATACTTAGTTATCATTTTAGTCATTCAAATTCTTTTTGAGCTTTAAATTAAAAATATTTTAAAGTTAATTTACGCTTAGAATTTTTTTGCAGAGAATTGTTTTAAAGAGCAAGCACATTTTCAGTTTGTTAAATATGTTTTCTTTAATATTGTAGTTTACACTATTTTTAAAATTAATTATTTGATTCTCATATAAATTGTGAGTTGATGATAGTTTTTTACTGATTAATTAAGAGTTTTAAAGGAAAACCAACTATCTTACATTATTAAATGATCACGTCAAGCGGGGAAAAATCGAAATTACTGTAAATATTAACTGATAAACGTTTTAATGACAGTTTCAAACATGAAAAATTGTCGTTTTTCAGATATTTAATCATAGAATTATTTTTTTTAATTTAGGTTTTTTCAGAAAAACCAGTTTTCAATCAGCATTTTGTGACCATTTTATACACACTTACAAAGTTGACCTTTACCATTATTTGTCTACTTGGTTCTCTCAGGTCAGAAATTTTACGGTTATCGTAACCTGGTTATTTATCTCTTGGAAGAGTATGTAATAATTCTGGTAAACAAATATTATTTAGTTTTCTCACTAATAAACTTTCGCTTGTAATTTTTATATATTAATCGTTTTAATTTGCAAATTTTGTATATATTCATTTTTGTTAGTCTTCAGATTTTTGTCAGTTTATATCAATAGCTCGCTAAAGATGTTTTAATTCATATTTAGAATTATTTGGTTGGTTTTTCAGCTATAAATTGTGAATTTGTTTTTATTATAAATTATTAAGTTTTTTGAATAATTAGTTTGAATCTGAATTGTTTTATAAAACTATACTTTAAACTAAAACATAATATTTTTATCTGCATGTATTATTTTATACTTTTTTGTACATATAATTATATATATTATATTTTAAATAAATACTGATAAATAACTCTATAAATCTTGCAAATAAATATATTTTTTAAAAATAAATTTAATTTTTTTTTATATTTGTATCTTTATTATATAAAATAATAATTATTCTTATATATATTATTATTTGTAAGAATGTGTGTTAGTGAGAAGTGCTCTTTTCAGGTACCCCTCTTTTGTTAATTATAATAAATAAATATTTTTATTAAGTTTTTGTTTTTTAGGTTTTAAATCTATTGAATCATCTAAAACTAGAATTATGTCAACAATCCGTAGCCTTTTAACAAAAGTCAAGTTAGGTAGTTTACTTCCAACAAGAAGTTTTTCTTCAACACCAGCTAGCAATTACAAAGTTGCTGTTTTGGGAGCCTCTGGTGGTATTGGTCAACCTCTATCTCTTCTTCTTAAACAAAATCCAGGAGTTACTCGATTAGCCTTGTATGATATTGCTCATACTCCAGGAGTTTCTGCTGATCTTAGTCATATTGACTCAACAGCTCAAGTATCAGGGCATAAGGGTCCTGAAGAGCTTGATGATTGTTTGACTGGATGTGATGTTGTTGTGATACCAGCTGGTGTACCTAGAAAACCTGGTATGACTAGAGATGATTTATTCAACACTAATGCGAGTATTGTTGCTCAATTGACTAAAGCTTGCGCTAAAAACTGCCCAGAAGCTTTTATTTGTATCATCTCAAATCCAGTCAATTCTACTGTTCCAATTTGTTGTGAAATGTTCAAGAAAGCTGGTGTGACAGATACTAACCGTATATTTGGTGTAACTACATTAGATGTTGTTCGTTCTAATGCATTTGTCGCTGAAGCAAAATCTTTAGATGTTGCAACTGTTAATGTTCCAGTTATTGGCGGTCATGCTGGTGTCACAATTATTCCGTTACTTTCACAATCTCAACCACCAGTGAAATTTGAGAGTGAAGAGCGAAATGCGTTGACAGTCCGTATTCAGGACGCTGGGACTGAAGTTGTGAAAGCAAAGGATGGAGCTGGCTCTGCAACTTTATCAATGGCTTATGCTGGTGCTCGGTTTGCAAACTCTTGTATTGAAGCCTTGAGTGGAAAAGAGAATATAATCGAATGTGCTTATGTACCTTCAACTGAAACTGAAGCTACTTATTTCTCTACACCCCTGGTTCTTGGGCCTAAGGGGCTGAAAACTAATCTTGGAGTTGGGGATATTTCTGAGTATGAATGTGGTCTTATTGATGCTTGCATTCCTGAACTAAAAAAATCTATCAAAAAAGGAGAAGACTTTGCTGCTGGATTTGATTGCTAAATTTGTTAGAGTCAGAAACTAAAAAAGATCATATTCGATATTTCTAATATATTAAAGGTTTCTTTATAATATTCAATAATTATTTACATTTATCATCACTGATTATTAATAATAAGTTTCTCAGTTATTAAGTTTTGAATTTTAATAAAATATTTGATCTTTTAGTTTGAGTCTGTTTTTGTTAGTAATTGTTTATAGAAGATACTTTGATAATTTGTTTTCATTTATGGAGGAAAAATCCCAGCTCAGTAGTAATGTAAGTCACTTATGTTCATTTCAAATATATAAGCTATAAAATAAACTCTAAAATTAATACATTCAACCATTTTTTATTAGAAATCTTTTACTGGTTCAAATGAACACAAAAATAAATCATCTCCCATAATTATTATAAAGTTTTCAAAAGATGTATCATCATTAGCAGTTGGCTGGTTAGAACAGAGGATCACTGACCCCTTATCAAAAGGTGGTTGTGATTTAAACATAGAACAGTATGTTGATCAGCAGTCTGTTGTCTTCTTTATTTCGTAAGTTTTTTAATCAAAACTTTAAAAAACATCTGATGAATAAAGAAAAATTATAAGGTCAAAGTTTGTTATTAAACAAGTTGATTTATCTTTGACAAAATAGAAACTAACTTTTTTCGGCACACTATTTAAATATTAGACTTTTGTATTAAAGAGCGACACAGAAAAGGTTGCTGGAGGGTGCAGATGACATTGGAATACGAAAGAAATATAAAGATGGCAGTTTAAGAGATTTTTGTGTCGCTGATCGCCATAACTTTAAAAACTATAAAGGTTAAAACAGTTCTATAATATATATTTGCTTCTTATTTCTTTTTCTAATTAGAAGGATCATTTTTTTATGACTGTGAACGTCAAAGAATTATAACTCAATCTTTAGAAAATCTTCGTGCTGATGATGAGGTCTCAGTACCTGGGCATAATGATGTACGACTCTATGGTGGCAAGTGTATCTGTAAGTTTCTTCAATTATTTTCATTTCTATTTTACATACGAACATTTTTCAGTACATCGAATGCTCACCAAGAACTTAATAACTGATTATTTTCCTTTGCATGACTTAAATGTTTTAGAAGACCTGAAAACAAAAATGTATAGAAACTTTACTAATGTCATGGCGATTTCTTTGGGTAAACGAATTTTATTTGTTTTTTGCATGAGATGTTTTACTGTACAAGTTTCATTTTTTGTTTTAACATTGTTGTAATTTATCATTTTTATTTACAATTTTTAACTGTCACCAGATATACTAGTTACTATGCTAATAAACCCTGCTTGTAGCACTTATTTTCATGATAAATGTTTTTTATTCATTTATTAAGAGCACTTTTAAGATAGTTTTCATTTAAGAGGTCTGACATAAAAATTAGATAGTCCCTGGTATACATAGCAAATTGTTGATGAGAATTTAATTTAATGAATATATAGAAGACATACAAGCCTATTATGGAGATTCTGTAGCAATTTACTTTGCTTTCTTGAACTATTATCTCTCTGCACTTGTTTGGATTGTTGTTATGGGCATCTTTCATTGGATTTTTGTTGGAGTTTGGGACGATAACTCATATGCAAATAGTGTTGATGATAATTGGATGGTGTCTGTGATGCATTTGTGCTGGTCGGTTTGCTTATTGGAAGCCTGGAATTTTGAATCTGTTCAATATGCTTTCAAATGGGGCAGTTTAGGAATGAAGGTGCTTTCAAATCATCATAGAGACAAATGATTCAAGCGAATGATTATTTATCTAATTTTTTTACCAGCTAACTATCATTAAGCACATAAATTTCCACTTAGCTATCAACTACTTGTCTTATATTTTTATCATTTAAAATTAATGCTTAAAATACAAACAAAACCTTCAAGCTACCATCAGATAACCTACTAATAAGTTAACAACTTTTTCCACTCATAAAATCTGCTTTATAACAACCAACTAAAATTGCCATCTCATTAAGAACCACTACTTTAGATCAAGTCCTATATTTAAGACTAAATTTCGACTAAATCTTGTGGTTAAATTTAACTTTTTAACAAATTAAATTCTCTATTTAACTAAAACTCCGATTTTCTTGTTTACTACAAATGTTTTTTTAATGTTTAAAAGTATGATAAACTTTTAAGCTTCTAAATTTGCATCAACAGACCGTAGAAAAGCCTCGTATGGCTTATAGAGGTAAGCTTGGAACTAATGAAGTAACCGGACAGCTGGAACCGCAGTACCCAAAATGGAAGCACAATTGTCGTGTTTATCTAGTATCAATGCCTTTAGTGATACTTTGTGTTAGTTTTGCAGTTGTGACAATGTTTTACTATTTCAGGTAAATTTCATTTTAGACAAATAATTTTATTTTAAAACTCTAAGCAAATCATTTTAGTTGGGAGATATTTGTGACGGGCTTATATAAAGGAGACGGCAGTTACTCTGCCCTTGTCATTACCACTTTACCTTCTGTTGTTTACTCGCTTATCATACAAGTCGCCAATTACTATTATCATCAATTTGCCGTAATTCTTACCACTTCTGGTTAGTCTAGAGTTAATTACTCAAGATATTCTTTCATTAACTGTTCTAGAGTTTATTTGTAAAATTGTAGAACTTCGAATAAATTTACTTTGAAAATTGACTGATATTAAAAATATTTTTTTTATTTCTTTTGCAGAGAATCACAAATATGAAAAATCTTACCAAAATGCTCTCATTTTAAAGATTTTGTCGGTAGGTTGAAAAATCTTTTCTAATTTATATTTAATTAAAATAGCATTTAATCAAATTAAATCAGAAATTTGAAAAATAATAAAAACAAATATTTTTTACATTTATGTGTAAACTTTAATAACATTCGTTCAAAAATTGCTTTAATTTTATTGATAAAATTATATTTAAGCCACTAAATCTCAGTTAGCTCCTTTAGAAGGTCTTGTGCAAGTCACTTGGTGGAGATATTTTTAAGTATTTGTATTTTTTCAAGAAGATTCCATTAAAAATCTTTTAAAATTTTTCAATAAAGTTTGTAGATGTAAAAAGGACATTAGGGGAGCCACCAAACTAGTATAGTTCTTGTGTAAAGCTCTTATGACCGACTTTGTCCTTAAATACTATTTCCTTTATTCTAACCACCACAAGAACATCAGTCCCAAATTGAAGTTGTTCAATTTATAGCTAGCAAATTTTGGTTATATCTTCAGTCATGTTTTATCCTGTCTCCAGCAGTGAACATTTCTTTTTCTATCAACAGTTTGATTTTGTCAACAATTTTCTTGTTTTGTATTACATCGCCTTTATCTATCGTGACATGGCCATGTTAAGAACTGTAAGTACGGATTTACTTTTTGTAATATTTTTATCTAAATCTACATTTTGAATAATTTTTAAATGTTTTTTTTCTACCTTAATAGTTTGAATAAAATTATCAATTTTCAAAAAATCCACATTTTGCAGACTTTAAGGAATTTATTTTTAACTGACATCGCTATCAACCAGATAGTTGAATGTGTTCTTCCTTTTTTTAACTTCAAAATTCGAACATACTCCATCAACAACACCCGCTCCTTTCAAAGTAAGATACCAACCGAGTTAAATAGGGGAAGATCATTAACAAGATTAGAACAAACAAGACTTGAGTCTCAAAAGGATACATATGAGGTAAGTAATCATCAACTTACTTTCACTTCTACACTTTTTATTATTTTACTTCTTCAGTCAACATTTGAAGATTATTTAGAGCTGTGGTTACAGTTCGGTTACGTTATGTTATTTGCGTGTGCTTATCCACCTGCCGCCTTCTTTGCAATCATTAACAATTTAGTGGAACAACGAACTGATAGTTTCAAGCTTTGCAACCTCTACAGGCGACCATTTGCTCGGCAATCCGACGGAATTGGAGCATGGCAGGTTTGGTATCACTACAAAACCATCATCATTCATCTTTTCCTATCACAGACAGCCTTTGAAGCCCTCTCTTGTCTTGCCATCATCAGTAATTTAGCTCTCATATTTCTGTCTCCAAGATTTTTAATCAATTTCCGTTCTCTTTATCCCGATGGGACTACTGCTCATATTATAATTGCTTTTATCATTGTTGAGGTAGTCGAAGCCTTCTACTTTTAAATCTTTTTAATTCTGAACATGATTTGTTTGCAGCACATCTTGTTGCTCTCCCGGTTCTTGCTACATTATTCCCTGCCTTCAGCTCCCCATTGGGTGAAACTAGAGATGGATAAGTATCAATATCGTACTCGACAGTTACTTAAAAGAGAGGTAAGACACAATTGAGAAGATTTGATCAAATTTTGATGATTATTATTGCAGTCTACTATAGTGGGATTGTCATCTGCACATCCAGCAACCACAAAGTTCCAACCTACTTCTGAACTCACGCTCAAAGTCCTTTCAGAGGTTTCTGAGTTACAAAGCAGTGACTCTGACGAAGATGCGATTATTTTTAACACTGAAACTGATGCTTCACTGCGTCTAAGAACAACCTCTTCACGACCTCATGCTGATCAATAAGCTACTTGCTACAGTTGTGACTTCTCTAGATGCCTTATTCTTCTCTTTAACTTCACTGTAACTTTAAAAGCTTTTTATCTTTACATTTATAATACTGCTGTAGTCAGAGCTTTTTAAGTAATCCTAATTTTGCCATATTTGCAATAAAATTTGGTTGATAGATAAGATTTGAATATTAGATTATTAAACTTATCACCTAACGGCTTGTATTTTTGTGCAATAATAGCCTCATAGTTTCGTTTACTTATTTTTCACTACACAAATTCTCAAAATTAGTTAATCAATAATCTTATAGTCTCTTAGAACTATTTGCCATTTGTCTTTTTTAAAACTATTTTAATCGAATATAAACATCTTAATACATTTAGTTGAAGTAACTAATTTGAAGTGTGGTAGATTTCTTCTTATAGTTTCACTTTAATCGTCTCTTAGTAAATCTTTCCACTGATACATAAAGTAGCTTTCAAGCTTTTTAATAAAATCGCACTAATTGACTACGTTGTGTTTCATTAGAAATGAGATAAATTTCAAATGTTGCTGCAACTCAGAACAATACATTTATTTGCAGAGAAAGTCAGAAAACTGTCGTTTGATTACTTTGTATTAATCAAATGAAGTTTCTAACCTTGTTACTGAAGTTTCTAAATTGTTACTCATCATTTTAAGAAAATAGTATTTAAGTTAATTAAATTAAAAAAACTTGTTTTAGTCTTACTTGATTAAAAAGTTTAATTATGGCTTGAATACTACAAAAAATAGCTTTTAAATTGATCAATTTGTATTTATCGCTGATTTAAAAGAAACTTTATCATCAGTAAAACATAAGTTTTTTCTAAGGATTCACATAAATCTATTCACAGTAGTCATTAAGTTTTTGCCATTATCACCAAACACCCTAGCGTAGTTGGCTGATTAAAGATTCGAAAATCTTTCTTTGAGTAGAATCAGCTAGACCATATACAAGTGGTAGATAAATAGTATTTTAATAATTAAAATGGTCTAGAAGCTTATGCTAAAGTAACCTTAGTCACTAACTAATAAAGTAAGGAAACACAGGTCTTAGCTGGGAGAATTTTATATACTTTTTAAAAATTTTGCTACATTCAAAGAAATAACTTTTTTTTATAAACAACACTAATTTTCAATCAAACCATCTCTTATAAACAAAAGTTAATTTTATTAATGATTGCAACAGTAAATAAAAGTTATTTAAAAAAATAAAATTCAAATTATCAAAACAGTTAATTGCCCACAAAAAAATTTAGCAGATAAAAATTGAGCATCAAACATTTGAATGTCATTTCTAGCATAATTAGTTAAAACAAATCTGATAATTAAAAAAGATTTCCATCAGTTGTTTGTAAAAAAATATAATTTCGAATCAATAGGTTGCCAGAATCATTTAGAGAATTTATAAAGAAATCAAATAATTGTTTTAAGAATGCTAATTAATGATGAAGTTAACCCTAAAGCCCCAACAGTTGTATTAGACAACTTTTGTGGCCACATTTTAGGTAATGGTAGCCAGTTAATTGCCATAACTAGATTACTTCCACTTTCAAGTACATTTAGTATTTCATTTGTAGCCAATTTACTTTTGTCAGAAATTGTCCTTCAAAAAATTGATACACTTATATGATATTTTGACTAATAGTAAAAGTAATAGTAAATCAACAAGCTTTTTAAGTTAATTCAAATAATCTACACGCTTATTTACAATAAAATTTTAAATTGAGTAAGTTATACCTTCTATTTTTTTCTTTGGTTAAAGTAATCAATCTTAAAACTGACCTACAAAAGAATTGCCACAAAAAAATTACCAAAAAGTCTTAACTGTTCAATTGACCAAACAATTTTTATAGTGATATTTATTTTATGTACTTTAGAAATTTAACTAAATTATAATTTAAAAAATAAGAAGTTATTAGACTTAGTTTATTTATTATTCTGTAAGTTAACAACCTCTATTGCAAAGTTTATAAATGTTATCAAAAACATGTCTTTCATTATTGTGATCATAATAAATGCTTGCATTTAGATTAATTTCAAAACTTTTTTGAGCCTCTTTTGTCTCTATTTATATACAATGCAATGGGTTTTGAAAATTGTTTTACTTTTGCTGTGCAAAGTAGATTGGTAATTTAAGAGTTCACCTACTGCTATCAAGTTACATGCTTTAAGATTTGTTAGTAGGTTAGTCTTTTGTCTTAGTGTTGTTGGCCGTGTAGTTATTTTTCGTCATAAGTGGATAAAATTGTATTTTGTGGTTTATGTTAATTTTAAATCAGTTTATTCAATTTTGATTTGCTAATAAGTAAATAATATTGAAAGTATCATATTTTTGGAATATTATATAATTATATTATGTTTCTAGTAAGTATATAAGTTAACCCAAATCTTTTAATAAATCTGATAACAATTAACAAACTAACCTCAAAATGTTTAATGTAAGTGAACATACCCATGCAAACAAAGATGCAATCAACCATGGATTAGGTGAAATAGGGATTAATTTTTTTTCAGCAGCCCAAGCTATATGTTCCAACGGGTAAAAAGTTTGATTGATAAGGTTATCAAGCAAATGAAGAGTTCTTTGATACTTACCTTTATCCTGTTATAATTGTAAACATTTTATTCTATAATTATATTTTGTGATACTTATTACATTCAGAAAACTTTTTGACAAATAGTTATGTGTGAATATAGTCTTCAAATCTAATCATTTATAATAAAAAATTATTGACTCATTCTTATATAAAGCAAAAATAAAACATGTGTACCGCTTTCCCAAAGCCATAGTTTAAAGAATAAGCTAACATTGATAAATCATCAAATAGTCTAAGGATAGTTCGACAACCATTAAGCTCATTCATAAAAATGAACAATTTTTGAGAGTAATTTGACTTGTCCTTCTCCAAAATACCTCCTAATAAACATGATAAATAACTTGTTGTGCGAATCACTTTATCCCTTCCTCTGTATGTTTCAATATATTTAATAAGGCTGATTAAACAGTCAGTCTTCATCAGTTTAAATAATTGGCAGCCACTATAAAAGGTATAAAAAGTTTAAAAAATCTAAGTTTAAAACAACAAAAGATCTAAAAATATGTCTTAGAAGAAAAGTAGATAATTTTATATGATTTATGACATTTGAATAATTATACTGATCATTCATCATTATTGTTTAAGCTCATAACAATAAGTATTCCAAAGATTCACATCTGTTAGATGCTAAAATATTTCAAACAAGAGATCTTACTATTATACATTTTCACACTGATGATATTAAAGACTAAAAAAGTATCTCTAAAATATAAAACTTATATTGTAGCTTTAACTATTATATTCACAGAAAGTATCTTTAAATAAGAATTTAAAATATAATTAGAAATTTTTCATTAAAAATTAGAACAATTATTGAAGAAAACAATAAATAACTTATTCAATTTCTTAAAATGATGTTGATTTCAATATTTTTTACAAAATATTATAAATAATAACTAATTTTTTGTAAAAGAGATAGTAAATACCCGAATTTAAAGGTAATACTTTAATTATAATAAATATATTTGATTAAAAACGCGAAAATAAACATTATTTACATATCAAGTTTAGAGTCCATAGTGTTAATAATTTTTGTTTATTTATTCAAAGTTTTTGGCGTTACTAGATTCGAGCATATAACTTTTATTGGCTTTTTTAAGAAAAATAATATCTACTGTTAAAATAAATTATTTTATAAATATCATCAATCAATAGATTATTTTTTTCAAATGGTTATTTAAATAAAATTCCGTTGAAGGAAAATAGTCAATATCCCATAGAAGTTAAAAATGATATAAAGTCTTAAAGCAACAAAAAACCAAATCAAAAATTTAATTTACGCAGAATATAAGTTTATCTACAATCTTACAGGGATCTGAAATAAATGATTAGAATGCTTTTAGAAATGCTCATAAAATTAAATAAAAAATAGTCATTATTTCAAAAAAAAACTTAATAGTTAAATACTCGATAATTAAATTTTAACTTGAGCTTTCATTTTTAGTTATAGAAGTAACTGAAATGGATTCTAAGTGAATGTATTTATTTTAACATAATAAATAAGTGAAGATTCTTGAAATTAAATTATACTTTTATCATAATTTCTGATATTAAAAAAAACTGAGCGTAAATCATATTCAAGTAATTACTGTGAAAAAACTTTAGAACCGAATTAAAAAAGTTACAAGTGTTTTAGACAGAGTTATACAGTAAGGTACTTTTTAATCAAAGAAATGTTTTTAGAGACATATCAAAGGACAAAGATGGTGAGAAACTGCTCCAGCTCCGGCTTTAAATTCGGAGTTTTGCGTCCTAGAAGTGTTGCCATAAACCAAATTTACAGAACTTTTCTTCTCAGGTTTTTATGAAATTTTCGATATATTTTGATATTATATATATAGTCATAGTAGGTTCCGTAATATTTTTGTGGACACATTTAAAATGGATGTTTTAGCTGTTAATTAAATGTTATTATTTGAAATTAAGTTTCAATAAACTACGTTAAGAAAATGTTTAATATGCATATATTAAAAAATTAAATATCAACATTTTTTTCTTATACAAAAGTATTCTAACCAATTCATCAACAAAAATAAAATTAGCCAAATTTTAAAGAACCCTAGAATCTTCTAAATTCAAGTTGATTAACTCTTTATTATTGACTTTTTTGTTTTACGAGAAGCCTAAAAACGTAAAATATCATGCATCTCACGATTAGATTCTGTAGGAGCCCCTACAAAGTTTTTCAACCAAATTTTGTTTAGTATTCTATTCCAACAGCTAGCTAGAAATTAATCTTACTTCAGTTTACAAAACTTTTATTCTTTAAATGACTTAAGCTTAAAATGACATCAAAACAATTTTTTTAAAGATTTTCAACTTACTTTCGAAAAACATTTTGTGATGCCTAGAAGTTAATTTATTTGACAACTAAACATTTAAAGATAACTCAGTTTCACTTAATAATTGAGATAAAGCACCTTTCTTAACCGCTTTTATTCACTTATTAAAATATTATATAAAGCTTAAACACTGTATTTTAACAAGAGAGCTTCTTAAATTGTTCTGCCTTACAAGGCCTTTTAAAGAATTCATTTAGTATACAAGTTGCTTATTTAGTAAAACAAACTTTATTTGTTCATCTAGTTGTGTGTCTGAAAATGTTAACACAAAAAAGTTGTTAGTAAAAAAATTACGTTCAATTTTATATGATTATAACAACTTTATTTCGTGAATAACCAAAACCAACATTTTTCTTCAAAATTCGTTGTTCACCAATTATTAGTTGTCACAAACATTCTTAAAAACTCATGCTATAAAAGCTGAGAAAATGAACAGATTTTTTAGCAAAAGCTGTCTACTACTAATTTTTTTTACTTCTTAAACATAAAAAAGATATAAAAATCCCAGCCATCTGAAATAATAAAGTATAAGAATAATCATTTTACTAAATAAAAGAAATATAACCAATTTTTTCAATAGCAAAAATGTGTTTCTTATAAATTAAAACCAAAACAAAAGTTGAACAAATATTTTACAAACTTACGACCAATTGAAAAATTCGTTCAACAAACCGTTTTATGAAAATTGAAATGTTTAGCTATTGCTACAGATTTATTATAATAAAGCTCTCATATATTCAAAAAATTGTTTTTTTACCTTTAAAGGTTTAACTTTCAATAAATTGTATAAAAGCTAAAAGCAATTTTTGTATCTTTTTATTTCGTTTTCTTTTTATTTTCTTTGTTCTAAAACAGTCTTATGAATAAAATTTTGTTTTGTAATATTTTATCGCAATATAATTTACTAACATTGTATGATTTAAAACTATAGAGAAAACTAAGCTAGTAGCTTTTTATAGTTATAACAAATCACTTGAAAAAACATTAAAAAACAAACAACTAATCCGTAGCTACTGAGAAGAATTTGATTTATCTTAAAAGTTATTACAAGTATTTTGCTTTAAGCACATTTTTAACACTTTTAACCAATTGTATATAACATTTTCAGTATATCGATATTTTTAATCTGTTTTGTTAAAAATGTTTTTATTTTTCAGAATATTTTTTAAATGATTAAATAAGTTAAATTAAATATGAGAAAAGCTGATGCTTGAAATCTTTTATATTATTTTTGAACCTAATGTATTAAATTTCAAATATTATTCAAGTTTGACATTTATGAAAGAAATGGAAAACTTAAACTATCCTTACATCCCCTTCTTACTTTGTCCAATGCATGTTTGCCATTCAAAAAAATGTTGGATTTAACAAATACAGTTTTATTTATAATGAACAGTTAATGACAAATCAAAAAAATGATGAAAACTCACAAAAAGATTAGATAAGTGAAAAAAAGTGATTTTGAATACAAAAAGGTTTAAAACAAACATAAAAATTTCACACTGGTGACCAATGTTCAAATTAGTTGAAATGTATCTGATAATTTACAAATCTTCATTTGTTTGTAGCTACAAGAAGAAATTGGATGGCAACAGAGCTACTGATAGTAGCACAGAGTCTGTGTGTGTTTAGCAGTTTTGTCATCTCTTTGTTTATACTAAACTGAAAGAACTGATTACAACGAGACAGAGTTCTTCATTTTTCTCTAGGCGACAGATGTAGCTTTTTTCACATGGCTCAGACCATTTAGTTCAATGATTTATTTTTCTTTCTCTTTTCGTTTTTTCAAACTCTTTGAGTTTCTTGTGTTGACTTGTTCGTATCATCACCACCATTTCACGATAGTGACGCATTTGTTGTTAGAACGAAAATAAAATATTGAAAAGAAAAAGAATTTCAACGCTGTGATCTCATTTAAAAACGTTAACCTTACTCTTTTTTCGTTTTACGTTTAATGAGCCATAACTAACAAGAAATGCCTGCAAAATCACCAGCAGTCTTTTCATATTTTTTTCTATTTGTCTCAGTACGGTTGATTTCAAACCAACCTAATCGTCTTTCTCATCTTTTAAAAGATCCTTCACCATAATTCAATTTATATAAATCATAGTTTAATATAATTGTGGCTTATGTGGCAGCATGATAAAAACTTTGATTTGTAGACCAGTAGTCCTGGTTCGAATCCCACGAATAAAGTATGTGCTTGATTAGCATCTTGACCTAAAAGCTCCTTGACCAACGACGCCAGGCTGACATAAACTTATAGATTTTCAAAAGGATCTTATGATTGGTAACTCGGTTACTTACTAAATTCTTTAATTGTTTTATAAGAAAGAGTAAGTAACAACAGTGAAAGCTACTTTGATTAATTATCAGACTACCAACTCATTCTTAAATTGCAATGATTGAACTAATGAAAATTGTTGATGTTGTAAATCTTGGAGTTTGCGATTTGGAGAGATCAAATGAACTGTTTATTTTGTAGTAAAGAACAAGCTTGACTTGATTCAGTAAAAAAGATAGAGAAATGTCTTTGACAAGATTATTTGCTCATCAAATATTAATAATCAATTTTCATTAATTGGTTTAATTTAAATGTTTCAAAACTTTCTTCTAATTTAATTGTTTTAAAGCAAATTTACATTTTTTCTAATTCTTTTAATAAATTAATTAAACATTTGAGTGTATTACTCGTCTTTTATAGTTCATTAAATCAATTTATGTTTTATTATTTACTTACCAAATCGATTTATTTATTTGATTTTATTATACAATAAAGCAATATATTTTCAAAGTAATATTTTTATTGAAAGTCTAAATTACTTGCTCAAATGTATCTTCATATTTATATTTTTCAATTATGATATTTGCATTCTAAAGCTTCATGAAAAGTTTTTCAATTCTGTAAGCTTCTATGACAATCGAATTTACCTATGCGCCCAGATATATTCCGCGCGTTAATAAAAATCAAACAAAACCAAAAGTATATATCGATAATTAAAATTTTTATGAACTGATTGTATTCATATTCCTTTTTTAGATAACTTTAAAATTAAAAGATTTTATTTCGGTAATAGATGACAACTCTTCGCTTACAAATGATTTGTTAGTACTACAGAAAGTTTTATTGTTTTATTTACCTTTAATCTTATTCTATAAAAACAAATTTGTTTGGAATTGTTTATTTTATACATTAATTTTATTTTGTAGTTTATTTATAATCAGATGTCAAGTAAACATATAAGACTTTACAAGTACTGTGAATTGAGAATTGAACGTCAGACAACAATTAGATTAAGCTGGTTGGATTTAGCATCTTGACCAGAGTGTTTCTGCCCAGCAAAACTAAGCATTGATATGTGAAAAACTGTTTCACAAAACATCTGTTCTTGAGACAAATTATATGCTCGGTGGTTGAAAGTAGTTCTATGATTCATACAATTTTCACTTTGATAGTTTTTGATAAATTGAGAAACTGATTTGCATAAAGCAATTGTCTTTTAAAACAAGTTATTTTTGTAATATTACTGATTATAGTTTTCAAGTAATGTTACGTTCATACAAGATCTGACTTGTCTATCTTCAAACTGTTTTTCAAATATTTACTAAAACTGTTGGTTAAGATGAAAAAATGCTGTTCACAAGTTTGTTCTAGTCTCATCACAAAGAAAGCTTTCACGATATTAATGTAAGATGAATGCAAAGGTTTAAAAACAAATATTACAAAAAAGTACTTTTATTAACAGATCCTCGTAAAGCATCTAAATTTATTCATGAAAATATTTTTAAAAATTTTATTGTTATAACACAAACAAACTAAATCAAAATTTCTATTTTTTACAGGACGTCTATTATAATAAGATGTGATCAACATTGGAAATTCTTTGATGTGAGTTCTTGCTCAAGTACTTAAGAGGATGACTTCACGAAGCCCACCAAACGCATCTTTGTGTTCAAGTAGAAATTCTTTTACTTTATAGATACTACAAGACATTGTAAGTTGCTCAAAACAAAACTCTCCAATTGAAGATTCTTTTTTTGATACATTTTAAACATAAGGACTTTCAACAAATTGAAAAGAGCCTTTCAAAAGAACTTCTTCTTTTATCTTAAACTGCATAATGAAGTTTAATAAACAATTTTAACTAAAGAACAACAGAACTATTCTTTGAATCAATGACTTGAAATTTGCTTTTGTACTTTAATAATTTAAGTTTTATTACCAGATGAATCAGCATAAACAGAATTTTTAATTCTAAAATTTTAATTACCAATTTTATATTTTTGAATAAACTAACATGTTAAAATTAATTTAAATTTCTTTATTAAAAAATCATTGATTAAACGAATTAATGGCTATTTTACAAACAAATTTTATGATGGTTTGCCAAAGTATTTGTGGTTTAATGTAAGAAAATATCATTTTGTCAAAAAATAGATATGATGAAAACAGTTCAATAGAAATATTATTACTGAATACTTGTCTCTATATTAAGTTCACAACGCATTAAATAAAGTCTTTCTGGGTTCAATTCACCAAAATTTAATTTAAAGAAAAGGTCAAAGTTCAATCTTTCGATGACCTCACAGCATAAACTCTTCTTTGTGAAATTGAATCCCATTTCTTAGTTTCGCGATCATTCTGTCACTGAAAAATCTAAACTTTTCCGCCCTTTCTTAATTTTTCGTTATCTAACTTTTTTCTCTTTGTAATTCTATTTTTAATTTTTTGAGTTTAAACTAACATCAGTCGCTAGAAGCAAAGAGATTTGAGTCTTATACAATACTAATAATACAATATATACTATTCAAGACTTTTGTCTATTAGCAGCCAATACTTTTAAATTTTAACAAACAGCAGAAAAGTTGTTCAGCTAGAAAAATAAACGTAAAATAAGAGTAATATACCGAGACAGATACCAAAGACATTTTTTAAAGTTGGTGTGGCTTTTTAAGGCTTTTGTTAAATAAATGCGGGTTTAAACAAGCTTATGACATCATTTTAAAACTATTTAAAACTTGATGATTTAGTGTATGCTAGAATTATTGTACAAGTTTGAAGGTTATCAGCAAAAACACAAGAATTATTAAATATGTTTCAGCTTGTAAATACTTCAGATTGAAATTATCAATCTTACTTTATTGTTTTGTTTAAAAAAACATTTGAAAATGAAAAGAACTTTTAGTAGAAAATACTTTATAGCTAACAATAAGATTTTCTAATCTTTCTATTTTCTTCTAGGTTCTGCTTAAACGTGTGCAAGGTTTAACTATCTGAACATTTATATAAAAGGCTTGAAAGTTTTGTTCAAAACTCAGCTAAATAAACTTTGGTAGAAAAGGAAAAAAAGTTTTGTAAATAAATAATTGGTCATCAAAAAGAATCAAACAAAATATTGAGGAAATTTTTATGTTTATTTGTCAAAGCCAACACATAACAAACAAAAATCAAATCTGATCAGTCGACAAAATCTATTTACAGAGATTTGACGCATTTGTAAGTTTCTGTGGTCCACAAAATTAGGAAAATACTTGCGATGAAAAGTATGAAACAAAATCAAAGAAAGCTACAAGAAAATAACAAAATGACAACCGCTAGTGGGCGCAACCGCTGCATGCTAGCCACTTAATACCAAAGATAAGATAAGAAGCTGAACAGCTAGCAAATGAGTGTAATAAGTGATATGTTATTAGGTGCAGATGACAAAGATGCTTTTGCTGCTGAGATATCATTACTGCTCTCAAAACCTCACAGCTATAGATGGTTTACAAAAACAAAACAAAATGTTGAAAGGAATAACCAAGAGGTGGTCACGTGACCAGCGTCGGCTGGCTGAGATGACGGTTACTACAAAAATATTTTTCATTTCTAGTAAAGTTTATAAAACTGATGTTGAAAACGAAGAAATAAAAAGGCACCAGGCAAAGAAAGAAGACGACAAAATAACATTTAGAAGCTAGAATAGAAAGCAACAACATCCAATGATGAGAAAAAGCAAAGAGTAGCCAAAACAAAAGATTTATATATCGACTTTTTGGCGTAAACACAAATTGGCCCAGTTTTTTATTAAGTACAGGATGGGCCATAAAGTTCACCAAGTAGAATATTAAAGAAGAAATAATATAACTTTAAATTGAATCAATTCAGCGAGAGCTTGATAAGAAATAAGAAAAGCACAGTTGACAACTCAGTTTCATCTGCTTGTTAAATCAAAGCTTAAATAGAAGAGACGAAAGACTCGATCAGCTTCTATTAGTTTGTTGAACAGCAAATGAAAGTAGAATTCAGAGTAAGTTAACTAATAGGAAAAAAACTTGACCTATAATCGATAAAAATATCGGCCGACTTGTATTTGTGGATACATAAAAGAGAGAAAATGTAGTCGAGGTCTTGGGTAAGAAAGTGTATGTTTGCATAATCAAGCGGATATAGGTTGTAGTTGTTAGAAGTTTTGGAAAGTTGTACTTAATGCCTTGTTAAGACGATAGATTGAAAAATATTCAATTTACAAATGACAAGCTACAAAAAAAACACGAGACAAAAAGCAATTTGATAATCTGTTTTTTCAAACATAGGTTAAAAATTATGAAAAATAATAAAATGAAACATTAAACAACAGAAGATAACTAAGTGAGAAAATAAAAGAAACGATAAAACAACAAACCATCATATACAAAAAACGATGATTGTAGAAGACCCACCAAGCAACAAAACTACTGATGAGGTGGCTAAAAGGTAGAAGAAACTAAAAGTAAGTGATGGTGACAGAAAAAAACTAGAAAATAAATTTGTTCTAACTTCAAAACAAGAAATTTACATTTCAATTTCATTTTCAATTTCATCTACATTCAAATCTTCATATTTGCAACAAAAAGAATCTTCATTAAGAGTATTTTGGGAGTAACCACCTGGATCTTTGCAAAAGTCATCTGTAGGTGACGTCATCCGTTCTCGTGTTTGGGGTGGCTTGCTGTCGTATTCAAGTTTCTGCACAAGTTGAAATGAAATAAAACTTTTGTCAGCTAATTGTATAACACTCTATTTAGTTAAAGCTTTTCAAACGTTTCAAATTATTTCAAATAAATTTTATATTCACTGAAATCTCTAAAGAGATGCAAGCCTGTAACTTGATAGGCAGAGCTTTATTTTTTGAGTTAAGTAAAAGGTTATGGAAGAAATTTAAGAGGTTAAGCTTTGCTGAAATCAAAAACAGTAGACTGGGAATGAATAAGCCTTGTGGCAAACATCCATCTCTAATTAGTCACTAATTTCCTCAAATCATTAGAAAACAGAAAAAAATACAAAATTGTTTGAGTTATTAAAAAGCTGTCATCAAATAACCAAGAAGTTTTGACAACAAATAACCACCAAGTGAACATTTAGATAAAAACTCAAACTATGAAATCGATCAACTAGTTTTGAATGACAAGATGGTGACCAGAAATTTCATTGGGAGATTTGGATATGACGCTAATAATTAAAGATTTAAAACAATAATTTGATTCAAATCGCTTTCATATAAAAACTTTTCAGCTTTTGATGAAATATCTTCAACAACATAAGTCTTAGAAAATATATTCGATTTCAAATGATTTTAGATTTTAAAAAAGGAAAATTCTTGATAAAAATAACTCGTTTAAATAAATGGATTATCGATAATTTCAAGAGACATTTGCTTCTCTAAGCCAGGAAAAGTAGACTGAAATACCGACTAAGGAACTGCAGGTATGTTTTCATCAAATTCTTCTAATTACTTCTGTATAATAGCAAAACAACAGGTGTAGAAAACTCATGGGTAATAAAAACAATAATTAAATTATATTTCACATTTTAACAAAAGGGTTATTTGATATAAAAAAGAAATTTTAGATGAAACTAAAAAGAAAGATAACAATTTCTACCAAATAATTATAATTAATTTATTTCAATTAGATGTTATACTGTACAAGTAATGATGAAAAAGCTAAAACCACATCACAAACAGATGAAATCACTTTTACAATTATATAAAAGCTTTTAAATGGCAATTTTATCCTTTTATTATCTAAAAGTAAAATTTCTTTCAAGTTTTCAACCAAAATTTCATCATATCAAATGTGGACAAGTAAAATATCAAAATATTTAGACAAACTTTCTTCTACATAAATATTTAGAGAAGAAAAAGTGTACTGACTGCACTTTTTGCTTGCTATCTTGTTATGGTAAAGATTCTGATAAAACCAAGTCCTTTTACCAGTAGCAGATACTAAAGTCTCAACAAAAAGTCTTCAAGCATAAAATAAATATGAGTTTTTATGAGATTATTCAAATGGATTTCAATTAATGATAGCTTGAAGTTGTTTACTTGGAATTATTTAATAAATATTTTTTAATGAAAACTTGTATTTAGAAATATTAAGATAAACGAAATAATGATCGTCCAATAAGATTGTTTGAAAATCTAATAATTAATTTGTTTGGTTTTGAAATTAATAGGAGCAGCAATTAGTTGATATATGAGGTAAACAAATTCACTTTAATACTTCACAAAACCAAATTTGATTTATATGATCGTCAGTCTTATTTTTGTGACTACATGACTTAGGTAACCATGATGACGAAATTAGAAAGGCCAACAAGATCTTGATTCAATTTATAGATGTCAAAATCAAGAAAAACTTAAACTACAATCGAAAAAGTCAAGTGAATGCCGAAATACAACCAACAGAAGCAACATTTAGACAAAGAAGCTAAAAAAACAAGTAATCCAAAACAAGTACTTCTATGATCAGTGCCTCATCAGAAACCGACATAGTAGTTTTACTGAAACATTTTTTCTTACCAACATTTTAACTTAGTTTTGGCAGGAAGGCACGTGTGTGAAGCGAGCAAATAACCTCAATCTTTTTCCTTTCTTCTCTTTCTTCTCTTTAACTCACTTTTGTAAAGTTGAAGTGAATTAAGTGTGTTTTGCTTACTACAAAATCATTTACCGGTGATCTACTAAACCACTGGATGTAACTAAAGCCTGATGGTGGATTTAGTTTGGAAATCGGCTTAAAGGTGGTGCTTGTCTTATTTTGTTCAACTTGACTTAATGAAATGTTGATTAAAAACATTAGTAAAAGAAAAAGTCAAAAGAACAAAATATATCATCTAAAAAAACGATGGAACAGTCTTTGGAAGTAAATCTTTTTATCCACAAATCGAACCTAAGCTTCATTTGTTTAAAATATTCAGTTAGAAAAATTCGAGTTTTTGAAATTGAATATTTAAAAATGATGGCAAAGCTCTTGTTGGTTTTTAATACAACTAAATAATTTGTGTAGAAATTGAAATGAAAGTTAAAATAAAACAATAGGACTTCACAAGTGTGGCATGAGTGGAAAGTTTATTTGAAACAATCAAAGTAATACTAGCGCAAAAAGACAATCAAACCGTGCTAGTAAATTGTATCAGTACAAGGAAGTTGTAATTATAAATAGAAAACAACAAAACTAACGTACAAGTCTTAAAAGTTATTAAGAAGGAAATGAAATAATAAGTTGAGAAAAGCTACTCAACAAAACCACTTGAATGTGTGTTAGATTTACAAAATGTCCAAACACCAACTCACTTTTGATGGTGAGCTGGAAGAATATTTTTTGCAAATTTTTGTTTCTTCTTTCATCTCAATATTTTTTGAGAAACTTCTACTGATGTTAGCCTGATATGAATTAAATTAATAAATATTTGAGGCTTATTGATTTGTATGTCAAAATTGATATTTCAAATAACGTTTTTACATAAATAGAAGTTATGAAAGGAAAATTACTTGTTTAATAGAGCTGCTGCCGAGAGGGTTGTTGTAAAATGCCGTCTGAAAGCAACAGAATCAATTTTGAAGAAAAACAAACACAGGTTAAAATTTGAAGATAGATTTATCTCAAAGTGAACGGAAAAGGAAGTAGAAATGAAATTACTAGATCAGACTTACTTGCTTTTGCTTGATGAAGTCAATAGTAGGTCGTTGAAGGTTTGTACGATACTGATAGCAACTACGACGCCGAGTCTTTAGTTTTTTCATATTTAAATCAGTAGGGTGTGATTGACAACGAAGCAGGCTACTCTTTTGTGCATTTAGTGAAGACATATCTCTGTTTAAATACAAAACAATTGATGTTAAAGCGACAAGTTGTGGACAGTGTACCTTCGATGAAGCTCAGGTGTGGATGCTGGCGTATATTGGATACTTTCACGGTGTTCAAAGTCATCAGAAAACGACAGACTTCGTTTGGTTGCTGACAAGCCTAAACAGGCCCATGATCTACTGTCAGTAGAACGCTGACCTTTCATTACTGCATTGTTTGCACTATTTGATGATGACGGCGACGAAAGTGGGCTGAAACTCAAATGGCTTGGTACAGAACAGCGCGAGGATAAAAACGACCATTTTCCACCCTCGTGTTTGATAACAGTTACTGAAGCTGGGCGAGGGACTGGTGAATCAGGGGGAGTTAAAGGGGAAGTACCCGCACTGGACTGATTATTAAAGCTAGAACAGTCGTGTGACCGTGACAGAGGGTTGGTGGAGATGAGACTGAAAGAACGTTGGCTGCGTTGCAGCTGATGAATTGGTTTCCAAACTTGCGATTGTCTGGTCGGAATCCAAGCAGAGATTTTAGGAGAAGTAATAGATAAGTTGAGGCAGCTAGAGAGTTTTGAGGATGTGTCATCAGGACCAGACACTGATCTGCAATGTCGTTTGGTTGCTGGTAAGCCTGTTGGAACAGGTATTATGTTGGCTCCTTTGACTGGTGAAGCAGGTTTTGTTGTATGTAAAGTACAGCTCATAATAGAAGGAAACATTTCGTTGACTTTGCTGGTAGATGGTTGCTTGAATGGTGATTTCTGCCAGTTTGTATCATCAACTGGTTTATTTACGTTAGCGTTGGTCGATAATGGTTTTGCTGGTTCGTGTTTGTTGTTTTTGGTTAATGAGTAAAGAGTTGTTGATTGAACTTCATTAGGATTCCAAATACGAAGATTGTGTTGTGAAGGTTTCAGCAGAAGAGGTTTAAAAGATTTACGATTGGGTGAAGTTTTAAGGCTTCTTGTCGTGGAGTTTGGAATGAGAGATTTGGAATTAAAATTAATTAAAGATCCAGAACTTCCTGTCGAAGTGAAAGAGTCTGTTGATGACTGAATTGATGAGGAGCTAGCATCAGGAGAAGGTATCCAAGATTGACGATCATCTGGAAATAAAAAGTGAAATATTTTAGAGTGAAATAAAAAAAGCTTTCAAAAAGTTACTGACAGTTTTGCAACGAAAAAAAGTTTCTAATAACGCGAAGGGAATATCTGCGTATCAACTTTCAATTCTATTTTCAGAGGATTATTGATAAACAGTAATTGAGATATAAAAGAGATTAAATAAATACCAATAATAAGACAAGTATATAAAGGCTAGCGTGATAAAAATCATTTGGTTCTCATTAGTACGGTTTGATCTAGAAGAGTTAGTTGAGAGACATTTACAGAAGTTAGGTTTTAAATAATTCAAGCAAATTATAAAAAGTAAAATATTACAAAAAAAAGATTTACTTGTTGAAGAAAATGGAGATTCACTTTTTAGTGGCGGTATTTCGCTAGCTTCTTTCTGCTTTGAAAATAAGAATTAAAAAAACATAAATAGTAGATAAATAGAAAACACAAAACGTTTTTTATCAAAACTAGTGAAGATTAATATCCTAGTTTGAAATTGATTTTGACAAAAAGCAATTAGAAGAATAAAAACCTTTTGAAAAGTCGTGTACGTTTCATCTAGTCGAAGTTTTTCGTTGATGTTGTAAGAAAGCTGGGTTACTATAGTCGTCATTGTTATTCAAGCTCTTGTACACCAAAAAAAGTTTTTAAGGGTTTTTTAGTCGTTGAAAACCAAGCAGTCAATAAAAGAATAAGTAAATCAAAGTATTTATAACAAAAATGGAACGCCAAACATTCTCTCCACAACTAAACCCTTTAAGCAGGCTGGCTGCAAGGTGATTTACAAAACAACTATATTCATGCTTACTTCCTTACAATTTCCTAAAATACAAAGTTGAAATTTAGAAAGAAATACTTGTGCGATGCGACAACAAGCTAGTAATTTATGATGTCAATAACTAAACACTTCAAAAAAGAAATAATAATCATGATATTAAACTTAAGTTTACTTAATTTGATAAGTTGAAGTCAAAAGGAAACTAGGGTCACGTTTTAATGATACATAAAAACACAAATTGATAGTCAACTACAGTTTTATAAAAACATAAAATCTATAAAACGTTAAGTTGTTCTTATAAGATTTTAAGAGCTTTACAAACTGTAACATCAGCTTTATAGGTTATTAGTCCATGTGTGGATAATGGCTTAATACAATTTATTTTATAACTTAAGCATACTGTTGCATAAAAGTTTAAATTTATCTACTAAAAGAATACAAAATAAATTAGGTTATTACTTGACACTTGGTAAATTGATAAACTAAAAACAAAACAGAATTTTTTTAATGCTACAAGCTAAATCAATTTATCATAATACTAGCCTTAAAGTTATAAATAATCACAACATTTGATAACTTTTGGTAATTAGTTAGGTTATATTTTAAAAGTTAGCAAGCAGCTAAATATAAGTAGATGTATAGAATATTAAAAGTAATTTTGCTAAAAATAGTTTTAAGTTGGAATACTTAGTTATAATATTTTAAGAAATCCTTATTAAAATAACTAAATTAAAAAGTAAACTACAAAGAAACTAAAGTATACTAATAATATGTATGATAAAGCTTAATCACAAATCATAACATAGACAAGAACAAAAAATTAGCTTCTATCCTAAAAAATATAGAAACAAAATTAATTTTTGAAATACATAAACTTTTTTTTAATAAAGAGTTTAGTAATACAAACAAAACTAAAAACTAAAAAATTGAAGAAAACTTCACTCTATGGAATTTTGAATATAAAATAAGTATTTGATTCACCAAAAGATTAAAAGAAGGCTTTTGGAAGAAAATATCACAAAAAAATTTGTATTGGTTGACATCTTAAGAAAACATCTTTTTAGATTTATCATTAATCTTAAGTAAATCACTCTAATAGAGCTTTTAGATAACCATAATTATATATGGTCCAGGAGGTAGTTCATTTTGTTTTATAAATCTATATGAAATGAAGTCATATCTGTAAAGAAAAAGCATTTTAACTCAGAAGTTAAACTAAATGATGCTTATTCAAAATCAGGGGAAAACTAAAAACAAATATTTCACTGTATAATCTTGCAGGTAAGAACAAAATGTTAGTTATTACCATTTTTTGTTTAAACTTATTAGTATCATTATTCAGAGTTTTCTTTAATAAAAAGGAAATAAAATTGATTTAAAAAGTTTTAAAAAATGATTATAAGAAAAATAAACTTTTATGAAATTAGAAACACAAACCTACAAGCATACTAAATATATATTATAAAACAACTTACAATATAAGACTTAGATAAAAGATAAGTTTAGAGAACATTTAGACTTTTTATCACTAAATAAAAGACATGAAAATTAATTTACAAATTTTGCTAAAAAATTTTAGATTTTCCCAGAAATCCATTTTTACAAAATAATACAACAAAATTGGAGTTTTAAAACAGGTCCATATCCATCAGATTTTAATTTTATCTATATTCTTGGATAAACTAGCATCATTTACATGTAGTGTATGCTGAAGAAACTAATTTACATAAAATCTAATGAGGAAGTAAAAGTTAATTGAAGTTCAAATAATTTTTCTGGTTGAAATTGAAAAAAAAACAGATATTATGGTTTCATATAAACCTGAAGAGAATTATAAGAAACTTACTTACATTCGGCGCAAAAACGTTAGATTATAAACAGAAGCAGAGTTGCAAATTCCTGGATTTAATCATCAAATAATATTTGCACTTGAAAAAGCCGGGCGAGCTACACAAACAGTACTTGTAAATGTGAGTAACTCATTCATCACAAATTACTAGATTGTTCAAACCCCACCTAATGGCCAAAAAATATATTTACAAAAAAAAGAGAAAAAAGAGTGAACGAAAAAGTTCATTTTTTTCAAAAAATTTACTAATTTTATTATTGTATGTTTGCATTCCAACGTAGCATATAAGCCAATGACTGTATCTTTTCCGTAGTCTACCTTCATGTAACACATTAATTTATCAGAAAAACGTAAAATACTTCAAAAAAATCGTTTCTTAACTGCTTTTTATACAACTAATTATGTAATTGAAAAATGGTTTTATTCACAGAATTTATACAATTTGAGCTAACATATGAAAAGATACTTAATGTTAAAAACCAAATAATTCTCAAATAATTTAAAGTTTTTTGCTATGCTGTGCTAAAATTAAATTATCTTTTTATTCAAACATTGATACAGCTTCTTTGCAAGAACATATATTTTTTCAAACTAACTCTATTTAAAGTACTCGTCATTAAATTAAGTTAATTTAGTTCAAGGTTGGATCTTTAAATTAAAGAAAAATATAAAATTTCACTTTTAACAAATTTACAGACAGCAATGACAAAAATTAATTTTAGTGGAATTCTAAATAGTAATTAATATGGTTGTTCAAAAAACATTTAATTTGATGAAATTTCAAAATATTTGTAAGGAAAAACTACTGTAAACATTAATATTACTTTTAGCTATTACTGTGATTATTACTATACAGTAGTTAACTTGCACTTTAAATCATGTAGAAAAAACTATTTACTACAAGTACGCAGAAAGTTTATTAAAGATTAGTCCTAAAAAATTTCATTTATTTACTTTAAAAACGTAAATATAGTTTAAATAAAATTATTTTGGTAGTATCAAGTTTTTATAGAAAGTTTTATTGTTAGTTACAAGGTTTTTATTTTTTACCGTATGTAGCTTAAATAATTTTACGTCTCACTTTACTAGTACTGGTTCAGGTTGATTCCCTGTTGTCAATACTACAATGTTTTGAATAACTTCGTAGTAACTATGGTTAGCCGCAGATATTATTAAAATTTGCTTTTATTTTTATAACTTTGTGTATAAAATTATAATTAAAAGTTTAACAAATATTAAAATTTTAAAAGAACATTTTTTTGAAAAAACTTTTTTATTAGTTTCTTACTTTTTATAGTTGTGTTTTTGTAAGTTTATATAATAATTTAATTAAAAAAATATATAATTTATAACTAATGATTAAATATATAATTTTCATGCATAAACCTAAATTAAATTTTACTTAAATAAATATAACTTTGAATTTACTATAAACTAGCTAAGTTTTTCACTGTCATTTTTAACTGCATTAGAATTTGTAAATTATTTGATTAGGCTTTTGAGTAGACTTATTTTTTCAAGGTCAATTGCATAATGATAAAATTTATTAAAAAGTAACTAATTCTGATTTTATATAACAATTTAGGTTTGTAGTAATATTGATAAAATAACAAACATTTATTCTTTATTTTTTATTAATATATGTAATTAAAACTAATATTATTTTTAAAACCATTTTGAAATTAATTTAACAAAAATATCCAGGTTTAGCTTTAACTTTATTTTTGTGGATAATTGTATTTAATTATCTAATCAATAACATTAATAATGATAAAAATAAAATTACTTTATTATTAGAAATTAATAATATTTATATATTCTATAATTTTCTTTTTTCAGATATTTTAATTTAATCATTTTCTAACACAACTATAATTGGTGTATTTTTCTACAATGGGTTTGTTTATTACTTCATTTTTTCTAGTTGTTTGAGAAAATAATGTATATAATGTAATATAATATATTTAAACTGTATTATAAATATCTGATTTTTTGTTATAGATTGTGAAACATTAACTGTAGATGTTATCAAATCTATCATTGATATTACCTTAGCAAGTATTGGTGGTGTTGTAGCAGTAATTTTGGGTTTAGTGATTGGTGTTTTGCTGACTAATTTTCTATCTAGAAGTCATATTTTTGACAAATTTCTTAAAAGACTTTATGATGTTGAAAAAAATCTTTATATGAATAAAAAAGGAAATAATAAGGTTGGCTGATTGAAAATTTTTACATTTGTAATAATATATATTAATATAATATTGCATAAGTATTATTTTTTTATGAATTTATGGTTGAATTATTAATATCTATTTTCCTATTTATTAATAAATCACTCTAAAGATTTTTCTTTTCCATTTCACTATACTTTGCTTTGTTTTTTTTTAACATCACTTATAGCACATCTCTCATGGCTGTTCTATGCCAAAGCAGGTCCTTAATATCATTTGTTAATTAATTCAGATAAATTTATTTAGGAATTGTTTTTTTTAATAAATGACTTTTAAATTTTCTAATCCTTTCAAGTAAATAAGTTGACAAGTTCCTTTTGTTGAAGAATTATTTTCATCACTATTCTAATAACAAAAATTCCAAACAAACTATAAATATGGTTTTAGATAACTTTTAATAATATTCTTACAAACACTAATGTTATTTTTATACTAATTTGAGTAGGTAGGGTTTGCTATCATATTTGATCAATATATTTTACTTTAATTTGTTATGCTATTTATTTTGTTCATATAATTTTGGTAAATCTTTCAAAAGTTTAATGATTAGATTATTATTTTGGTTATTAGTATAAAATAGGGTTGCTTATTGATTCTGATATAAAATTTAATTTTCTAGCTACAAAATATTCCTAATTTTCTTGAATAAATAATAAAATTTAGTTTTTTTTTTCAATAGTTTTTTATAATTCTGTTATATTTATAATGTAATAAAAATCAATAAATTAGCATTTATACAAATTATTATTTTTTTTATATAATAAGCTTATAAAGAAATCAAATTTTATGAAATGTAAAAAATAGTTTGCTTTTTATCTAATGGCTAGCTACAATTATAAAATGTTTAATCCTTCTTTAATGTAAAATTAATGAAAATATTGGATATAATTGCTATGTTTGAAATAAAATTGTAAATAGTCTATAAATTATCATTAAAAAAGTAAAAATTTTGCTCAGGTAAAAGATGATGTTAAAGAAAATTCTCACAATGATCAATCAACAGAAGAGGATTTAGGAAACTCCATTAAAGCTGCCTCTTTCTGCAAGACTTATAATAAAGGTAATGTTGTTAAACAAGTAGAAAATTTGTTGTATTTAAAAAACTTAAATAAAAATTTAAGAACCCTATTACTTGAAAAAAATATCTATAGATAAATTATTTTGCGAGATCTTTTCGATGCATTGATAAGATTTTAGTAAACTTTTTTCATCATTAAACTTATTGTAATAAATTTTACCAAACTAATTGCAGACGTTTTTTGTAGTAAAAATTTATTAATTGAGAAATTTTATCAAAAATGTCAAGTTCTTCACGAAGTCAGTAACTTGACTAAACACAAAGTAAATATTTTACTTGATATAAAATTGTTATTATTTAAGCTGAATTTCAGCAATAATTTATATTTCAAATATTTTAACACCTAACATCATTGTAATCTAAACTTATTTCTTGTTTTTTATCATCTGTTTGTTTCTTCTTCTGATAAAGATTCAAATTTAGTCGTTAAAATCAAATTAATTTGCAGTATTCACAAAAAGATATACTTTAACAAGTTTTAGTTATTTTAAAGAAAATGTTCAATCTAAGAAGCTTATTATCAAAAGATAGAAAAACTAAAAGAATTTTTAGTGATTTTCAAACAACTAATCAGAGGTTTGTTAACAATAATCGGCTGCACAAAATATTATTTACTTTATCACTTAATTTAACATCTTAATCTGTTAAACTTTCTATACAAACATACTTAAGTAATGAATGATGCTAGAAATCTTTCGTTTTCATCTTCTACTACTCTAAGATCGTTTTTCTTCATTAATTTAGGATTAGAAAGTATTTATGGTAATATACCTTCGGTTCTCAGCCCATAGTAAAATTAAAAATCTTGTTGATAGTCAGCCTTCACTTATGATTTTAAAACTGTAATCTTCAGTTAGTTGAACTCAGCCAAGTAATAATCTACAAATTTTCATAAAAACTGAAAAAGTTTTAATTCTTCATCTAACAGCTTCCTACTTCTATACAATTCTAAAATGAATTTTACTTTTTTGTATATCGACTACTTTTTCTACAGCTTAGCTAAAGTAATCACAACTATTAACTTTTGTATAAAGATATTCAACATTTTAAAGTAAAATGAATACTTTTTTGAAATAATACTTGATAAAAGAGATATTTTCTCTATTCAGAATAAAAAAGTTTAAACACTCAAACTCATTTAGATTAAAAACATTATACTTATTATAAGAATGAATCAACATTTAGAAAATATTTTGCTTTCTCATCAAGTATACAATAAATATCAAACTTAAACTTCAAAAACTCTAACAATAAACCAAACTTAAGGTAATTAAGTTATTAAAGTTTTGTGAGTTTATCTAAAAATGTTGAAACTAATAAAAAACTTTCAGATTTTTTACAATAATTTGATATTGTTTAAATTATATTTCTGATTTTATTTGTTTTTCTCTCAAATTTTTTATTTAAAAACAAACTAGACTTTGTTTTTGCTATAATATTGTTAGTTTATAAAGGTTTACCAAATCTAAACAATTAATTAATTCATTCAATATATCTCAAACAAATTATTTATAAAAAGTCAGCTAAATCAATTTTATTGTTGCTAAACATGAGGCAGATATCTTTAGCCATTTTTACATCTTCAATCATTCAAAACTAAAGATTTGTTATGTAGTTCTGTTTTTAAGCATTTATTTTTATGTTTAAATGAAAGTTTGAAGATTAAAGCTATTTTCAAACTAAAATAATACAAACAAGCCACGTTGTAAGAAAATTATATAAAATATTAATCAAGTATAGGTCTTTAGAACAGAAGAGCTTAGAAAAAAACGACTCATGTTACAAAACACATGCTATTGATTGGAAAATTAGTTCTGAAACCACTTGATGTTATTTGTGTTGCGATTGTTATATATAAATTTCAAAAATGTTAGAACATTTCTAAGGCAAATATATTCTTCTTACTAAATGTCAGTTGCTCTTGTATTTTCTCCAATTTCTTTTTACCTTTTAATTGAATTAACGTCATTTGAAAATATATTTTTCGCAAATAATTTTATTTTAGGAGAATATTGGACGTCACTTTGGTGAGCTAATGAATTTATTGCCAAAAAGAGATCTATAATTTAATCAATTATTTCTATTTGATAAATGATTAGAATGAATTGTATCATTAATAATTTTTTTAGAATGAAAAAATTGTTTAAATGAAATTACTCGGATTATATTTGAAAAAAAAAACTTATTAAAACTTAATTCGTGTTTTTACTTATCTGTTGAAACTTAATTTTATTGAGTTTTTTTTGGGCTTATTTTAATCAAATAGAAACAAAAAGACTTTCTAAGACACACAATAACCACAAACCTGTAATACTAAGGCTAAATGTAATTCTATCGGTTTATTAAAACAACTTTTTGGTTTGTTTTAAAAGTTTAACTTCAAGTAAAATATAATCAGGCTTTTTGATTATTTTTTGGTAAGCTCATCATTTAGTTTGTTTATAGAAGCTGTTGAAGTGGAAGATTCTTTCGTTGATCTTATAACTGAAATTTCAGTTGAAAAAAGTATCCAACAACTTGTTAGACAAACATTACTAACAATAAACGATATTTTCTACCATGTATGGAAGTATCGACACCTTTGTAGTTTACGGGTTAGTTAAATAAAGTTTTCACAATTAAAAACTAATTTATCTTTCTTTAGATATTTCAGACAATTTCCGCTCAATACTTTAAAAGCAAACATATAAATAAAAAAGATTATAATTCAATTCTATTTAGCACTGAACAAGTGAGTTTTAATAACTTTGTTTTGTTCATATTAATCTTTTTAAGGTTCAAATATCTTTAAAATTTATTTGCTTTTGAATCATTAAAAATCTAATTGAAATTATAGGAAAAGTCAATAATAAAATTATTAAAAATTAACTGAAAATGTTCTGTAGATGAATTCAACCTTTATATTTTCATTGTCAAAGCTTACAAACAAACAACACAATACTTAATGAAGTTTAACTTTTCAAAGCATACTTCCACTTATAATTATCTTTTTATTAGTACTTCTTACACTAATTGAGTTGTAAGATTGTAAAAATTTGTAACTTTTTAAACAGGAATTGATCTTGGCTTTTGATGAAAAAATGAAAGATGGATTGAATAGTTTACATCACAACTTTATCCTGTTCCTGGCTGGTGATCAGAAAAAACATTTGGAAATTGATTTGCCAAAAGCCTCCTTTGTGACTTCACATGTAAATATGTCTTGTTGTTTTACTAGAACATAAAATTAATTCTTTTTTTGCTGCTATTATTACTTTTTGTTTATTTAAAAAGTAAAAGTGCTTGGAACCAATATCACTTAAACGTATATAAGAAATCTAGAGCGTACTTAAAACATCTTCAGTTTCAATCATTTACTAAAAGTCTTCGCTATTACAGTCTTTCAAAAGATCTTATATGTGTTGTGTAAGGTAACTGAAAATTCTGTGGTTAGTAACACCAGCCTAAAACTAATTGATTAATTATATTACAGCCACTATTTGTAGGTTTAATACTTTTAATTTCCATCATTTCTTCATTATTATAACTGATTATTTTGCTTTTTGTCAAATGACATGGTATAGTAGTATACATCAATTATTTAAAGTAAAGTTTTCTATAAAGTTTTTATAGAAATAGAAAAGTATTTAGGTTGTTATGTAACAAAACTGAACATACTGGTTGCTTGTTGTGTAGTTGAAATGATTTACAAATAAACATCTTCAAAGTCAACCATATTAATCTGTCATCAACTTAATTACAAATCATTCACCAGTGCGGTCATTCGGCTCTTTTAATAAATTGTTATAAGAAATTCTTTAAAAATAAACTGTGAGCTGAAAAACTAGATTCAATACATGTTAATATGTTCCTGCATTTTATATCTTTTCATTAAATATTCATTTGTGTTTATTCACTTAAAAAAAACTTTCTTTGCTAATAATTTTTAACTTCAATATTTTTACTGGTTTGGTAAAAATATTTTTTCTGTAAACAAACCATTAATCAAAAATATTTATTTGATTTATTGAGTTTTCAATACACCTGAATATAGTTACGATTGCGTGTCGTCTTAGAGCTAGATGTTTGTTTCCTAAGTCGCTAAAACTGAAGCATTTCAGATCGAGCAATACACCAACACCTATAAAAACATCAAAAATGTTTTTGAAGAAAATGTCAGATTGAAAAATGAAGTTTTTAACCACCAGTTGTTTATTACATCTATGAAACTAATTGAAGAAAAAATAGAAGAATTTCAAAATTTATTATTGAAGGTATAAAAAGAAATGATTTTGCTAAAATTTTTATGAATTATAAATGTAAGAAATAGTTTGTTATATGAGAAATTAGACATTTTAAATTCCTTTTAAGATATTAATAATGAAACTAGTTTCTTCTGTTTTCATTTATTTCTCAGTGTATAATCTTACAATTTTAAAAATTAATTCAATTTACTTCATTGTTAACCTTCTACTTGAAAAGAATTTTGAAAATACCTGAAAATTCATCATTCCATAAAAACTGAAATATTAAAAAATGAAATTCAGTTTCCAGTTGATAAATTGTTAGTAATTTAGAGTTTCTTGAATTTATCTAATAAAAAACGGTTTAAAAACTCTAAATAGTTCTTCTAATGCATATTTTAGTGGCTTAAAACACCTTCACTGGTTCTGCTGCTAAATTAAAAGCAGACTTATGGTTTTGAAGTTTTTACAATTAATGAATTTAAAATATGTAATTTACTTGCATATAAATTTGGTACTGTGACATTAAAACTTGCTTTTTAGCATACACTGCTTAAAAACTATGTTTTGTAGGAAGTTCTTCAAACTTTTAACTTAAAATTAAAGTATATTACAACCCACTATCAAGTGTTTGAAGATTTAGGTGCACAGATTGAGTAAGTTTCTTTCTGTTTACTTTATCAATTAACTAATTTAGTTTTAAACCAAATCAATTAAAATATATTCGCTTGTGAAATCATTCCAACTTTTTTGTGTTCTAAATTTTATTATTTTTTCATATCTTTAGAAATAATAAATCAATTTGGAAATTTTTTGATAATTTAACATTTAATGAAAGTGAGCTTATATCAAAAATTTATAATTTATTTTTAAATCAAATTGTTAAAACAATCATAAGTAAATAAGTGATCCATTTTTAAAGATTTTTTAAATTAAGATCGCATCCATAATAAGCTTACACAGTAACCACTAACTCACTAAGTTGAAGTTATAAAGTTAAGATTTCAAAGTTTTTTTCCTTATCATACTCACGGTACTTTTAAAAGCAGATTAAACAAAGAAATTTGTCAATCTTTCTCACAAAATACGTTTCAAAATGAAAATAGTTTTGAAAATTCAAATCAACAACTTAATTGTAGCAAACGGATTCGGTTTTATAAGAAATGTATGAAAGGTATTTCTTTTGTAGGATTTATTTATACTTGACTAGTTTTGAATGAAAATTGAACGTCTTAAAAGTTTGAGGCATACAAAACAATTTATGGATAGCTTTAATTATTCAAAACATTCCAATGTTAGCTTCTGTAGTCATGTTCTATGACTTAATGAATTAGGGTGATTGCTTCTGTAAGATTAATTACCTTTAGTAGAGTCACAACACTTTAACTTAATCCCTGCATTAAGCTTAAAAACAATGAGCAAGTGGAAATATCTTCTTGTTCAACCAATCTATTAGTCTTCTACTTTTTCAGTTTTATTTTAAGCTAAATATTTCACTTGTGAAATAATGATGTTTTGTTTTCACTCAATCTTCTCATAGTTAAAAGTACTCTGTTACATCATTCTTCATTGTATTTAGCTCTTCTCATGGAGAACTCCTCTTTTTTCCTCCTGTTCTCTATGTGGCTCAATTCATAAAAACACAGAGCGCGTAGTGAGCGAGTAAAAACCATGCCTGTGGTTATTTTCGGCTATCTGCATATGAAATTGAATTGAATTTCAATAAATGACATTTGAATTATGACATTGGGGTTACATTGATTTTAAAAGGTCATTTTTTAGGGTTGGCTTTGCCTTCTTGTTCGCTTGTCTTATCCATTTTAGCTTCAATGACAAAATAATTTCGAAAATAGAGAAAACATTCGCTTCTTTTTCTACTTTTTATTTTGTCCTTGTTTTGTGAAGTCATTTTTAGATAAGCTTTTTAAATTTCTATAAAGCTTCAAGTAAGAAACATTTTGGTTGGTGGATTTTAAATGCAAAATTTAAATTGAAAGCAATTATATTTGACTTCAACAAGTTTGGTTAAGAGTTCATTTCTGATAACAAAATGAAACGAAATTTATCTTTTCCTATTTTAATGATTTCTCAAGTGAAGTTTTGAACGGTTTTTTAATCTTTGTGTCGATAGCTACCATCGCTGAACCATTTGTAATCTTTGATACTTTAATTGATTTTAAATAGAATACTTTAAACATAATCGCTTCACTTGTTGTAATTATCTCATGCTAAAGGCAAAATATATTTTCTATTGATTTTTTAATCTTATTTTTAACAAACAGAAAATTAAAAACTTTTTTTCAGACAGTATTTTGACTTGTGAAATCTTTTCTATTATTTAACAAAATACTTTTTCAGTAATTTTTTCAAAAAAATGTTGAAGAGATGGATAGATAATAATGATATGTTGATATAATGACATTTAACTAAAACTTGATTTTTATTCTAATTAAAGGTCTTAAATGGAAGATAAGTGATATTGAAACTAAAAGCTACTCTGAATTAACTAAGAAATTTCAAAAGAAAAAAGAAGAAGCTTTAAAAACTGATTTTAATGAAAAAATAAATGATATAATTGATTTTAATGAATCTCTACAGGTATATAAGTTTCTTACTGAAGTTGTTTCTTATTTTTTTTAAACAATAACTTTGAAACGATTTTCAAATTGTCGTAGTTATTATGTAATTAAATGGTTAATATTTGTAGCATTAAGACAACAGTAGTACTAATAGTTTAATCAAAACTCCAACAGTATAGGTAAACTTTATCTTTTTAAATAAACTTTTAGATAAACAATAATTTAAAAGGCGAAATATACCAGATGGCAAAATTGTATTTATAAAAGAACTTTCTTATTAAATTTAAAAAAAAAACATTTCAAGTAATGACAATTGTTTTTGATTTAATTCTTTACAATATTTGCTTAAACTGTAAATATATTTCTTGAAAGTATTTCGAAAATATTATTTAACTATAAAAGAGAAGAATATTGATAAATTTTGTCATTGAATTTTTTCAAAACTTCTTTTTACGATTGTTATTAATCAAATATTTGTAGAAAAGCTAAAGTAAAAATAGTTTTGCTGGAATTTCTAACAAACTAAACCAAACCCTTGATTAAACAATCTTTATAGTTCTATTTTAGATCACAGTATTTGCAAATTAAATGAAAAATAAGGTAGATGAACTTGTTCATTTACCATAAAAACCTTTTGTGCATCTATATCAAACTAAAATTTTGAAAATAGGTTTAGTTGGCGAAACATTTTATCATAAAATTATTCAAAAATCCTTTTTGGAATCAAAATTAATAAAGATTTTTTAGGAATTTTTTGAGATGATTTCTAATCTACATAGAGATTTTTTCATACAACAAAGAAGTTTAAATAATGAAATAATAACAGAATGTCTACAAAATTTAAAGGTTAGTAGAATTATATAACTAAATGAAACGTTACAAAACTGTTTTTTTGTAAGATTAAGCTATTTTCTTAATCATCACAGCTATTTAAGACTAAATAGTTTTAGAAATGACGATGTGATAGTTTGCTTGGCAAACAACTGCTAGTTGTAAAACGACTACATAGCTTGCTTTGTAGATAATAACAGAAGGACTGATAGCTGATTTAATGTAGTTGGTGTACACGAAACATGCTAAAAGTATAAGTTCATTTATCCTGAATTTTTTCAACTTTCTGAAATTTGGGAACAATTTTAATTTGACAAATTGTCAAAATTATTTCTTTTTGAAACTGAATTGAAAGTTTTCTGGTAAATTCCAAAATGTTGTCAGAATTATTTTCACTTTCAAATTACAGCTTATTCAAAATGAGTTCACCTCTAAACAAAACGAAGCTACCTTATCTTATATTATCTCAAATCAATCAAAAACGACAAAAGATGTTAGAAGAAAGCTACAAGTAGGAAATGTTCAGCTTTCAGACCGCAAATATTTTAAACTTATGAAACAAAACGGTACAATAAACTTTTTATATATAAATCAATTGTCAAAAATCGATTGAATATTTTTATAATCAATATCTCAATCTATTTCTATTGCTAAAACAATAAAACTATTTTAGCTGTAGAACATCGCATAGCTTGTTATATAATTTGCTTCTTATATATAGATTCTTCATTTGTTACTTTAGGATTAGCAGCTAAGTGAGAAATTGTGTAAAAGTTCAAATTTATCGATATTAGTTATATAAATAACCAATTGTAATTCATTTGTTACATAATATATTTCATTTATGAAATAACTGTTTTTCAGTCTTCCTAAATTACCAAAACTTATTTTGCATCCAAATTTTGTTTATATTAGAGAAGTTACCGGAAATGTTAGAGGGTTTTTTAAACGTTTTATAAATGTTCAAATAATAAGTGAAATTAGCTGAACAGTTTTGCACTAGAACAAAACTGCTCTTTCCTATATCCACATCAACTAGTTATTATAATTTATTATCCTTTAGTAGCTTCAACGCTTAGCTGTCTTACCATTTGATAAAATCTGTTATTTAAGAAGAAAAGGTAAATATAGTTCAAATTTTAGGCTTGTTGTTTGCGATGCTAGGCAATAAATATCATCTCAGTCACTAAGTAGTAGCAACTAACTACCACGTAAACTTCAAACTGTAGATTTAATAACAGTATTTAAAGTATAAACTGTTTTTACATTGCCTGGTAATCAAATTTCAGGTTTATTTTACATGATTTGAAGATAGATGTAATACATATAGATTAAAGATTATTCAAGTTAGTAAATACTATTTAAACTTATTAATATAAACTTTGATGAGGCTTACTCAAGCTAAAAAGCTGTTTATGACTAATTGAAATGTGTCTGCGTGTTGTAATATAGATCAAAATCACAGTTGAAAGTTCCTCTTTAAATAACAGATATTTATCTATAATTGAAACTTATGTCCAAATAAGAATAAATCCAAATGTCGCTTTAAAAACTATTTCATTAGATACCTCACTATAATTTTATTCTCCCACAAAACTTGTTTTCCAGAAATTAATGTACTAAAGCACAAGACTGTCTTTGAATGAATTATCTCTGCCTCATTTTTTAAAATATTTTTATCTGTAGCTAATTTAGATACAATAGATTTAAAGTAAATACTTTTTCTCAATTTCATTTTTCTTTTATTCAAAAAATATCTCAATTGATAATTATTAATTCAGTCAAAACCATAACATCAATTTACATTTTATGTCATTATTATACAAATTACATTTGCTACAATCATTTTTCTTATATAGGAGGCTATCAAACAAGGTGCAGAAACTCAGACCTTAATAAATCAATTATTAGAAGAAGATTTGAATCAAAATAATTTCAACAATTTATTGCTGAATAGTCACGAATTGAATATGAAAAAACTGATAAAAGACGAGATGAAATTGTTCAAAAATTTAACTGAATCTCAGCAATATTTGTCTAAAAGGTGACCTATTTAATAATTCACTCAGAGATTTATTAAATTAAGTAGTTAAATTGTCAATTTTTTGCAATAATCTGATTTATCAATTTCTTTACACAGCTAGTAGAGAAATTGCTTTTTTTAATATTAAGTACAAATTGTGTGATGATTTCTTAATAGTTTCTTAATTTCTAATCTTTAAGAAACTTTTTTTGGTGGATAAAAGTTACATTCATCTTATTTTTAAACATTCATAAAAACCCTTTCTAGATATCAAACTTTATTTATTTCTGTCATTATGTTTCTTGCTTTAAGTGGTCTGTATTTGATAATTTATCAAAAATAAACTGAAACCAGAGACAAAATGTAATCTCAAAACAAAAGATTTAGTTACTTCAAATATTTTTAATATATCTTTACCTTATGTTCTGTTTATATTTTTTAATTTATAAAACAAAGAATAACTTTTCAGTTTTAATCTTGTAAATATTCTATGTTAGTTTAGACAAGACATAATTACATTATCTCGCTTGTCATTGGTCGTTTGAAATAGTGAGCTATTCAAGCGATAAAATCGTTTAACAAAAGTTCGTTCACTCTATGGTCAGTATTATTGTTCTTTAATTTTTTAAAAGTGATTGTACAAGCAACGATACGTGATATCTTTTAAAAGAATATTTCTATAACTGTACAGATATAGCTTACATGTCAATTTTCTGCTTTTAGATTTTCATTTTGTCTTCTTTTCTTAAATTGTTATGAATAGGGATTAACCTTGCTTTATTCACATCTTTATTCGTTCAAATATTTTTATTATGATTGTAGCATTTTGTTCTTTTCTATTGTCAGCTCAAAACCTTTTCGCACATTGACAAATCTTTTCTTGAAAATTGAACATTTTGCCTTTATAATTCGAAAATGTTGATATTATCATTATTTAGTTAAAGGTTTTCTTTTTTCAATACAGAACCGCTGATATAATACTAGAAGAACACCATGTTATTGCTACTATAGTTTATAATGATCAATCTATCATCAGTAACTCTATTCAAATAGTAATGAATGCTTATCTGACGATTTCACAGATTCAAATAGTTAAAGAAACAAAAATCAAAACTGTTTTTCAAATGGTGAGTAATTCAAACCAAGTAAACTTTTAGATCTTTTAATTAGCCACTTTTACTTTTAACTTATTAATTAATTAACTAATTCAAATGTACAATTTCTGTTTCTCAAATTTCTACTTCCTGTTATTACATGATTAGTGACTCATGAAGTGGTTCTGGTACCTTCACTTGAACAGATTTTTTCAATTATTTATTTTCATAATTTTTGGCTAAGTAAAATGATTTGATAACCAGTTCATGATAGAATTAAGCAAGAAGAAAAACTACATCATTAAATAAGGAAGTAAAATAAAATTTATGTTTAGCGTTCAGCTATTTCTGTAACTAAAATGAAAAATTGGTTAATAAAAAGTTGTTAAAAATTAATTTTACAAACAACATTTTATATTAAAACCTACAAAATCTTCAAAATTTGAACAGTTTGTTATTTAGAAGTATAATATTTTTATTTTATAGTTTATCTGATCTAATAATTATTTTCTAAGATTTAAAAAAATATTTTTAAGTAACATAAGAACTTATCAACTATATAATTAGAATCTTCTAAATTTTAAGGACTTGCTTTAAAGCTAAAAACTCCGAGTTCAAACCGATTCTGATGTTTGAAAGGAAATTATTAAAATTGCTGAAATTGTTTTTATTAATTAAACTTGTTTAGTTTTCTTCTGAGATATTTTGAAATGTAAAAGATCTATTTAGGGTTTCAACTAATCTTTTAAAAAATGTTTTTCTATCGAACATATTTGTAGCTTTAACTAAGTGTCGATTAATAACTGAACAAATTGTTGAATTTTTAACTTTTAACTAATCAAACATCTTTAATTAAAAAAAAAAATTTAATCAGCAATTTAAAAGCGAGAATTTTTGTAAGATATAGGGTTGAGAAACTATAAAATAGCGCCAACTAGCAGTAACTTTATTTTTACTTAGCAACTTTTTTTCACCCACTAATTTCAAACCTGATTTTGAGCAGAAAAAAGTTCTAAAAAAGTCACGTGATCACCATGAGGACCAGTTCCAACGTCTTTTTGGTGCTGATTACTTGTGGAAGGCGACCATTGAATTTCGAGTTAGCTTTCTTTGTTTGTTTATCGCTTTGAACTTACTTTTTGTCAACTGGTTGATTGATTAAGAAACTCCGTTTGCTTACTTATTTGCTGTTCAAATATTCTCAATAAGATTTCTATTTAGGAAGTTATTCGTCTTTTACAATTGCCCAGACCGATTTATTTTCTATTTTAGCAACAAAGCTTAGTTGCTATGACGACTGTCTCTTTTCTCAAACGCTTTTGGAAGGTGCTTTTAAGGACAAGCTGTTGAAGTTAATTATTTAGATATATTTCATCTTTTTATTTCTTCAAAATTTTCTTCTTAGTCTTCTTTTCAATTTCTTCTTTTTTGGTCTCAAATCATTTTTCTGCTTTGAAATCTTAGCAGCTTAATCTTTTATATCATTTAACTTGAGATATTCTTTTCAATTAATTTAGCTAATACACATCTTCTGATAATCACAATGACTTTGAATCATCTTTAAGCTTTTATATTTGATATCTAGCGGAATATCATCATTTGGAGACTTTCTGCAATAATCTTGGAGCTTTACAATGATCCTGTAGTATTCAAAGAACAGTTGTGCATGGAATTTTTTAAGGTTGGTAAACAAAAGAAATAAGAAGAACAAAAAGTAGCTTAGCACGTGATAAGCGATTCAAATAGTTCTCTTTTTGCATATAAAGAGCTGCTAAAGTGATATTAAGGGATTAAAATGAAATATTGTAATCATCAGAAAGAGTTAAAGGAAAGATTAGAAGGATCGGAAAAAGAGCGGTCTAAATTGAAGAAGAAAATTAAAAAGTTGATGAATGACCACTTGAGGGCGGTATCAGCTTTGGAAACTAAACTTCAAATGAGTTTAAATCAGCAACTTAAAGTAAGTAGATATCACGTGACTCCATTTCTTAATTAATCGAACAATTTTTGCAGCATCGGATAAGAATAAATAAGAGTAAGACTGACCAAAAAATCCAGGAAGAAGAAGATATGATTGGAGATTTGACTTCTGAAAGACATTTGATAAATACTTTTCTCATTGGGTAATTTGATCTTTTATATTTAAGAATTTGAATCTCTCAGAAGCGGATTGAAAAAGTTTTTTTCTTTAGTTTTCTTGCAAAAGTAACGACTAAAAGCAAAATGGAAATTTTTAGGATCAGAAATGATGCTCATATTGAAGCTTCTCTCTTTAATTTGAAATTACAATTTTTAAAAAAGTTTCGGCACAAAACTCGAGTCAGTTGAATTTATTAAAGATTTTTTACGACAATCAAAAAATATTAGAACTTTGTTGGTCACAGTTTTTATTTATTTGTTTTTTTTTCTATTTCATTTTCAATAAGAATTTTATTTCAAGAAAAAATAAAGAAGTATTTGATGATTTATTTGAGGAAAATTTATGATGAAATGATTTGATTTACTGAAAAAATTCGTAATTTGTTGAATTAATTCGATATTAGAAGAAAAAAATATAAAATATCAACTGATATTGTGAATAAAAAGTCAGCTTTTAATGAAACTGTCTGTTATTATCAACTATCCAATTATTTCTGGTGAAAATGAATAATTTAAGTTGATAAATGAAAGTTTAAATGAAAAATAATCTCAAATGATTTATTGTTTTGGTACAAGATTAGTTTATCTATAAAACTCTCATAATCTTTCTAATTTTATAGATATGTCAATTACAATTTAGATAATTTTATTGTAGAAACTAGAAGTGGAATTGCTGTGCAAGATTGCAAAAGCTGTTGCATTTGAAAAGTCGGAATTTTTTCATCTTATAAATCGATCTTCAGCATCAGGTCAATTTACTTTTAAATAAAATCTTTCATAATCGAAATTACATAAGATGAAAGATTTTTTATGAATACCTTCAAATAATTAAAAACAAACTTAAAACAAGTTTATGAATGTCATCGAAGTTGACAACAACCTTATGATAGCTCCAACAGTAAAGACTTAGCTAGTGTTCAAAATCAAAAATAAAAATAACGAAATTTCGTAAATAGTTTTTGAAATTTTTAGCTTATGATGGCGATGATGGTTTCAGCAAACAATTTTCAGCTAAATTTATGTCTTGCTGGTCAAATTTGAATAACCAAAAGGTGACGAAGCGTAAAAAACAGTTATTAAATGATCATGATGTCTTACCAGCAACATCTTACAATCGATATGATTCACATCACAGAAAAAGTTTTTTAAAACGACTTTAAACTTAGAAATTTGTTCAATTATCAAACTTTATATATTACCTGATTTGCTATTTTTTGCATACTGTTCAATTATTCATTTTTTAGTTGCTTCTTTTCATATCATAGTTGCAATTTTTGGTATAAAAATTTATACTTTTATTACATTTACGCTTTTGATTTTATTTACATATGATGTTTTTACTTATAAACTTTGTTGCTTTTCATATATGCAGTAAATAAATAAAAAATTAAGAATGTGAAAAAATTATTTTAAGATGTCTACTAATAAATTTCCAAAATATAAATCTTAATACAAAATCCTGTTATAAAAAAGATTTTGTCAAGTAAAGATGCGGTTCCTTATGTAAGAGACTTTTCAAACTATCATTAAATTTTCTTTTAAATTTTGATTTACTTTAATTTTCTAGTTATTTCTGAAACCAATTTTCAATTCTAGTTTTCTGATAAAAATTAATCAAAATTCATTAATTTATTATAAAAGCATTTTAATTTGTAACTTTTAAATGCAAATAAACTTTGTTGCTCTAAGCAAAAAGTTTTTTATTGACATAAGTTTCCAGTTATTAAGTTTTTTACAAAATTTTTCATTTTTTAAATGCTTCTGACGTCAAAAATTTTGGCTTTCACTATTGGATAATCTGTTAGCAATCGATTCATATCAAGTAACAAACAATAATGACATTTATTATAATATTAATTGTTAGTGCTCAATCAGTTGGAAACAGGAGAAAGTAAGCTGAGTTAAAAACAAATAAGTTAAATACAACTAAACAAAAAAGCTTAATTTAACTTTAAACATATCTTATCACCTTTATAATCATATTATAACAAGTAGTAGATGTATACTTCAAAGATAAGTTACTCAATATTGTGGATAGAAACTTAAATTGAAGAAAATCAATTGCTTCTATGAGAAAGCCTTATAGCTAAAAAACGTTTTCAAAAACTGTGATTTAAAACATTGTTGTAATGATTTTCTGCATTTTTCATATTTCATTTAAAATAAGTTTTTGCTTCAGGTTTAAAGAGCTTAATAGGATTTGTAAGAATAGGCTTAAGCCCTTTTTTCACAAAAGTTTACTATAAAATTGTAACTTCAATTTTACGGGTGAATAACTTCTTTGCGTCGACAAATCTAAAGTCATTTTGTTATCCTCTAAAAACTCAGTAAGGGATTATACGTTAAACAAATAAATAAATAATTCGTTTGTAAGGAATTTTGTAATTTGTTTAACGCGTGGCTGCAAACCGCCAATCATACAGCTTTTATAGCCAACAAAGCACTTAAAGAAATAAAAAAAATCAAATAAAAGAAAAAAGTTTCAAATAAAGAAGTTAAGCATAAGTAGTATAAAAGATCAAAAGTAAAGGAATAAAAACAAGAGTTACAAAGAGATACGATAAAGAAAATGGCAGCGTAATATATCATTTCTAAACAAAACTACTCAAATCATATATCTCTATTTAAGTTGTAAAAGAAATGAGAGATCCTTCTGTAGTGATGGAGTCAAGAAGAAGACTCCATACATGGGTTATCCTATAAAAAAGCTATTAATCCACTGGGTCTTATTGAAGTTTCTAATTATATTAATTTTTAATGGCGAGCCTCTATGAATATAGTAAAAATTCTGATTTTTAAAGAATCCATTTAAGCTAATATTATAAAAACCATCAATAATTTTAAATGGTGATACTAAGCCAAGGGTAAGGTGTTTGCAGTGATTTAATAATAAGCTTTAAGAAACTTTCTTTGTATAAGAAAAAGAGCATAGCACATTGTCAAGAAAAGCTTTGCTAGTAATTTTTGGTCATCTTGGTCATCTTTAGATGAATTCAAGGTGATGACTCCATACACAAATTTTAAGACCCATTTTAAGTCATACAAAGGAAATCTAGCTTAGGGCGGATGTATGTGGTTGAAAGTCTTAACAATGTTGATATATTTCCAATCTTAAGAGATTTAAGAGCTTGCTATTATTTAACTGAACTAATTCTGGCCAAATAGTTTATCAAGTGAACCCATTTTAAGTCATGCACGATAAAAATACAATTTAACGACGGAACACTGGATACGTTTTAACATCTGAAAAATTTAATTACATCTTTAAAACTATAGTTTTTTATTGGCTTATTTACAATGGATAATAATTTAATTTATTCACTGATGCCAGAAGAACACCATTTTATTGCTACTATAGTTTATAATGATCAATCTATCATCAGTAACTCTATTCAAATAGTAATGAATGCTTATCTGACGATTTCACAGATTCAAATAGTTAAAGAAACAAAAATCAAAACTGTTTTTCAAATGGTGAGTAATTCAAACCAAGTAAACTTTTAGATCTTTTAATTAGCCACTTTTACTTTTAACTTATTAATTAATTAACTAATTCAAATGTACAATTTCTGTTTCTCAAATTTCTACTTCCTGTTATTACATGATTAGTGACTCATGAAGTGGTTCTGGTACCTTCACTTGAACAGATTTTTTCAATTATTTATTTTCGTGTAATCTACTTTTCAATCTGTCTGTAGTTAAAAAATATTTTAAAGTATTTTTTCGCCTGCTTCGGCGGAAGACGATCATGCATATATATACCAAAACAGAATTTCACTCTCTATCCCAGCTAGGCTACGCAGCGGAACAGATGGACTGATGCAGTTGCGCAGAGCTGGCGTCGCAGGAGCTGCCAGAACGACACTGTGTACAGTGATGAACTTCCTACGAGGCTCCAACCCCAGCTTTAAATTCGGAGTTTTACGTCTCGTAGAAGTGCTGTCATAAACCAGACTCATAGAGCTCTTCTATCCGGGGTTTTAAGTACTTTTTCTTGTCGCAAATATGTGGCCACCTGAGCTCGAACCCGGAACCTCCTGCCTGGTAGGTACGCCTAGGCGGGTACAGTAACCGCTGCACTACACAGTTATTAAAGTATAATAACCGAAAAACTTAACCTTATTTATTTCTCAATTATAAAGTCATTTCAGTCAAAATCTACTGCCTAAGTTAAATCCATTCCAAATTTTTGAGCTTGAACAAAAACAAATCAATTAACTACTGAATGAATATAACCTTTATAAAATATTTAACAAAAATATATTCTTAGATATTCTATTTTGAAAAATTCATATTTAACAAGATAAATGAATAGATAATTTAATTTGAAAAGACAAGTAAGGTGATAATATATCCACAATAAGCCTAGAAAATTCATTTCACTTAAATTTTTTTGAGGTTTGATCTTTTTATTTTTTATTCATGCCTTTAAAATGTAAGCAAATGAAAACCAACTGTTATTTATTTTTATAGAATTTTAATTTAACAATTTTATTTTTAATCAAATGCCATCAGTCAGTTGTTTGTAATTATTGTTTGTTATAAATATAAATCCAAAATAAATCCTTGCTAGGAAGAAAGAAGTCAAATCTTTATTGATACTCATAAATTTTTGGAAATCAAACAAGTTGCTATCAATTTCTTTTTTATGTTATTATACACTCAAAGTTTTCAAAGGCAAGCTTTTTCTTTAGGACAAATTTTTTATTGCTTTGTATCACTTGTCATATGTTGCACTCTTTACTAAGTATAACTTGGTGGCCTTTGGTACTAATCTCTAATTCAAATCAAAATTGTGCTACAATTAAATTACTGAGTTTTTATAAAAATCAAATTAGCAATAAATTATCTGAGACAGTAGAAATCAAAGTACTTTTTCTCCTACCTGGTGGAAGGTTTGTGTATAAAACATATATCTAAAAAATTTGTTTGTTTTTTTTAAGAGTTTTTCAGATCGTTGTATTCACCCCGACTAGTTTAGCAATAAATAGGACTAAAACCAACTTTAAACGATATTTCTTATTGCAGTAAAGAACAAATGTACAAATCGATAAATTTAAGTTTAAAAGATTATATCTAAATTCAACTTTATAAAATCATGCTTTTTCTGTCTCGCAAATATAAATTGAGCCGTGAAAAGTCGGCGATTATCAAATTTATGAAAATAGCCGATTAATTTATCAAATACTAAAATGAAACAAATTCTTTTTACTGAAACAAACCCTACAGTACTTCTTTTCGACAAAATAATTATTTTTTCTATAGTTATGAAATAAAGTTATAAATGTAGTTGTTTAAAAAATTAATTTAGATTATTTGTATTTAAGCTGTGCAACGTGTAAAGTTATAGAAAATAATTTTAGAATTATATAATTAAACAAATCTAAACAAATGTACGTAAGATGTATTAACAATCGTTCAGCTTGATTAATTACAATTTTTTTCTTTTAGTTTCTATACTGCACCATTTTTTGAGTAAGTTGTTATGACGACTTGTAATGCTTTATCGCGATTACAGGATATTCAGATATTTCAGAAAAACATTTGTTTGGTTGATTTCTTATTATTGTTATTAGTTTATAAATTTGTTTTTACTTCAATTTTATAATTTTAAAAATTTGCAAAATATTTTTAAAATGTTATTCACAATCAGATAAAAGATTTATTTAAAATAATTTTGCTTTTTAGGCTGAGTTCATTTTTTTTAATTACAGCTTTACTTTCATAAGTTTTGATTATTGATTTTATCAGCTTTCTAAAATTCTATTTAAATGACTATTATCAACAAGAAATTGATTTATAAAAACACAAAAATCCTAATTCATAGCTGACTTCTATTTAACAATATTTTAAAGCCTATTTTAAATAAGTATTCTTTAAAAATTAAATGACATCCTAAAATTTTCAGGTATATCTTAATCAAAAGTCATAATGCAGTATGGATCAGGAGTTTATGATGCACCAAGAAATTATGCTTCTTCCCCAGTGCCCCGGATGCGACCAGAAGCTTATGAAATTGCTTCGAGGCATTCTGGAAATGGAATGTTTTCATGTTTAAATCAACCAAAAAGAAATCAAGTATCAACAACTACATTAAGTTTGTTAATTTAAAAAAAAATTAAATTGTCCTCTAAACCTTCATCTGATAGATTACACTCAACTAACTGGTCCCTTAAAGTTTGCTGGGGTCAGGTCACCAATTACCACAGACCCGGTATACAATGAGGGCAAATATTCAAATCGCAGTTCGAGACCAGTACCTCGTGTAAAACCTGAAGCAGCTGAGATTGCCGACAAATCTCAGGGATGTATGGGAATTTTATTTGCAAACTATGGTAAACCTGACCCAGGTAACAGCCTAAAAGACCCAACCACATCTTAAACAGGATCTCAACATCCACAGCTACTGTCAACAACACTATAGAAGGAGATATAGACCCCCGAGCTAGTGGTCCGATGAAGAAAGCTGGAATTAGAGGACCAATTTTAGTTGATCCAATTTATAAAGAGAACTATACTGGTAGGACACCTAGACCAGGACCTAGGGTAAAGCCTGAAGCTGCTGAAATTGCTTCCAAGTCGCAAGGGGTAGTAGCAAAGCTGTTTATTACGTCAGAACGTCGATATGACGCTCGTCCTAAAACTGGTAATTTTTTCGTTCATTTTCATCCAAAATTAAAACTATTGTGATCTCAGTTCCTCATCCGGGAGTTAGAAGTTCTGTTTTTCCTACGCAACAAAGATCTTTTAAAGATCACTCTTCCGAGAATTTAAAGAGGATGAGAGAGATTCAAAAAGTGACTCGCCAGAATCATCGACCAGCTCCTGTTAAAGCTCTTTGGAAATCTTCTAATTACGATACGATTGAATCACGCGTGAAGCCGATGATGTCACGTGATCCCCCAACTGCTCCAAGATCAAATGATCAGAGCAACGTAAGTCCCTTCATCTTCTTCTTCCACTCTCTCTTTATGTCTCTTTTAGATAAATTTTGTGTCTCGAAACGCAAAAGCAGCAAAAAAATATGAGATGAGAAGATCAAGATCAGAGATTGCTCTCAGAGAATCGCAAGATCTTCATAACCGGAGTCTTGAAGATTACAAGCAAAATGTCAGAGGCAGAACTCCAACTTAGTCAGTTTTGATTCATCTTTCGACTTTCACTAAATTCTTTTGATAGTCTGCAAGATCGCCAAAAAGTCTGGGAGGAACAAGAAAAGGAAAGAGCCCGCGCAAGACCTGATCCAAGCGTCCCTGAAGGACACACTGTGCTCCCTGATCAGCAACGTCGTGAGACTCTCTCAAAACTTCGCGAATGTGAGTTTTTGTAGTGGTAACCAGCTGAACACGTGACCAGCTCTGATTTAGACCTTTTAACTTCTCATTCAATCCCATCTAACCAAATCTTTCTCTTTGCTCCTGGTGTCATCAACAACACCATTCATTATTACTCGCCAGTGACGTCATATCATCGTGATATCACCACTGAAGAAGTCACTGCAGAAGATGATGACGTGACTGTCAAAAACGATGACGTCACGGCTTATATGACGCGTCGTTTGCGATCTACTTATCAATCGGATTTTCAATCTGAGGTTGCTACAAATAGAGTTTTGTTGGTCACGTGGTCAGCTGGCCTGGTGATTGGTCAATTTTTCTTTAATTTTTTTGATCTTTCTATTCTTGTTCAGCACAATCTGAACTTCTCAAACAGCTCCACCTTCTTCCCATCCGTTCAGCGGACTCTGTTGGAGTACGAAACAGGAAAACTGAACTGGAGCAGAAGATTTCAGAAGTAGACGAAGCTATTCAAGTATTTGAAAGGGCACGTGTTTTCGTTAGGACCAATCAGTGATTAGCTTGCTTCGTTTAGATATTTCACAATTATTTCAAATCAAATTTTTGTTATTATGCAAATTTGAGTTTTTGTTGCTTAATTATTTATCTAGTTGTTGTCTTTAGTCTTGTTTAATTGTTAGTAATAGTTCATATTATTCGAAATACTCGTTTTTAGACTTGAATAAAAACTTGTGAATCAATCAATTTCTTGAGTTGCTATTTTACTGATGTATGAAAAAGATTTCTATAAAATTTCAATTCCATTTATAAAATATGATTTAAATTGTGTTCATAAAACTTAGTTTGTTTTCTAGCCCTGAAACCTCAAAAACTAAGTTTTATTTGGGTCGATCTAATGCTAAAAACTTTCAAGTCTTAAAATAATTCCAATATTTTGATAATAAGAGATAAAATTAACAAATGTAGCTCATATAGATTATCTTTTCTGCAAAATAAATCACAACTAATTTTATAGAAGTAAATTCAATTTGGCGAATAGTGAAAAACAAAATAAAAAATTTTGTACAAAATGTCAAGAAAGAAACAATCTAGAAGTCTAAATCATCACTTATAGCGTGAAGATAAATATCATATTCACTTCTGTTAGTTGTTCCATCAAGTTTAAACACGAATTTGTGTAAGCTACCGTCATAACACACAACTAGTACAGTATTGTTACTACCAAAACAACAGATTACTTTCACTTCATCGTCTAAACTGATCTTACTAAAACTCCATTTTGATTCAGTATACTTGTTAAAAGTAACACCAGCTTTGGAAATTTTTGAACGTACATTGAGATCACAATCTTTAATTGCAAATATATGAGTTGTTCCTTTATCACTTGACACACAAAAGAATGCAGAATCTTTACTGAAGTTGATACAATTAATCTTGGCTCTATCCGAACCTCTGCGAACTTCTAGTATCTTTCGACCAGTCGTGAGATCAAATAATCGAACAAGAGTACCTTGTACAGATGCTGTAGCTACAATTGTAGCTTTTAAGTTGATTGTAACACAAGCTATATCATGTGTATGAGCTTTAATATTGACAGGAACAACGGAACAAGAACGGTCAGCTTTTGTTACATCATGTATTTGAATACACCCTAATTTCTGCCCTAAAGTGACCAAACGTTGCTTAGGTATAGTGGCAACAAATTGACAAATACCTAACGGGTTACTTAAAGTGCTGATTTCCATCAACTTTTGTGATTTTTTTGGAAAACTACAAACATATACACAGTTAGATAAAACAGCAATCAGCTTATCAGCACCTAACTGAACATCAAGAACTATACTATTAAATTTGTATTCTATAGTAAAGTCTTGTTCTTTAGCGTTCCAAATAATTATAATATTTTCATTAAACTTTGGCCGAGGTGGTCCAGATAGTAGAGCCATCCAATTTGTTCGTTGTAACATAGATACTTTGGAAAGAGAACCGACCTGCTCTACAGTTAGACGGAGCTTTTCACGAAGAGGATCTGTGTTATATATACGCAAGCCATCTTTTAAAGCACAAGCAAAACATGAAAAATCCTGATTAAAAGTTATATTATTTACTTCATTTGCCATTTCAGTTCAACCTGTTAAAAATAGGAGTTAACAACAAAATATTTAGTTAAAATTAACATATTTAAAAAAAAGTGTCTATTTAGGCATAACAGGTCCTGCTTCATGTCTAAACTTCTTATTTCTACTCAAAACTTCTCCTGGAGACGGGTAAGGACGCTGTTGGAATAGAGGGCCATTTGCAGTACTATCAACACCAGTTTTGGCATCATCTGAACGTTTTAGGCCCATGGACCACTTGCCACGAGGCACATCAGCATACGAACTTGGGTCCATTGGATCAAATTCATCTTCTTTGGGAGCCTTTTTACGCTTGACTGGCTTCACCCGCTCTCTAGCCTTTTTATACCCAATAGCAGATGAAGATATTGTTGCATGAGCAGATATCTCTTCTCTACTGAAGTTTCTGTTCTCAGAATAAGTAATTCTTGCGTCTGGATCTGATGGGGGGAGCCAGCTGACCCTATTGGTGATGGTGTCCCAGTAATACCATGTCCCAAATTTAGGTTCAAAAACTTTTTCCCATTTTGGAGGCATTGGTTGACCAAATTCATCATGAAGATCATCTGTAATCACTGGTTTGTCATAGTTTTCAGCAATTACTTCTTCATCTTGACCTTGAGATGCAGCGTTCTGATGCTGTAGAAATCCACGCTTCTTCAGTCTAGCAGCTAAAGCAGGAGGCAAAGTCATTTTTCAGCTGAAATCTGTTTTAAAAAATTGTAATAAAATGACAAATATAAAAAGAATTTTTATAATTTCTAAACAATCAACTAATGTTTTATCATCAAGGAAAACACTTAAAAGTTGATTTACAAAATAGATTTTTTTGTCATCAAAATAATACAATTTATAAAGAAACACATTTACATATAAAAATAAATCATTGTAAAATACTATATAATAGCTATTGTATAGAAACTTATATTTACAAACTATAAAAGATTCTTTTAAACATACCTTAAAAAAATTTAAATACATAAGGAAAAAAGAATAATCAATTTAAGAATTTTATTCATAAATTTACAAATAAACTATTAGTAAAGATGGAAAAGTAAATAAATCAATAATTTTTTCACTAAAGCAACAGAATCATAACAGTTTTGAAGAGAATATATAGCCGAAAAAATGAGCATTTAGAATTTTTGTAATTTCTTCAACATCAATTATTTAGTTGGAAAAATTTATAAGAGAATTCGTTTAAGTTTATTACTTAATAGTACTTTTAGTACAAGCTCTTTTTAAACAATATTTGTTTGAATATAATAAAAACATTTTATGAATAAATAAAACAGTAAATAAAAAATAAGAAATATAATTCAAATTTATTCATAGTTTTATTTTAATAAAATTACAGAATCTAAAAATACTATTTTTATAAGCATTTGTAGAATAGTTTTTTATGAAAATACATTATAAAACTGATCAGAATATTCAATAAGCTAAAATTTTACAAATAACTCAAAAAATTATAAAGAACTTAACATTTACTAACTAAATAAGATTTTAAATATCACTAAAAACTTCATATACAAAAATAATGCTTAACAAACTTTCAATAAATGTATTTTGAAAAATAGTTAAAGATAGAATAAGTTTTATTAAAACATATTTACCATATATTATTTTATATATTTGAAATTAAAAACTAACAAATGAAAATTTTTTTAATTAAGTCTAATAATTTATTTATATATCAGTTTATATAATTTATATAACAACATTGTTTTTTATTAATTTAGATTTTAACAAGCTTGATCTGAAATTTGAAAAAAAAAATCTCATTAAAAAGAAAACAATTGTGTAGAAAAACTTAATCACGTGATATGATTTGTAAAGTATTACCTCAGTAAATAACTAAAAGCCAGAAAATAGAAGTTTACTATTTTTCTAGCAATAAAATCAATTGGTAACTTTAAACAAAATATTGTAGCTTTAATGCAGTATTTTTATTACCGTAAATCTTGTTCATAAGCTTATCAAGCTAATGAAATTATTAATTTATGAATTAAATTAACTGAAATAATATCAACATATCAAAAATTATATATTAAATTTATGATAGTTAAAAAAAATTTTCGATTTGAAAGTTGTTTATTTTGCGAAAACCTTAAGATTTGTTTTAAGTTAAACTAATATAAAAACTTTTAGTCTCTATAAACTTACCTATTGTGAAATTTTTTCACAATTATAATGTAACGAGAATATACTCGTAAGAGCGACCATCTTATTAAAGAACTAAAAGTTTTTCAGCAATCTATTTCCATATTCTTCATTATATTTTATGAAAGATTACAACATAAGATTACGAATCCTCCAACTTTTCCTTAGATTAATGCTTTAATTTTTTATTATTATTGATTAATTTGCTTCTATATTGTGGCAAGACATAAAAACTAAACTATCCATAAGCTAAGCTTTTATTTGTTTAGACAATCAAGTAAAGTGTTGTAAACTTATATCAGTACTATTAAAACAATTTCAGTGTACAAAGTTACAATGTTGTTATACTTAATTCTGTTGAAGGTTTCAATATAAATCTGAAATCATTGAACAAAAAAAGTTTTTTAAATTAATTTTTCACTTGTTTTTAGCTAAATAGAACATATATTTGAAAACAAACTTTCATTATTTTTCTAGTAAACCCTTGGGACAAATTTATTTTGAAATAAAACTAATCTTTAAAAAAATATCTTTTAATTTCTTATCAATAATTTATCAATTTCTCTTTAGCGGTCATCTATTTTCGATGAAAAATTAAAAAAGCCATTTTTGTACAAAAAACATTCATCCCTGCTAATGCAAGAAAACATAACAAATAAAATCAGCTGTGGCTATCTATAAAGTTTTCTACTGGTTCTCAGCAATAACTTTTTTATAGTTTTTCTATATATGACTTATAAGCTTTATAAAAAATCATGTCCTTAGATCCTATGGAGCCAAATGAGCGATTAAGAGCTTTATTTGCTAAGGGAGAACAAGTTGATATCAATTATGGAGTCCCAGTTAGAAGATACTTTAGATCATGCCAAGAGCTTATCAGAATGGTTTGTTATCAATTTGATATTTTTTTATTTAAATTTATGTAGTCTATATAATTATATTTTAGAATGCCTATAATAAAATTTCATTCTTACTTATTGTTTTGTAGCAGTAAAGTTTAGTTTTCTTATATTCAAAATTAAAGAAATTTAAACTTACATAATAATTTATCTCTTTAAAAATGTATATTAAGTATAAAATGAAAACTGATTAAAGTTTACTTTAGTTAATTTGAACAAACCATCATCTTTAAAAAATATTCATTATAACTTAATTTTAAAATACTTTATTATCTCTTCAGTTGTATAAATATTCTAATTCTTAATGAAGTTGAATAGTTTTTTTAATGTTATTGTTTAGATCTAAGCTTTTTGTTATGTTCATTGAATATATTTTTCACCCACTTCATTTAAGCAGATTAACTTTTGTATAATAGAGAAATTTTTATTTTTTGCTAATTAATTATATTTTGTATTATTTGATATCTTTTCAAAAATAAATTCTTCCGAAACAACGAATTGAAATCATTGAAATTTTTCACCAAAATAAGTTTTTTTTTGATGATTTTTTTTATTTATTTAAATGAAAGTTTAAAAATTATTCAATAAAGTAATTTCTAACAATAGATCTCTGATATTAATTTTTTATAGGCGGGAATTTACTATGATGAAGAAAATTTGGAGAATTCTTACATCTTATATGCAAAATTCATTATGTAAGCTCATTTCTATTTCTACTCTAAATTGTTTAAAAGCCATTTTTGAGCTCAGATTATCATTTGAGAAGCTGAAGCAACATCCTGATTACATCAAAGTTCCTGTTAGTGAACGAAAAGCAAATAAAATTAGTCTCCGGATTGCTTTCAAGCGCGCTGAGGAACTGAAGCTTCAACTTCGTCACAAATACCAGGAAGCTTACAATAAACAACTTGAAGAAAAAGTAAGATTCATTTGTGTGATGTCATCAAATGACGTCATCACTAGGCGCAGATGGTGGCGCTTGAACGCGAGAGGGAAATAGAGAGAAGAGAAGATGAGCAACGAAAAAAGAAGGAAGAGGAGAAAAGAGAAGAAGAACGACGAAAGAAGTCCGATCAAGATCTTGTTGATGCTTTCATTTTAGCTGAAGAGCAAAAAAAATTAGAAGACGAACGCCGCGAAATTGAAGCAAAGTGATGATGTCATCATACTATGTGACGTCATAATCACTTAATAATTTATTTTATAGATTTGGAGAGAAAGATGTAGGAGTACCGTTGATCCAAATCGATGATGCAGCTCCCATTCCAGCCTCTACATCTCTATCGTCTCGGATCTCTACATCTCAGATTGTTCCTCATCCTCCAATTCCAGCCAAAAGGTTCCATCCTCAGATCCCATCTCGGGACATAAAACCTCCGGTTCCTGATCTTTCAAGACCTTCTATTGATCGATCTCTCAAACCAACCGACTTTAACACATCCGCGTTTGGAGCGTAAGTCGATGACATCATCACTTTAGTACGTGACGTCATCACTACGTTTCGAACAGATCTCTGGTAGAGTCAACAAACAAATACGGACTTCGAACGATTTTATGTCCTGAAGATCTACCATCAAGTTTCCTCAAATATGCGGCATCTAATACCTCAAGAAGCATCGAGACTTGTGGAGTTCTTTTCGGCAAACTGGTGAGCGTATTGAGGTGATGACGTCATCACGTGATTACGTGATTGTTGCAGGCCAGCGAGGTATTTGTTATTACTCACATACTGATCCCTCACCAGAAGGGGGCGCCAGATAGCTGTGATACGACACGAGAAGAAGATATGTGGGACTTTCAGGATCAGTATAATGGAATTTGTCTCGGTTGGATACATGTCAGTGCCCCGATCGACCCCGATCACTTCTAACAAGTTCTTTTTTTAGACCCATCCCACTCAGACTGCTTTTCTATCTAGTGTTGACCTTCACACCCACTATCCCTATCAATGTCTCATGCCTGAATCAATCGCAATTGTTTGCTCGGGCAAGTTTAATGAAGTAAGTGACGTCATCGCTACGCTGTGACGTCATTGCATCTTTTTAGATCGGTTATTTTATGTTGACACCGGATCACGGAATGAATGTGATCGGAAAATGCCGTCAAAGTGGGTTTCATCCTCATCAAACCACCCCAGCGCTATTCGAAGTTAGTTGATGACGTCATCGGCGCTTTTCTAATCGCTTATGTGTTAGGATTGTGATCATGTGAAGATGACTCGATTACATCAAGCACAAGTTGTTGATTGGCGAAACAAATGAGGTTTATTTCAACGACGCTTATTGTTTAAAAGTACATTGTTCAGGGAAAGTACATCCGGATCGCTGTATGATCAGATTTGCGGCGTAATTGCCGCCCGATATACATGTGTCCAGGTTCTTGCCTTGTACAAGTTGAGACAAGAAACCTGAAATTATTGTTGTATTGATTAAATGTTAAAACTATCATCGACTGTTACCTCCTACAAACGCGTCTCCTGCTCCGTTTGTGTCTACGATATTTTCAGGGGCTAAAGGAATAATTGCAAACTCACGCACTTCGTTAGGACCTATAAAAGATACATAGAATTGAACACTAGAGGGCGTTAATGAGTTGTTATTAAGTACTATCGATAGCAAGTAAACAAGTTATTTGATGGTTAAATAGATGACACAGCAAACCAGAAATTGCTTATACAAACACAATCGATCAGTTACAACGAGCTTTTGTTGATGCAAACTCAAGGTTAATTTGCAGGACTAAACAAACAACTAACCAATAGCGACAAATGTCGGCTGGTCGCCTTGAGTTATGACTACGGTCCGAACTTTGTTGGCGTTGATTTTAGGAAGGCCAGCTATCTTCTTTGCAATCTCTTTAACATCTGTAAGATTGAAGTTCATGGCTTGAGAGAATGCTGCAGCCTCCTACAAAACATGAATTTCAGTTCCGCCTTCGGTAATCATAAGTTGCTTTTCACAAGTTTGAAACTGCAAACAGAATAAGCAAACACAAACAGACCGTTTCGTTACCAAACACTACATCAACATAAGGCATCACTTTCAGCATTGGTTCCATAAATGCCATACACAAGAATGGTGCTGAAAATAAAAAGTGTCAACAACTTCAAATGCTATTTACAAACCAACCGGAGATGTTCATGCAGAAAGTCTTTCCGTGCTGTGCAGAATGCTCTCCCACTGCAATCATAGATTCAGGAGACACAGTCAAGAAGAAACCCTTTAAAGATGAACAGGTTATGACTACTACAAACAAATGTGAACAACTTACAGCAATATAGTAAAAGTTAGCCTGTGTTACAAGTTTCCAATTTTCTTCTTCTTTCAAATGTTCACTTTTATACAAATTAGCTGCTGCAAGATTGGCACAAAGCGATCTAAACGACAAATACAATGACAATAAATCAGAAAACCACTAAATAAACCTTTCGTTTCCACATATCAAAGCAGCACACATTCCTGTTTCTTTCTCAGTTATTCGGTAGTAGGCAGTTTTAACCCCAACCTCAGTAGCCTTTTTCATAAGAATATCCCCATGTTTGTCTTGCCCAATACAACCAATGAAAGATGAAGCTTGTGGTACATTCAAAATCCACTGAATATTTGATTTAAGTGAATGAGAGATTAATTTCACAAACTTACCTGAGCTATTTTGATGGAATTTTGTGTTGCACCACCAGCAAAATACTCCACTTGGTATTTATCTGCTAACTCCTTATAAATGGGCATATGTTTATCTTCAGCTATGATAGCATTGTTTGATTCAAGACCATACCTATAATTAATAAAAAGTTTTAAAAATATTTACAAAAATTATTTACACCAACTTTTTTAAGAAATCTTCATCAATATTTGCAGATATATCCAACAAAGGATTGCCCATTCCAAACAAAGCTCCTTCTCTATAATAGAAAATAACTTTGATGAAAATTAGTCCAATCATCATTTCATGATGCTTACAATTCCAAATATTTTATCTTTCTAGTGTCATCATCATAACTATCACTTTCATCTGATGATGTATCAGTGCCAAATATAAACTGACCAATATCTATATCCTCATCACTACTTTCTACAGAATTATCTGAATCAAAACTTCCAGCTCCTGAATCAGTGGCTTCATCTGAATCAAAAACCTCCTCTTCAGATGAACTTACAACAGATCCCATCAATAGCTACCAAACTAAGTTAAAAACTAAATCCTTAGAGGGCAGTTCTCTAGAACTTTTTACTTATACTAAACTACATATGATGCTTGCCATGAAAGAGCTAACTTGAGTTTAGCCTGGGGCTAAAATCTTGAAAATCGGGCTGTGGTATAACCACAATAAAAGTTGAAGCTTGTAAATGCCTTAAAAATTGATTTATTTAAAAAAATCAAGTTTACCTTAAGCTATTAGGCATTATTACTATCTAGCAAATAAATTAACCTGACTGCATAAACCTTTTTAGAAATTTGTTTTTTTTTCAAAAGATTTTGTATGATTTATAAAAATTATTATTAATTAAATAAGGAAATTAACTTATTAGCTAATGATAAAAACATTTTACTTACTTGATAGACATGTTCCAAGTTTTAAGAGAATTTATAAGGATATTAACAGATAATATTAAATCTGAAAAGAATAATTGACCATCAAAAAAGCTTATCATTTAGTTTAGATATAAAAAAGCTTATAGTCTTATTTAAAACTTAATAATTTAAACTTTATAATATTATGTTTGAAAAATTACATTATATAAAAAATTTGTAGAGCTTCTATCACCATAATTTCTAAAAAATACTTAAAATTAAAAACCTAAATTTAATATTATCATCATATATTACTAAGATACATTTTTATTTTTCATCTTAGCAGAAAATTAATATCGTTTCAGATAAACTTATAACAAATTTAATTTCTACCATATAGATTAAGTCAGCAATTATAACATTTACTTATCAGCAAAAAGACTTAACACTTTTATATCAAGGTAACCTATTCTATATTAATAAATTATAATAACTCCTAAAATATTTCTACTTATGTACATTTTCTTTGAATAAAATAAATATATATTTGAAAGTGAGCTTTATACAAAAAAAAAATAAAAAATATAATAACTAAATTTATTTTAGGAAGTTTAAAAAGTGTTTTTAGAGAAATTTAAAAACATGTTATATACATTAAGTTTAAGAAAGCAAAAATATATTCTAAGAAATTAGATTATTTATCCTAAAAATAAAAGTTTGTCCAAGACAAACAAACAAGTAATCAAGTTCAAATTGAACAAACAGGATTTAAACAAAACTTTGGAAAACAAAAAAAATTAATCTAAGACAGAAAAATGAGTTTTAATTAATGTTATAAACTTTTTATACTTATTGAATTAAATTTGCAAAAATAAAAAAAATACAGAAATTCAAACTAACTTTGAATATTATTAAAGTTTTTAAAAATTACAAGTTTCTTAAAACACTTGTTAACACTGAAAAAATGATATCAAAAATATGAAATAGTTTAGTAAAAGCATGTCGGTTTTATTGTATCTTGAATAAACATTTTAAGCAAATTTGTTCAATTGCAATTACAACTAAGAAAACAATAAACTACAAACTTCAATTATTAATTGAAAATGAACGAAAGAAAATCAAGAACACAAGTTAATAAAAGTTTGCACTGAGCGATTATTCTGCTTGTAAAAATAAATTATTTCATGAAATGACAATACACAAATATTATAGAAAAAGGCATAATTATATATGCTTAAAATGTGTGGGCAAAATGACAATTTGGTGATGCAAGCAGCCACATGGACATAGCAATGAGGTTCCCAGATTTTATTCGTGAAATTAACCAATCAAATTTGAGTATATTCCGTTAAGCCTATATGAACTACAATAAAACACTTTCTCATTATTGTTAGTTCAGAATGTTTTAATGACTATTGACTCTTTAACTAGTAAACAATTAAAAAAGTGAAATATTCGATTTTTGTGGTAGTAGTATTATGAGCCTTAAAATAATTATGGGAGTTATTACATGTATACAATAGTAAAATTCTACACTAATGTTATAAAATTATTAGAAAAATTGTTCTTAAGATATAGAGATTTTATCAAAGCTATTGATTGCTATTAAAAATCAATTTTATAAAAAAAAAATATTCTAATAAGAAATAATAATTGATAAATTATTAAAAAACTAAATCTTTTTTAAGGCATAAAACTTTTAATTAAACTCATATTTTTTAACTTTTATAAAATTTGTTGAATGAAAGCGTACTCCACAGGGAAATTAACTTCTTAGGATTCCCGGTCAGCTATATTAAGATATATATTAAGTCTAAAAAGAAATAAAATAAATGTAAATCATAGATTAATACACTACAAGTTGAGTAAAAAAATCTACCAGGCTATTTTTTTACTTTAAATAATATGTTATTCATAGCTTTAAAAGCTTGTTAGACAATCAATCATTAACGGAAACATAAAAATGTTTATTGTTTGAAGCAGTACTATGCATGCATTATAAATTTGAAACTTGTATTTATGAAATTAATTTATATCTTTTTAACGCAACTAAACAAAAAGTAAATTTATTTAGACTAATATCTATCTTTTCAAGAATATATTAAAGTAAATATTCTTATAATCTTATAGTTATAAGTAACTCTAAACATTTTTGATTTAGTTATAAAAGTTTACGAGCCATTTTGTTCAGTTAATCTCGTATTATAAAACTTGGAACTTACTACAGGGGATTGGCGCTCAAAAGTAGATAACTACTGTTCAGACATTTAAGCTAGTATAGTAAAACATGCTATAACTGAAAATCAAAGATTAAATACATAGAGCTTTCTTATAATCTTGAATAAAAAATAGATTTAAAATATCATCAAAACAGAATAAGATAACTAATGGTCTAAATATTTCAGTTACAACTAAAAGCTTCTTTTCAACAAATATCTTCATCTATTTTGAGATAATATGAAGATATTTTTTTATATTTCATTTATTAAGCGAAATTTCATTTAGAATATTAAATCTTTGAAAAGGTTCTTAGTAAGATTTATAAGAAACTGATTGATTTGATTCACAAGGTTTAAAGTTGGTAAATCTAGTCAGATGTTTGATTCTTTCAAAAGTTTTTTTGGTGAATTCATTTTCGGAAAAGTCTTTAGAAGCTAAAAAGCTGTTCTTGAAATAAGAAGGCTAGATAATAGAATATATTTTTCAAAACATATTTCTTTTAAACTCGATGTTCCTCAAAGCTATTTTGTTAGTAATAGTAATATTTAGTTTCCAATCCGTTAAATGATAAAACTATTTAATAACTTATTAATGAATTATTTTGTTTTTGCAGCACATTACAAAGTTAGTAAGAGTTAAAAAGAGCAATCGCTAGGTGGTGCTAATGAGCATCCAATAAGTTTCTGAAGAATTGGTTTAAAATAATACTGGTTACGTCATGTTAGTTATAGTATATTAAATGTATCTAAAAAACCTTCAAGAAGCAACTTTTAAACAAATTTTGTTGAAGATAAACTTGTATTATCTATCGCCATATTTTCTCGCGTTTCAAGATACTTGTTTTGATTTTTAACTTTAAAATGTCACAATTATATTATGCAACGAATAACTTTCAAATAAAAAATAGATTTTAATTCAAATAACTTTTTATAATAATTGAAACAAAAACTTTTGAACTTGAAAATCAAACTTTCCTGATAAAATAGTTTCCAAATTTTTTTATCAACAACTCGCCAGGTAAAAAAGAAGAAAAGATTTCAACTTCAGATTTACTTTCAAGATGAACAAATTCAAAGATGAAAGTGATCTTAAAGGTAAAACTTAGAATAAAAAGTCTCCAAAGATCATTTAAGTCTTGCTCCGGTTGCTGAGGACACTGCCTGGAGTCAGAAAAGGATTCTTCCGATGAATGTCTCCTAGAGATCCGTCAACACTTAAGGGAAAGTAACGGGTTGAAGGCTTGCATCTAGACGACGGTATTTTATATCGAGTCAAAAACTCCGAATATCTTTCAGGATCTTTTGAGTCTTGGACCTTTTTCTGCAAATCTTTGACTTGCTTTCCAGAAGCCCTAGAAATCGCCACTAGAGGGCGTTTGTATTCATCTCGATCGACTCCGTTCAGAATGTAGCGATTTTCGCGTTGATGACGTCGACGAATCTTTTCGATTGCCGCTGATGACGTCGCGTTTGAGAGTTTGTTGGTTGGTGATGACGTCATTGAAGCCTCCGGTTGTTTTAAACTCTTTTCTTGCTTCTTTTGATGTTTTTCTACGCTCATTATAGAGGGTGGCTGCTTACAGTTTCTCCATGTTGGCCGGTCACGCTTTGCTGATTTTATCAAAGCTTCAGCACAATTTGCTGATGACGTCATCTTAATATTTAGGAAAGTATGTTAAACAAGTAGAAGCGTTGAAAACCTGTAAAAACTGATCTACAAACTCTTTTATTTCTAGTTTAAATGTTTCTTCACTGAATATCTGACAGAAACTAAATAAACAAAAAGTGAACTTCTATATGAGGTTGTCGAGTACCATCTCGAAAAAGATGAAAAGTTATCTCCACTTCAAAGCGCGTGTTGAAAAATCCACGTAACTGTTACCGGTGTTTTTAGTGACTTGTTCGCCCTTGTAGTCATAGCAACAGCCAGTTACTGATCAATAGGCTAACAATAAAAATGTTCGATTATTTGTCTATCTACAAAAGAAACTTTATTGTCTATGTTGTTTGAAACTATTTAAATTTTCAGCCATAATAGACGTATGCTGAGTACTTTGTGTCGCAAAAAAGTTTTTATTAGTTTTGAAAAAATTTTTTTTAATATTTGACTTTTTTACACGTATAGACATGTAATTAATAGAACTTTCGAATAAAACATTTCATATCTTATTAGAAAACATTTCAAGTATTGTAATGACAATCAAAATTGACTTTTTAACATTGACTTGTGAATAACCGTTTAATTCTAAATTTTAATTCTGACTTTATTTCTAGTCAATTCAAATCTTCTAGTAACATTGTTAAATATTTTTAAAAATAATTTAAACTAAAAAATTTTCTTTAAAAGCTTGCTGGTGCTAACTACATTTTGGTAAATACTAAAATAGAAAAATTTAATTCAAAAATAACCTGATCAGATATTTTTGAATTAAATTTTCAGTTATTTTTTAAACTCTTTGTTTAAATAGTTTTGTTCTTTGTTTAAGTAGAATTTATTTGTTTAACCTTTTTTGTGTTTTAGTAACTATTAAATAAAGTTCATTAGATGTCAACATCATTTATCTCATATTAAATTAACTTTATTGAAAAATAAACAAGTTGATGAAACAGAAAACAGTTTCCGAGAAAAGTTTGTTGAAATTTATATCCAGAATCATTTAATTTGAAGCCCTTGTAGTCTGTGAAGTACTTTTATGGCTATCGATAAGTTAGTTTTGTTTAAAACATCATTTATGAATCCTATTTAAACTGACAGTTTAATCATATGTATCTTTGAGAGTAAAATGTAGTTGGTTTCGAATAGCAAAGTTTCTTATTTCAAAAGATTGTCGCGAATCACTATCTTGTTCTCTATCTACTTGAGCTATTTAGTCAAGATATAAAAAATAAAAAATGAGTAAAAAATATTTCACTTCCAGACTAATGAAGAAGAAAATACTTCTTTTAATGTAAATCAAACGATTGAAAACTTCACAATAAGAAATTAAAAGAATAAGGAGCTTCTAACCATATTTAGCTACAGAATAGGTTTGGTGACCATAAAGAGTCATAGCAACAATATTTTTACCAGTAAAGAAAACAAAAGATGAATTTGAAGGAAGTTTGTTAAAATGGATAACCTGAGTTATTAGAATAAGTCGAAAAATAAATCGGAAAATATCTTGAACCACTACAACCACTGTTGAATAACCAATGTCCACTAGTTTTGTCCACTTAGTTGATACTGCCCTGGTATAGCAGCGATCAGGAACTAACATCAGTGGCACAAATAGTCCCAGTGTCCATAAGGTCAACAGGGCAACTAATAATGAATGCTGCCAGTGGTTTGGTACTTTGGCAATTAAACTTAGACCATCAATTATCAAATTATTTTGATCTGCTGCATTTAGAAGAAGTTCATAAAGAAAGAGGTTTAGAGCTATTTGATCTTTACATGATAAAGATCTAACTTGAAGTCGTACTAAAGGAAGAGCTATGCAGATTGCTTGATGTAAATAATTTAGTATATCTTCTCGACATGATAATCCAAACTTCTGTAAAAACATTGAAATTAGGAATTAGATTTTTTATTTGTACATTTAAAAATAAAAATGATGAATTCGTTTTGAAATTCAATCTTTTTATTAAAGACCAGAAGTTTTCAAATGGTTTGAGAACAGAGTCCAGCGCGACTGATAAATAATTTAAAGACTTTAACTAATTCTTTCAGCATCAAAATTTATTTTTAAAATACTTTTAAAAAATTGTTCGTAGAAACTAATTACGATGTAAATTTATTTTATTATTTTCTTGCCAATCAAATAGATAATCAATTTGTAAACCTTTCTTCATTTAGTCAAAACTTAACTTTAAAGTTTGAATCAAATCTGTTGAATAACAACAGGTGATAATTAGGAAATGACAGATTGACGTCAGTACAAATTTGCACAACTGACAACAGACAAGCTTTCACAATTTAATCTCTAAATCGATTTCAACTTTAAGAGTTACAGATAAAGTTGGACTAGAACTTGTAAATAGTAGCCTTAGCACTTAAGTTTTTTACCAAATTAAAAAGTGTTAATAATTTAAAAGAATAAAGGATAAAAACTGAAGCGTTGTAGTGAATGACAGAAAATGCCAAAGATACGTTATCATATATATTCTTGATAAACTTATATATTTTTCAGATAACTACTTTAGTTGGTTTCAAAAAACTGTGTTAATTTGTTTCTGGAAACTAGTCTAAACTAAATATTCTATTTAAAGAAACTTGATTAGTACGATTAAGTAATAAAACTTTTGTGAACGCCAACTTGAACATATCTTGAATAACATTTTGAAAGTGTAAACAATCGTCTAAAGACATGCGTACTTCCAAAATATTTGTGTTTTAGACAAGTCCTACTTCTATCTTAGTGGTTACTTACATAATTTGTATAAAAGATAGTTTTTCTACATATATATCTTCCTTGGCCTCTTGAAAATGTCTTTAATTCTCCTAAGATGGCTGCAAGACCCTAAAGTTGGTGATTCTTTATTTAATTAATAAACTAATACATTAAAATTAATGATCAATGTTGATGTTCATTCAACGTATTCTCTTTAGAATATTTAAAGATCTTGGTTGGCTTTTAGTAGGATCAAATATTTGAAAAAATTTTTGTCAGTTTTTTAAAAGAATTTAAAGTTCAATTTAATATTCTGGTTTTCTCTTACCAACCAAACTCAACTTGAAAATTTTCCGCAAAACTTCAACCTTTCTGACAAGAAATTTAACAAATAATTCTTTTTGCTAATTAAACTGTTTTTGTATCCGAAAATCTATTAAAAAACGTAAAAGACATAGTTGATAAAATCATAAATAACAAATTGATTTCTATAAAAAATTCATGAAGCTGTGTACACGCTACAATATATTTACATAATATTGAAATGTTGCTTAATGAAAAGAATATCATTGATGAATAAATCTAATTAAAAGGATTGAAATTTTAAATTGTGTTAGATTTATTTTGAATGATTTAGGGATTAAGTAGGACAAAGGCTCCATCAATACAGACTACTCATAAAATTTGTATATTAAACAACAATTTGAAAATATTTTATCTTCTTTAAAGATACTTAACCAAATGTAAACTTTAGGTTATTTTGCTTGCTGTAATTAGTGTCTTATCACAAGTTTAAATTTATTTCATTTTTTTTAAACAAAAAGTAAAAGATTTTTATTATTAAGAAATATTTTTTCAAGTATCATACAAACTACCAAACCTTAGCTTCGGTTGATGTGTTTGTTAAATTTGAAACCAAACTATAAAAAAAACAGTTAGACATAGAATATAGTTTTGAAGAATGTTAAACCTTGCATCTGTACAATTTGCTTTATTGAAAATAATCATTTCGGTGAAGCAGATGGCCGGACAAATTGTTAAAAGGCAGTAGAAGGTATTTAAGTCAAACCTGAATAAGAAAAGAGAATTCAAATTAGACAACAACAGGCTCATATGCAATATGTGAGAACTGGTAGCCCCAACGAGTAATCTATACTGATATAAGCTCACCTAAGAGTTTATGACAATATAAATTAAATCAAAATTAATTATAACTTGCAAATATTTTGCTAGATCAAAAGTTTAAATAATGAATTTTTAATTTGTAAATCTGTAAATTTAAATATTGATTACTACTTACAATTTTTAGTTTAGCATATTCATCATAAGATTTAAATTGATAATCAAAATATTGATGAAACTATTATAGCTACACGCTAGAAAGTCCACTTGAAACAAAGCCAAGAACTTTGTTAACATTTTCTACTTACCACCTACGGCCTCTCCAGTGTATATAACTGTAGCATTTCCAATAAGTTGGTAGATGAAAATAATAGTACAAGGAGACGAAGCAGTCGACTACAAATTGAATATTAGTGTTAAGCCTAACTAACACTTGTTTATTTGTTACTTATACTTACTCAAAACATTATTAGCGCATTCATACAAGCTTTATCTTATTATACTATCTTTTATTTGAATTAAAACTTACCTAATGACATAAAAGCTCCAGAACTAATAAGTACATAAACCCATTCAGGGTAACTTCCACCTATCGTTAAAATCAGTCTCCAATAAGCAAACCCACAAATAAACAAAAGTAAACATCTTGCTAAAAACTCATTGCAAAAAGAATGAAGTAGATTAATGAGAAGGTGGAGTTTTGTAGAATTATTGTGGATGTACTTCTGTGCATCATCTGTAATAAAACCTCAAATCAGCTAATTTATTTTGCAATTTAACTCAATTTTTTTACATCGATTTTTGCTTCTGTCTGCATAAAGCTAATTTCTGGTGAATGAGAAAATAGATTAAAAATCAATTCAAATCGTAGATTTGAATCTTAATTAACGTCAATAACAGAAAATATCAATATTCTAATTCTTTAAATCTATAACTATTAGCTAAAAGGCTTTATTTTAAAATCTGGAAAATCAATTTTTGTTTCTATTCAATTTCTTCCTCTTTTTAATTTAATGTCAAAAATTTAGAAAAAGTAGTTTTTAAATTGAAGTTTAGAATATTCTAATTTTTATTTGTATGTAAAAGTTGAACAAGTTTAATGTGGCGAACAAATGCTACATAAGAATATCTTCATGATTTTTGCTAAGCATATTTTTTCCGGAGAAATGGCCATGCTGTAAGTCAGGACAGAAATTATAGAGATCCAGTCGTTGCCCATGAAGCAGAATTCTTCTCTCCACACCAACAAGGTATGCAGCGGAACAGAAGGACTGATGCAGCTACGCCCGGCTGGCGTCTCAGGAGCTGCCAGAACAACACTGAGTACATTGACAAGCTGTCTATGGGGCTCCAACTCCAGTTCTAAATTCAGAGTTTTGCGTCTCCTAGATGTGTTGTCATAAAACTGACATAGCCCTTCTACCCGGGTTTATATGAACTTTTCCCTTTTGATTTTTCCAAAGCTTTTTTGTTCTTTTGAATTTCACTAAGATTTGCTTTGTTTTTAACAACACCTCTTGAGCAAGGAAAGCGTGGTTGTTTTCGGCCGAGCAGCCCATTATTATTAGTTAATTATATTTTTACTATTGAGTTAAGGACTTGATGTAAAAACTAATTATGATACTGATTATCATTTATAACTATTAGTATATAATTGAGACAAGCAGAAAACATTTTATTAAAGATTTTAAAGCAGCAAAGCTATTTAGAAATATCTAGAAAAATGTTAATCAAACGCTTCAAATAGTTTGAGTTAAGTACTATTGAAGCAATATATTTTTCGTATTTGATTATTACAAATTCATCAAAGTTTTTTGGAAAAGCTAAATATTCAAATGTAGAATATACCTTTGGTAAATGGCTTCAGTTGAACAATTGAAGTAGATACTTGTCTTGGGTTAACTCTGTTTGTCATGGTTAATGTCAAAATATTAATTCAAGTTAAATTTATTGAAATTAAAAGTTCTAAATAATCTAGTAAGAACTTAAGATTTGTTAAGTTTGCTTTTTTTCATAAAAAAGTTGATAATAAAATTAACCTAAAAATATAGTTCTGAATAGTTCAGAAAAATACAAATTTTTTTATCAAAAAACTCAAAAAGCAAGACAAAAAGAATTCTAAAACATTCTAAAAGTTGCGACAATTACAACTTTTATCAACTATAGTCTATTTTGCACCTACTTTTAAAACCTGATTAGAACTCAAAATAACTTTTTTATTTTTTTTGATAATTTTGTATAACGAAAAATTATCTCCAAATAAATGTTTAATCTATTTGCTTCAACTTTAATCTAGAAACCAAAACTTACTCTCGAAAAAAGAAAAAAATGTAATAAATTTAAGGTTTGAACATTTTCAAAATACTGTTTCAAAAGAAAACCAATAAAATATAAATCTCTACGATCTTTAAGAGCTTTGCTTTTTATTTGAAGTTAATCAGCTACTTATTAGTGTCTTAGTAATATCTCTTTGCTGTTTCTACTTCCATTTCTTCTTAAATCTATGCTGTAGCATTTAAAAACTTCTTTTATAAAGAAGATAAATTGATTAGCAGAGCTACTAGTGTTCAATAGCTGATGATTTTTTTAACTAAAAGGTACCTTTAGGTCAACACATTTTATTAATCGTCTCAAGAGACCTACACACTGATTTGATAATACCATTGGCATTTTTATACTTCTTTTGTTTAATGAATTACTTTTAATGGCTGCATAGTTTTCCATTTTTATGCTTATTGTTATTCAGTCTTATTTCTATGTATGATTTAATTAAAGCTTAAAGTATAATTAAATTTAAAAATTTAAGTAATATAGCAACAGTACAATTTTGTTATTTGCAGTTTAGCATCATAAGAATGATATTTTTCGAAAAAGAAAATAAATTTGCGACCTAATAAACAAATTTCTGGAAAAGTTTCTTTTCATCTAGTTTCTAGCTTAAGTCTCTCAATAAATTTAAACTTCAAAAATTTTGAGATTTTAACTGAACATTTTTAAGAATTAAAAATTTATGAATAAAAAGTTCGTTTGCTGCCAACTAACATATCCAAAATTTATAACTTGACAAAATTTATTCCACTTCAAAAAAATTAAACTAAAAATATATCAAGTTAATTATAACAGAACAAAGTTGCCAAACCAGCCAAGATTGATTTTTTTGCAATTTAAAAGATATTTTTTATTGGCAAACACAACAAATCACATTTTTATTTTGTTTTAAAACTATCAATAAAACTCTTTTTTATTTAGATTTTTTAAATCCAGAAACCCAGCTAGCAATAGAGTTGATTGCATGAACTGTTGGATAGCAATAAAGTTGAAGAAACTGATGAGAAAGGTCAGCATTTAATCCAATCTCTTTACTTGCTTTAAGAGCAAATTTTCCTGGAAATAAAAACTTAAGAAAAGAAGTTAGAAGTTTTGATCTCACCATCAAAGTTGACATAACACAAACGAACTGTGAGAGCTTCAGGTGGATGCAGATAATGAGGGCCGCCTGCCATTAGCTAAAAAAACAGTTTATAATCAATTTTAGACAAAATATAAACTACTTACCGCTACTTTAGCTTCCTTAAGAATCAATTTGCACATTTCATCTCCAGTTTTAACTCCTCGATTTTCTAGCTCATTTCTGATGACCTCAAAGTCAGGAAAAATGTAGTACCCTGACCCTGACATGTGAACTTTGACCCCCACATCTTGCAGTTTGCTGGAAAGTTTGAGATTTAATTTTTAATTTTGATTTTTTGTCAAATTACTTGCAGCAAAACTTTGCGACCTCCTGAAGAATTCTGCTACAATGCTTAACGTAAGAGACACATTCATCTCCAAAACTAAGAAGCTGAAAAAATATTATGAGGAGGAGCAACGTCAGGATTAGAAACAAAAACTTTTATAGATGCAAGTTGAATGGGAGCTGAGACTGATGTGTAAGTCTGGCTCGCAGCACTGGTCATTAGATGACGTAATCCTGAAAATAGAGATCTTGAACAATCATTTACAAGTTACAACAACAATTACTTGATAATTGAGTCGGAAAGATTAGATATCCAAGTCTCCAACCTCCACAGCTCGCCCATTTTGAGATTCCACTCGATAAAATGGTTCCTTCGGGATAGAACTTAATAAGTTTTAATTTAGCAAAAAGCCATTTAGGTCATTTTAGAGCATGTACTTTCGCTAAGCTGGTGTGGTTGCCAGCAAAAGATAGTCGAGAGTAGATCTCGTCGGAAAGAACTAAAAGTTTGAATTTCTTCATCATCTCACTGTTTAAGAAGATGTCAAAAGAAAACTCTAGCTTTGTTTAAAAAACCTCAAATTTTTTAGCTCCTTTTCAGTATAAACTGCTCCAGCTAAAAAAGATGATGAAGATCAACAGAAGAAGATTATGATGATTACCTCACTTGGATTATCAGGATTACAAAGAATCAATAAGCTCCAATCTTTCAGCTTTTTATCTTTAAAATTCTGGAAAAACAATAAAATTAAAACTAAAAAGAAAAAAAAAACTGTCCAACCTTTTCCAGTGCAGACGGCGTCAACTTCCAACCATCTTCAAATGTAGTCCGGACCACTATGGTCCTTTTCGCAGCCAGATGAGCTTGTGGAGCGTAAGTGGTCCATGTAGGTGACAACAGAACGACATCTAGAGGAAAAAGTATTATTCAAACTTCATCTTTTTAAGAAAACCTCCGGAAATAAGGTTCATCATTTGAAAGATTAGCTCCTTGCTTCCAGGTCCGACGATGACGTCATCGGCATCGAAATGAAACAGCTGATCGAGACGATGATGAAGATTACAAATAACTTTTCGAAGTTCTGGAAGGCCTAAAAAAATGTTAATAAACTTCAATTTCAAATTATCTAAAAGTTCATATTGTTTTTTTTGACGTCACTAACCTGTCACTGGCAAGTACTCAGCTACATGCGCGAATTTTTTCAATTCCGCTTGAGCAATTTCGGGTACTGGAAAAGGGGATTGCCCAAAACCGAGATGATGGATTTTTTCACCAGATTTTTGCAGTTCTCTTAAAAAATTGAAATTAATAGATTTTTGGCCAAATATTTTCTTTTACTTGATTTTCTCGTTGAAATGTAGATTTGAAGCGCCGTCGATGACGTCACGAAGGTTTTTACGAATCATTTGCATATTTTATGAAAATTAAGTTTCCTGAAATTTTGATTGTTTAAACAATTGAAATAAATATTTGTCAATCGAACAATAAATATCTTGTGTGTTAAAAGCGTTTCAAAAAGTTTAAATTTTGATTTAAGATATTTAAGAAATCTTTTAATAAAATTGATTTAATTTGTGAAGCTTGTAAATAAAACTTTTATTAAATAAAAAATTTTCATTTAGCTTGTTTGGTGAGTCATTTGTAAGTAAATATTTCTAAATTAAAGAAATAATTTTAATTTTTAACTAATTAGAATTAAAAATTAAACAAATGTATTAAAAAAAACATCTTTTCAGCCCTAACCTTTGATAAGTATTTTTATATCTCTGGTTTCTTTTTTAATGACAACAGAAAAACTTTAAATGAACTTGAGAAAGCATTCTGTAACAAGTTTTATTTTTTATGGCTAACCGCGTTTTTATATATAAACAATTGGAATATTCGTCATTCAGAAAAAATTCAATTATCCAATTTATAAAAATCCATTTTCTCTAGGAATTTTGTGCTTTGACAAAAAGTTTACTAACTTTCATGTATACCAACTTGTAATCTAATTTTGGTAAATATAAAACGCCTTAATTCAAAGTAATACATCTAACTTAAAATGATCTTGCCGTTTAGATAAAAGAAAAGTATAACTAAATTTAATTGAATTTACAGCTTTTCAAAACTGATCAACAAGCTTTTATTCAAAGTGTAAACACTTTTCAAATAAATTCTGCCCTTTAGCGCCACCTAAATATTTAGAGTTTTAATGTTTGGTTAAAAATATTGTGAATATTTATTAACATTTTTTAATTAATTTTCAAATTATTGTAAGAAACAATCATAAGCTTAGTTGCACAACATTCAAACTTTAACCATTATAAAATGTTTTTAAGTATTTCATCACTCAAAATATAAACCAGCTTTCAAGTAAAACTGTTTTGGGTTTTGTTCAGCCTAAAAAATATGATTAATAATGACTTTTATCGCTATAACAACTTTGTATTATTTTGTCAGCACAAAGTTAAACTTAAAAAAACTTATTTTTTAAACATCTGCATTTTTGCTCAAATATAAAAATCAAACTAAAAGAGAAGTTCATAGAAAAATTTGTTGACTTTTTGGTTAAATTTGTTTGATATAAATGTAGTGGACTGTTACAAAAAGAATTTAAAATATTTAACCTAACTCTTATCAAAACTAAAACTTGAGTAAAGTAACAGGAATATTTTTGTTATTCCAAATTTTTTAGCTTTTTACCAACAAATTGAAACAAATCACCAAAAATAAATAATTAAAAATTAATTCTTTAAAAACACTGAAAAAAATTTACGAAAAAATACTTTTCAAGATAACAAGATTTTTTTAACTAAAACTTTTATGTTAGTTAATTACTGATTTTTAATTTTTACCAGTAACTTATTTCTGTATCAAAAAAGAAAATGCTTACAAAAAATATATTTTTAAATCTCTATGCAAACGAAAAAACAAAATTACAAAATTTTTTTTCAAAAAATGATAAAAATTGCACAAAACTTGAAAGATGTTAAAACTTGCCAACACAATAAGTTAATTTACCAAATAATCAACCAGTAAAACAGCAAGTAGCAACCAGTAACGACCAGTTGCAGCCAGTAGTAACTAGTAACTATTGACAAACTGATGAGCAAGATTGTAATCTGTTAGTTTGGGTTTCAGAGCTGCTTTCTTGTTTCTTCCCAAAGTTTTCTGAACATGCTCTTTGAGGGTCTTTAGATCAACTTTATAATCAACTGCAGAAAGATCTGCTTGTGAAGAGCTGCATGTAGATGTGAGTTCGGTTTTAGATGAAGATGGTTTTGGAGCAGACTTTAAGACTGAAATTTTGGGGCTGGAATCAGGTCTAAAAAAGTGAAAAACTTAAAATATTATCAAAATTTGATAACTTTTACCTAGCTTCCTCATCTACTAATCTTCGCGCTTGTGACATCACTGATGACGACGATTCATCAGTTGACGTCAGCGATATTTCATCATAAAACTTTCGACACGCTTCAGTGAATTCGCGTGATGGTTGCGGCGACCGTGACGTAAATCGACTCTTCCATCCAAACCGTGAACTCAATTGTTTTCGAATTTCACGTTTTGCCTGCGCCACTCGCTGTTTTCGCTCGCTAGATGGCGCTAAATCGTCAAGATTAGTCAAATTTGGTGTCGATAGCGTTAATTTGCTGATGACGTCATCAATTTGTTGTAAATCACTGCTTGTGGCTGATTGTGACGTCATCGGTGAGTTTTGAACACTATGATTGGCTGTAAAAGATCACTTTATAGAATAATACGTGAAGAAGAAAAGAAATTACATCTTTTTGGAACAAAGATCCGATTTTCAAGTGATCCTAAATCTAATCTTCCGGAAAGATGTTGCGAACTTGGAGTGAGGTTTCGCGAAGAGAAGAACTCATCTGTTCGTTCATCAACTACCAACAAGCTGACTCCATCAGCGCGTTTTATCGTTGCTATGACGAAGTGATGAGATTCCTAAGAAATCGTCAAAAGAATAATAAACTTTTAGGAACTTTTGAGGGACTTTTTGGGTCGTACAAGTTTATGTGAAGATTTTTTAGGAGTGGTTTGAGACCTAATTAGGAGCTCTTAAATTTACAAAAATCTGAATATCTTTAACATTTTCGATTTTTTTTTTACCTTTTCAACATTGACATTATTGATTTCGATAATACGATCTCCCACAAGAAGCCCCGCAGCATCCGAAACTCCTTCAGGAATCACTTGTCCCACAAAGTGTCCTAAAGTAAAAGATCACAGACCTGAATCTACTAAACCATTTTATCACCTTTTATGAAATTGTGTTTTGATGTTATCTTCTTCTCTCTTGTCACTAAATGAAAGTCATAACCCTAATAAAGACGTCATCAGCAATTAGGACTGATAGATGAACCGACCGACCTTTTTTGACTTCTTGATGTAAATGCTTCGAGGTCGAAGACACTCTTTACTCCCCCCTAACGGTGAAACTGACATTCTACTTCCTGGCTGAGTAAAGAAGTTCCTGATATAAGGATTAAACGCCACCAACAGCGTTACTTGTCGTAATCCTACGATGGCGTAATCAGTTAGTGACGTCATTTTAACATGATATGACATATTTGAAAATGATCAGCAGATCAGCAGATTAACACTTTGACCAACCACAAACCAACAACAACCACAAACCAACAACAACCACAAACCAACAACAACCACAAACCAACAACAACCACAAGCCATCAACAACCACAAACCAACAACAACCACAAACCAACAACAACCACAAACCAACAACAACCACAAGCCATCAACAACCACAAATCAACCAGCAACAACCACAAACCAACAACAACCACAAACCAACAACAACCACAAACCAACAACAACCACAAACCAACAACAACCACAAACCAACAACAACCACAAGCCATCAACAACCACAAATCAACCAGCAACAACCACAAACCAACAACAACCACAAACCAAACAACCACAAACCAACAACAACCACACCAACAACAACCACAAACCAACAACAACCACAAGCCAACAACAACCACAAACCAACAACAACCACAAACCAACAACAACCACAAATCAACCAACAACAACCACAAATCAACCAGCAACAACCACAAAACCAACAACCAACAACACAAACCAACAACAACCACAAGCCATCAACAACCACAAATCAACCAGCAACAACCACAAACCAACAACAACCACAAACCAACAACAACCACAAACCAACAACAACCACAAGCCAACAACAACCACAAACCAACAACAACCACAAACCAACAACAACCACAAATCAACCAACAAACCAAACCACACAATCAATAACAACCACAAACCAACAACAACCACAAACCAACAACAACCACAAACCAACAACAACCACAAGCCATCAACAACCACAAATCAACCAGCAACAACCACAAATCAACAACAACCACAAACCAACAACAACCACAAACCAACAACAACCACAAACCAACAACAACCACAAACCAACAACAACCACAAACCAACAACAACCACAAACCAACAACAACCACAAACCAACAACAACCACAAACCAACAACAACCACAAGCCATCAACAACCACAAATCAACCAGCAACAACCACAAACCAACAACAACCACAAACCAACAACAACCACAAGCCATCAACAACCACAAATCAACCAGCAACAACCACAAACCAACAACAACCACAAACCAACAACAACCACAAACCAACAACAACCACAAGCCAACAACAACCACAAACCAACAACAACCACAAACCAACAACAACCACAAATCAACCAGCAACAACCACAAATCAACATTAACCACAAATCAACCAGCAACAACCACAAGCCAACAACAACCACAAACCAACAACAACCACAAACCAACAACAACCACAAATCAACCAGCAACAACCACAAATCAATAACAACCACAAATCAACCAGCAATAACCACAAATCAACCAGCAACAACCACAAACCAACATCAACCACAAGTAAACCAACAACAACCACAAATCAACCAGCAACAACCACACCCGACCAACAACCACAAACCAACAACAACCACAAATCAACCAACAACAACCACACCCGACCAACAACCACAAATCAACAACAACCACAAACCAACAACAACCACAAACCAACAACAACCACAAACCAACAACAACCACAAGCCAACAACAACCACAAATCAACCAGCAACAATCACAAATCAACAACAACCAGAAATCAACCAGCAACAACCACAAATCAACCAGCAACAACCACAAATCAACCAACAACAACCACAAACCAACAACAACCACAAATCAACCAGCAACAACCACAAATCAACAACAACCAGAAATCAACCAGCAACAACCACAAATCAACAACAACAACCACAAACCAACATCAACCACAAATCAATAACAACCACAAATCAACCAGCAACAACCACAAATCAACATTAACCACAAATCAACCAGCAACAACCACAAGTAAACCAACAACAACCACAAATCAACCAGCAACAACCACAAATCAACCAGCAACAACCACAAATCAACCAGCAACAACCACAAGTAAACCAACAACAACCACAAATCAACCAGCAACAACCACAAGTAAACCAACAACAACCACAAATCAACCAGCAACAACCAGAAATCAATCAACAACCACAAATCAACCAGCAACAACCACAAACCAACAATCACAAATCAACCAGCAACAACCAGAAATCAATCAACAACAACCACAAATCAACCAGCAACAACCACAAACCAACAACCACAAATCAACAACAACCACAAATCAACAACAACCACAAACCAACAACAACCACAAATCAATAACAACCACAAATCAACCAGCAACAACCACAAATCAACAACAACCACAAACCAACAACAACCACAAATCAATAACAACCACAAATCAACCAGCAACAACCACAAATCAACCAGCAACAACCAGCAACAACCACAAACCAACATCAACCACAAATCAACAACAACCACAAATCAACCAGCAACAACCACAAATCAACCAGCAACAACCACAAGTAAACCAACAACAACCACAAATCAACCAGCAACAACCACAAATCAACCAGCAACAACCACAAATCAACCAGCAACAACCACAAACCAACATCAACCACAAGTAAACCAACAACAACCACAAACCAACAACAACCACAAACCAACAACAACCACAAATCAACAACAACCACAAACCAACAACAACCACAAATCAACCAACAACAACCACAAATCAACAACAACCAGAAATCAACCAGCAACAACCACAAATCAACCAGCAACAACCACAAATCAACCAACAACAACCACAAACCAACAACAACCACAAATCAACCAGCAACAATCACAAATCAACAACAACCAGAAATCAACCAGCAACAACCAGAAATCAACCAGCAACAACCACAAATCAACCAGCAACAACCACAAATCAACCAGCAACAACCACAAACCAACAACAATCACAAATCAACCAACAACAACCACAAATCAACAACAACCAGAAATCAATCAACAACAACCACAAATCAACCAGCAACAACCACAAACCAACAATCACAAATCAACCAGCAACAACCACAAATCAACAACAACAACCACAAATCAACAACAACCACAAACCGACCAACAACCAACCAACCAACAACAACCACAAATCAACCAACAACAACCACAAATCAACCAGCAACAACCACAAACCGACCATCTAACTCACCCTGCAATTTTTCTACAACTTTTTCATGTGAATCTTTTTCAACATTTTCTTTGTTAACCTGAAAAAATGTTTAGATCAAAATCGGACAAAATGGCGTTTTGCGGTTTTGTTCGAAAATAAATTGTATAACAATTGACCTTTTTTTTAATACAAATTTTTCTATTTGTCACCAAACTGAACTAAAAATATTTCTTATTATTTCCAGTTTCAATTTTTTGCACTATGCTTTTTCTCTAATTTATAAAGACTTTTATCAAACAAGTTTTTATATTAATAAGCTGACCGAAATAATTCTGTCCCCTATACGAAGTCCTGCTTTGCTAGATGGTGAATTAGCCAACACATGAAGGACATATGTGTCTGTAGAGTCTGTTTCACAGCAAAGAATGAACCCAAAACCATTTTGATCTGTAATTAATAAAAAAAGGAAATTTTTTTCCAACATCTTTTTTTGCTTTTTACCTTTTTTTATTTTGCAAACCCTTCGAGGTTCTTCAACAGATTTTTTGAACAAAACCATTTTGAACAATAGAAACTTACAAATTAAAATACTTTAAAAATATCTTATACGAAAATTTTTGCAAATATAATTTCAAATTGAAAATTTCAAATTGAAAATTTCAAATATCTTACAAAAGCTTTTTTCTTTACTTTTCTCGAATTTACATGTCGCGCTTGAGTAGCTTCGAGGCACTCTTAGCTTTAGCAGCAAATCATTAAGTTCAGATATCACGTGACAATGTGTAGCGAATGATAAACTCAAAACAAAAAAACAACGAATAAACAGAAATATAAATAGTGTCACGTGGAATTACCTGAAAAACTCCAAATCACGTGATACTAGTATGACGTAAACTTCTAAAGTTGTTAGGAGTAAATTTGTCACAAACTTTGTCATAGATGGAAAAGGATTTACAAAATGTTGAAAGAATTTTTTTGGTGATTTGAGCAAAAATCAATTTGTTCCGCTTCACTGATTTCTGCCTCTGATGAACTTGAATACCGGATTTTTAAATATAGAATTATAGCCTAGCTATTTTCAGAAATTTTACAATTCAGTTAATTTGAGATAAAAAGAGTTTTCTTAGATTTTTGTCTATTTAAAACAAAAAAATATTTAAAAAATAAAATATTGAAAATTATTTAATAACTATTAATATTAAATAAATTTAGACTTTATATTACAGCGGTGATGACATCACAGACGATTATATCGATAGAAAAAGAAGCTTTATGGTGGCGCATTTTTAGACAAAAACTTCGTAAATTTTGGGAAATATTTTCTGCTGTAAATAGATGTAAATTACCGGTGACGTCATCACTTCTGATTCAATTTTCATCTTTATTTTTAAGTTTAAAAAAGAAATTACTATTTTTGTTAGTAAATGAAAAATCGCATTCAAAAAAAATTTTTAAGTTAAATTTGACATAAAATTATTAAAAGTTAAAAAAAAGACTCTAAAAGCAAGCTGCAAATTTATTAGAAAATCTTAGTGCTTCTGAAGAATTAACAAAATAGTGACGTCACCATTAATATATTACTGTTACGCTTCAACAAACAAAATCATTCAAGCGTAAACAGTTTTGAGGTTAAATGTCAAATCTTGGCAAGCTCAAAAAATCAGTCAAAAAAAGGTTTCAAACAAAAACGATTTTGCTACCATTGAAACTTAATCTACCTATGATTGTATGAAACTAATTTAAGTTACTTTTACAAGAACTAAAAATATTTTACTAAATCTGAAGCCCGAAAGTTTTTAGGGAAAATTGTCGCCATCAAAAAACTTGAAATTACTTTTATCTCTTTTGATTCAATTCTGTAATTTTAGTTTTAAAATCTTAGCTTGTTGCTTACGAGACAGCTTTCAAAAAATGCCTTCGGCCGTTAAACAATATCAAACTACAAGAAAACAAAATTATAAAAATATATTCTGTCATTAAAATTGAAGCAAGCAAAAATTAAATGTCACTAAAAACTGCTGTAAGTACTTCTGTAAACATCTTATTTTAAATCGTTTTGGAATTTGTTTATTTTAACCAGCTTAAAAAATCGTTTAGATCATAAAAATTACCATCACGTGACTACCTTAAACAAGTTTTTAGTAATTACACTAAAGTAAGTTTGTATTTAAACCAAACCACTTGTAAACACTGAAGTTTTATCTACAGAAACAACTTTATCTAAACTACAGTGCACAAGAATTCTAGCTAATCATTGTATTGACTGTGTTTTAACTAATGTTTAAAGTTTAATACAGGAGTTTTATATACACGCAAAAAGTACAAAATGGTTGAATAAAACGAGAACAATAATTAGTTTCAACAATTTTGACGATTTAATCATTTGTTTTGGCATTATATATTAATAGGTAATTAATAATAAGGTAATACGTTTTGGTTAAATTTGTTTTATTTATATTTTAAAACTTAAACAAATTTTATCTCAAGTATCAAACAAAATAAACTTGTATAAGCTACTTAACACTATTTTTAAATAAATTGCATTTTAAGTCATAGTTAAAAAATTACTCACGAAATATAGTTTGTAGCAATACAAAAAAATTAATTAAACACTTTTCTATAATCCTAATTTTGTAATTTACTATAGTACACAATAGTTTATAGATGCAATAAAATATTCATTAATTTTCTAATATCTTTAATAATTTTTTTTCTTCTAATTTTGATAAAGCCTTTAAGATTAATAAACTTTTTTAATAAGTAAATAAATCAAAAGATAGAACTTTATAATACCTACTCTAATATTCAAATTCTTTTTCATTAGAAAAAAACTCAATTGATAAATATTCTAATATGAATTTAAAAGTTAATAATCATTTTTCTACGAAAGTAAAAAAACATTTTCCTCTCATACAGCTTTTTATTGGTTACTTTTAGTTTCGACTTTAATGAATTTGTAAATATTTTCCAGGAATTTAATTAAGTTCTATACGTGTGGAAAGCTATCAACTCTTTTAGTGGTAAAGAAATATTTAATAAATTTAACGAAAAACAAAACGACCTTTCGAGCTAAAACAATACAAAGTCAATTAGTCACATTTTAACTATAAACAATATACTACAAGAAGCTTACAATATTTCTAATATTTTAAAAGCAGAAACTTGAATAAAAAAAAACTGAACTTTGATTTAAATTTAAACATTTTGTCAACTTTTGTACAGATGTTGATTCATAAGGTAGTAATTTTCAAGCAAGCTGTTTCATACTATATCAGTACATCTAAAAATAAATGTAAAACCTGAAAATGAGAAACTCAACTTATATCTTTAAATAAACAGCTTCTTCTTGTACTTTATGTAGTTTTTTTGAAGCTAGTCAAATAAAACTGCAGTTAGATTATGTAGATAGCTACAATTTGTATATTTAGCTGATATAGCCAGCCAAATATCACTATTCCTTTTTCTATAAGCTGCAATCAGACCAACAAGCAAATAGTTCAATTCGAGAAGTTATTACTCAACAATGACGTCATTAATGTACATCTTTTAACTGAAATATATCACAAATACTTTTATAACATACTATCCGTAGAGGATCTAGAATGTATGTGTCATATCTGTTCAGCTGCATCATGATGTTAGAAATGTGATCGAAATTAAATTCAACTTCTGATAAATTAAAAAAATAATCTGATTAACAAATCTCTAATTAAAAAGAGAATAATTGTTTTAGTGGTATCAATATTGATTGAAATAAACAAAATATATTTCATGATAACCGTATAAATGTTCAAGATAGACAAAAATAGTTTGATTAGCAAAAGTTTTGATAAACATTTCTAGGTTACAATTAGTTTATGTTGAAAAGTGTTAGTTTTGCAAACAACAAAACGACTCTTCAATATACTTCTCAAATAATTGGTTTGATTAATATTGTTAGAAAAATAACCATTACTTAGTTAGTTAAAAATAATTATTAATAATTATTATAAAACGGCACATCCTTAAGTAAATTTGCAAATTGTTAAGATGGTAATTTAAATACATGTAATTAAAATGTAAATTTGTTTGCACAACGTTTTTTAGCACGTTAAAAGCTTCAAGAATTATTAGCAATTAGATAAAACTGTAATCTTTCTCAGTTATTTCTCCTTACTACTAATTTTGTTGAGTAACTTTAATAATTTTTTCTTCAAAAATAGATTATCAAAATTCAAAAAAATTATTTTTTAATTTTAATCAACATTTATTGAAGGTTTATTATTTTTATCTGATAAGATACGATTATTTTAAGATAAATCAAAAAATAGTTTTGACTGATAGAATTAAGCCGTTTGATTATTTTTAACATTTACTTTAAAATTCAACAATTTTTTTTATTCAAAAATTCATCAAACCTAATGTCATGTACAAAGTATTATTTGTTTAAACTTAAAAAAAAATTAAACTATTGCTAAACCTCAGTGAGTTTGTTAAAGCTACCCAGTAGAAAACTGTTTTAAATTCAGATTAAAAGCTGTCAAAATAAACAAACGTGACAAATTTGTTGAAACTTTACAAAGTGGAAATACTTAACCAGTGAAAGCTTATAAAGTTAAATAGAAATTATTTCAAAAAGAAATTTATAAATCAAAGTACCAAGTTAGTTCAAACTACTTTTATAGTCTTGTACTATATGTAGAAAAGCACCTTTTATGTAAGGCATTCACTTAATATCAGCCAGTTGTTTTTCAGTTCATTGCAAATTCCATTGTAAAGAAGCAGATTATTTTAAGAACAATTTTATTACTTAATTTTCATTTTCATTTTGCCAAACAGTTTCACAAATCAAAGTTTCAAGTGTCTTATCTTGAACTTTACATCTAACTAGTTTAATCGTCAGACATTCAAGAATTGAAAGTAACTAGCCAACCATGAAAATCAAATTTCCATAAAAAGTACAAAGAAATCAAATTATTTTATGATTTTTAGTTACTTTTAGTTACTTGTTTCAAAATCTTCTGCTAGTTTACTATTTATGTCTTTAAATTATTCAGATTTTATCTAAAGATGATAACTTTTCCGGTGTTATAAAAATCTGCTACTCTGAGCAGCATAATAAGTATTTTAGTATTCGTGTAAGCTTAAACCCCATTTTTGTCAGGGAACAGCAAACCTATATAACGCTATATGTCAAGTGTGGAAATTATCTTTCCTAATTATGGATAAACTGGGCTGGTTTAAGAGAAGCACGGGTTATGAAAGTAAAAGCAGACAGAAAGCTCTGATTGGAAAGAAAACTTTTTATAAAACAACATAAGCAAAGTAAATATGTTTCGCTAGTTCTGGTAAGGTCAACATCTGGTAAGCAGCTCGTATAGCAGAGGAAGGAGTTTAAACAAAATTAAAACTTAATTTTCTCGAGGCTATTGTTTCTACTCACTGGGCCATGTCACCCAACATAGAACTTAAAGAGTAGAGGCAGTTCACCGCTAACCGCTTTTCACTATAACTAAGTCCCATTCGCAAGCAGTACAGAAGTGCGGTTTCTTTTTATCTACTACTTTTGCCTACTTTGCTAAGCTAAAAAAAGTTCAGCATTTTTAGTGAAAACTTTTTTTTACTTTGTTCGGTTTATTACAAGTTTGATATTGAAGCTGATCCAGTGTTACTCATTAATATAACACCTCAATATATAATGACTGCTTAAATAATTGCATTTAAGTTAAAATAGTTACTTAAAAACTTCTTGCTTGTGCAAAGTCTACTACTTAAGCTTAGCCTAATTTTATTTATTTATTTATTTATTACAATAAATGTGAAGGAGGGTGCCTAAAAAGAGCACCTCTCGCTAACACACATTCTCACAAATTAGATCTATTTGACGTGTAAACGAAAAAGCATATGACAATGAAGAACTGCACAGAATCATAGTATTGTAAAAGAAAAAAATTCACAGTTTAGAAATGGCAATGTTGGCGATATTATAACAATTCAGCTTTTTCTTGAACAGCATAAGTGATTTTGACATGACAATCTCTGATGGCAGATTGTTCCATGTACTGATTATGCGGTATGAGAAAAAACTTAATCTGGTTAACGTAGCTGGTGGAGTGGGCTTATTAAGATGTAATTTATGTCTTCTAAGTTGATATAACTTGAGGGAGGGACTAATGGAGAAAAAGTCATCAAACTGAAGATCAATTAGGTTGTGAATAATTTTAAAAATCAGAATAAGGTCGTATTTGATTCTTCGGAACTTGGACTTTATCGAAGGCTAACGAAAGTAAACTCAACACCTTTAATTTTCATTGTCTCTGTTGTACATTATGTTTAACGGAGCAGCAAAAGATCTCACATGAGGAAGTCTTGAAGCGCACTGGCCTAAAAATATTGTACAGTATGATAAGCAAACAAACGCTTTACTGGCTCGGATATGTCCGTCGAATGGTAGACGGACGGATCCCAAAAGGTATGTTGCTCAGAGAGCTATCAAAAGGTAACACTGGTCGCCCTGTCTCCACGTTAAAGATTAAGGCAAGCGCAATATGAAATCAATCAGCATCGACACCAGCGATATATCGTTGTGGGTTGCTCCGAATGACGCTCTCTACCTCGCAAACAACTGAACGATAGAGAATAAAAATTAGTTACAAGGAAAATAAAAAAAACCTTTAAAAAATTTTAGTCCATTCGCATTTCACTATATTTTACTTTGTTTTTAGCAACACCTCTTGAGCATAGCCAGCATGGACGTTCTGGCCAAAGCAGGTCATTATTATTATGCTGGGTTTTTAATATATAAGCCATTTTGTTAACTTAAATTGATTAGTTTATTGTCTATAGCTTTTCAAAATGGATACTTAAACTTTTTTTCTGTTACATTTATGCTTATTTACTTATCATTTGGGTTATATATTTTAGTAATCATAATAATTTATTTAACATGAAAATAGCTATTATTGTTTAGTTAAATAACTTGTTTTTTAGAGTAAGTTTAAATAGAAAAAATATTTTTTGTAGTGGTTTTATTAATTTGATAAATAACTTTTTTATATAATTTTTATAGAATATTTATTTCTTACTAATGCTTAAATTATATTTACATAATGTTATAAATTTTAGATTATGATATAAAATAAAAAATATTTAGCTTTACTTTTTGAAAAGAATTTCTATTTTTTTAGATATAACTTAGTAAGAAAGTTATTTTAGTTGTCATTTTTTACACTTTTCCTATGCTTTTAAATTTATAAACTACTTTTTAATAGTTTAGTACAAAGTAAGACTTGTTATATAGAAAAAGTTTCTGAATTCAACTTAAATAAATTTAAGATAACATAAAAATATAAGTAAATTACTCATCCTCAGCTATTTTTTCAAATATTTTATGACCTATTTTTGTTATGACTAAATTGTAATCTGCTTTAAAGCTTAATTCTTTTAAAACAATTTTTAGTTTAGACATCAATTTTTTGAATTGAATTTTGCTATGGATATGAAACAGTACTCAGTAAAAGCAAATAAAAGAAGAAAGTTAGATCAAAAACTTAGGCATCACATTCACTTAAAACAATTAATCAATTTTGAAGTAAATCCTGAATTTTCATATGATGAAAACAAAAGTAAATCTGAAAAGCAAAATGAATTCTTTCAAAAAGGTTTTTCACAATCAAGCAACTTGTTTAAAAGAAGCATAAAAAAGAAGAAATCAAAAAAAAGTAAATCTACTAATAGTCTAATGAATGCTATGGCAAAATGGAAAGCAACTGATTATCTAATGTTGATTAATAATGTTGAAAATGTTAATAATCTTGTTGTGATTCATCAGGTTGTAAAATTTTCTTCATACTTCACTTTGAAGGAAATCCAACAACAATGGCATGCTCTACTTTATGATCCAGTTGTTTCATTTCATGCAAGAAAAATGATTAATGAATTATCAGATGATGTTAGAAAAACGTATAATGACAAAACTCTCTTTTCAGATGATGAAGAGGATATTTTAAAAACTATTTCAAGTGTTAACATATATACTCTTGAAAATTTTCAAATGTTATTAGACAATAACTCAGATGTTTTTCATTTGTCAAGATCTGCTAGAAATTTGATGGATCATTGGCAGTTGATGAAGTACCATGGTCTTTTGTGTGACCAAACTTTAAATTCTTCAATAAATTTTCCAGATAATGAAAAGTCAATTAATTCATGTGATATTAGTAGAAAACCAGCTTTTTCTGATCAATTTTCACTTTCCCAACAGCAATTTATAAAAAACTTACAAAATAATGAAAATGATGAGTCAAAAGTTATAATGAAAAATGCAGGTTTGATATATGAAGAGACTGCTGAAGATGTTGTAGCTACTCTGTTAGGTAGATTTGTTTGTTACTTGCTGAAAAGTGTTGAAGTTACTTTTGGTAGAAGTACTTTTGATGAATCTGTTGATATTGATTTATCTATTGAGGGTCCAGCGTTTAAAGTATCCAGAAAACAAGGAACTATTAAAAAACTATCTGATGGGTTGTTTGTTTTAATAAATGAGGGTAAACAGGTAGTTTATGTTGATGGAAAACCAGTTTTAAAAGGATTAAAATCAAATATTTGTCATAGTTCTATAATAGAAATTTCAAATTTAAGATTTGTATTTTTTATTAATTAGCTTTTCCTATTCTTGAATGTTAGGTTTATAATAATAAAAACTTCATTTTTATACTATTTCTATTCAACTTTATCATAAGTGTTAAAAATCACTCAATTTAAATCAACTAAATTTTTCCTTTGTCATAATTGTTTCTGTGCTTTTCTGGTAATGTGACTTTAAGCTGATGTAGGGTCAGCAAAGAACCTATCTTACGTGTTTACACCTTAAAGAACTTATCTATAAATTATTAAAGACTATCATTGATAAAGATGTATTCAATGATTTGCTGAATATTTCTAATACTTATTTGGTAAAGATTCAATTTATAATTATTAGGAAGTAATTATGATGATACTTACAAAAAAGTGATAAATATTTCAATTTGTTTCTGATTTGTTTTTTTAGAGGTATTCTTTTGTAATTTCAAAATAAATCATGTCTGGTCATTCAAGCAAACGTTCAAACTCGCCTCTTCCTAAAACGTATCGTAATAGATCCAGAAGCAGATCTCCATCAAAAAGATCTAAAAGTAGATCTCCATCAAAAAGATCTAAAAGTAGATCTCCATCAAGAAGATCTAGAAGTAGATCTCCATCAAGAAGATCTAGAAGTAGATCTCCATCAAGAAGATCTAGAAGTAGATCTCCATCAAGAAGATCTAGATATAGATCACCACCAAGAAGATTTGATCATTCAAGAAGACATTCATTTAGAAAAGATTTTCAAATCAAAACCGAAGAAGATTTTGATCGGCGCCAAAATAGAGCCAGAGAAGAGAGACTTCGACGTGAAAGAGGTCTGTATGATGCGGATCACTTAAAGAGTCAATGAAATAATGTGTAAATGCTTTCAGGTGGTCGTTATAGACATGAAGTAAAGCAAGAAGTTAAAGGTAATTGGTTGAAAATTTATTTACAAATTGAGATAAGAAATAAAATTTCAGAAGAGTGGAAAAGATATGATGACAAGAGACAAAGAAATTGGAACCAGCATCGGTCTAACAGACAAATAGATGAAGCTGCCTTCCTCAGTAAAATCTCACCTTAATCGACATCCTCACTAAATTATTTGCTCTTACAGAAAAAGAAGATCCGATCGAAAAAGAAAAACCAAACTTTGGTTTATCTGGTGCTTTAACAGAAGATACAAACACTTTCAAAGGAGTAGTTATCAAGTACAACGAACCACCTGAAGCTAGAATCCCAAAGCGGAAATGGAGACTGTATCCGTTTAAAGGAGAAGAAGCTCTAAAGGTTTGAAGCTCGTTGAGAAGTCAAGTTCTAATCCTTTGTTTTCAGATTTTGCATTTGCATCGGCAAAGCGCTTATCTTCTGGGGCGCTTGAGACGGATTGCAGATATCGCTATAGACCATCCTTCTTGCTCCAAACAGCATGCAGTTTTTCAATTCAGGCAGGAACAATTTTCTTCCAATTATTTTAGATATTTAAAAAATTATTTTGTGATAATTTTAGAGTGATTGAGAAAGATGTAGATGGAGTGATGAAAAGAGTCATCCGTCCTTACATCATCGATCTCAATTCAGGGAATGGAACATTTGTTAATGGAGAAAAAATTCAGCCTCAAAGGTCGGAAAATATTCCATCATTTAAGTAGAGGGTCTTGAAACTCTGTTTTTTATCTCGAAGTTTTTATTTGTTTGCAGATTTGTTGAACTGAAAGAACGAGATGTCATTAAATTTGGTTTAAGCACCAGGGATTATGTCCTGCTTCATGATAAGAGTGATACGAGTGAAGTTGTTGCTGAAGATGATGATGAAGATGTGGAAAGCAAGTGATTGAAAGCATCGGGAGTGGATCTCTTCTTTGTTTCGCTCATTGTTATTATTTTTGGATTTTATTAAATATTCAATTTACATTTCCTCAGTTGGTTTATTCTTGTAGAAGTTTAGTCAGATTAATTCTCATGAAAGAAACACTTTGATTCAAATATCTTTATTTTAATATACTGTTAAGGTGAAGCGCGAATGTCTGTAAATTAATGAAGATCAAATTCGATTTGTTTTAAAGAAGAGAAGAAGCTTCGGCTAATAAGAAGGCACCTTACAAGTTGGATGCTAGTACAAAGAAGTTGAAATTTACACAAGTTGAAAAACAAACGATTTTTATGTAGAGATTTACTTATTAAAGATACGAAACGTAGAATGCTAAATATTAATGACAAAGTTGAAACTTCTGCGAGAAAATCCAAAAATATGATAAATTGGTCACTAAATATGATCAAAGAAATTTAATTGACAATAGCAGGTGGTGTTTGTGGTAGAATGGAAGTAAAAAAAGTTCGAATAAAACACCAAACAGTCGCAATGCGCGAAGGTGGGGATCTGGGCAAGTCGTCAGCCTGAAATATTTGTAAGTAGCAATTGTAGGTTGGTGTGAAGAAAACTCACTTGTTCAGCAGCAGCAGCAGCAGATTGTGCGGCAGGATCGTTTTCATTTGATTCATTTTGTCTACGAGCAGGTGTAGGATGATTAACTCTTCTTTGTACTGCAAAAAATCCACGCTGATATCTGTAACGAGTAAATACTTACAAAAAAATATCGAAAAGTTCTCAGTGTGATTGCTAATTGTTTGTAATATGTTCTGGAAACTTTTTAATTAATATTAAAGAGAAAAGAAGTTGACCCCATAAAAGATTATTCATGTGTTGAGGTAAATATCAATCTTAGGGATGACTAAAATTTAATGGTTTAAAAGAAAAGCAAATTGAAAATATCGACAAAAACTCACAAATAAATTAACAGTCCCAAAAAAAAGATGAAAAAAAATCTGGTTGCAGTTGAATAGAAGTAGATAAGACTGACAATCAAACCAATTCTAATGAAAGAAAATAGAAGATCTAGCCAATCACGGGCCTCAGCTTGAACTGCAGCTTCGTTTGGTACCTTAAATAATCAGTTTCTAAAAAGCTGAGAAGATTTATCAATAGAAGCTTACTGGAGCAGCTGGTGGGTTTTGTTCAGCTGCATCTGCAGGATTAGGGACTTGTTGGTTGCGTCTTTCAACCGTCTGTCTTCCATTTACACTGAAAGATTTAGAAGACATTTATGAGATGTTTATTATAAAAAAATGATTACAAAGTATTTATCAATTTTGTTATTGAGCTCGTGTTTAAATTAAAAGTGAACTGAAATCTTTTTTAATAGACTTACTATCTCATGTAATTTTCCATATTAGTTTGGTACTGATACCATGCTTGTTGGTACTGTTGGTAAGTAAGGTTTTGAGGTTGTGCATAAATATTACTCCAATTTTGCTCATACTGTGGTCGTGTTGTAGGATTCAAAACTTGTTGGCCATGACTGTTAATCAAGTTTTTAAATAAAGAAATTAATTATAATAGTTGAAGGAGACTTTAAAGTTGTTGAAGTTGTTACACTAGCAGATGTTGGAGATTGAGAAGTGATACGATGTCTCAGTACATTCTCAGCTCCGTTCTCTTTTGTACTTGTACTTGCTTTCTAATTAAAAAAAAATAGATAAGAGTAACTTAAATAGGTACTTCGTTGACAAAAAATTTTTTTACAAACTTTAATCACTTCCCGGTTACAATCTAACACAGGTCATCTTTTAATGAGTTGTTACTTACATCTGAAGACTTTTTTTCATATGCTGCGATGCTTAGGACCAAATGAATTACAGGCGTGTCTTCGGAAGTCTACAAGCAGAACAAAACAACTTTAATGACTTCATAAGATAATCATTTAAGATGCAACCAAAATTTGAACAACAAATTGTCTAAAGCTGTTAAAAGATTTTAGGATAAGTTAAACCTGATCATCAAAAAGATTATTTTGATTAGCAGTTGAAACTTGTACATATATACTTTAATATTTATCATTACCAACCATAAGATTAACTGAAATCATTTTAATTGATTATTTGATTGATATCAGTAGGTGACATAAATCCATGTTTTAAAACAAAAAAATTTTTGGCATTTAACTAAAGGTTAACAACTTTTTCTTCTTCTTTGCCTATCTTAAATATTTTCATTTTTCTTTCACTGTATAAGCTGCTAATTCAGTTATTTATAAATTTAATGTTAAATATAAAAATCTTGACATTTTTACCTAAAAATATCTACTTCAGAACTATTAACTCATAACTCCTACATAAATAAAAAACAAACATCTAAAATATTAAAGATTGGTGAAAAATTATAGAGCAAAATAGAAGATACATAAAAATAAACATAAGTTTTAAGTTGATATAATAAGAACCATTTCTTTAGATCTAAATTTTATTTTTCAATTATTCACCTTAATCAAATTCATCAAAATTTCTTCTTTCATTATCTTTCCTTGAAAAATTAAACGTTGGTCTTTCACATCCTATATATTAAAGATCTTTTTAAGTTGTTTTTACAAAGGAATTTATAAAAAATATAATTTAATAAAACAACAAATAAATTCTAATTTCTTCAAATTATCTTCGGAAATACTTCGACTAGTTTTGTTTAATAACAACTTACTGGTGTGGCTATATGTTTTTCTTTAATTTGTTTTTTAATTTGTTCAACATTCCAACTAGATGAACAATAAATTAGATGATCTTTATAACCAGATGATCTAATGATGATTCTGAATGTTTGTTCATCCATTTTAAGGATATTATATGAAAATTCAAACTATAAAGATATTATATGAAGATATTAGCAATTTAATTTTGAAGATTATTTTAATAAATAAAATAATTAACAAATTCATAACTATATTATTATTGAAATAAGTGGATTTTAATAATAATATAAAAATTAGTTTAATAAATATAAATTAGTTTAGATATTATAGATAATTAGTAGCTAAAAGACGATTTATATTTTATTAAGACTACTAAAATTAAACACAAAGAAATATTTAACTCATTTTTTAAATGAGGGTTTAAACAGATATTCCAAATTATAAATTCATTTTAAACACAGAAATAAACTTAAATTTATCAAAATACAGTTTTATAAATTTTCTTGATCTTAAAAACTTTGAGATGAGACCAATCAAATAATTTGATTTTTAAACTTGAAGTAATTTTAAGAATATTTTTGTAGACAATTCACAAACTTTATTATAAAAACTTTAATATCAAGTTAAAATTATTTAAATGAAAAAATATTTATTGAAACTACGTAAACAATATATTCTTTATTTTTATTCAATATTTAATATCAAATTGAAAACATTGTTGAAAAAAGAATACTAAACAAAAATTTATATCAATGTATTAAATCTGGAGTAATCTTGCTTCTTCAAGTAAACTTGAGATCCTAAACTAATATTCAACCTAAAAGTCTTAGAGCTTAAAGGTATGAATCTTCAACAACTGTTAACCAAACAAAAATATAAATACTTGAGGAACTTCAAAATTAAAATAAACACAAAATATACGAAAACAAAATAATAATATTATCACGCGATAAGATACACGTCACCTTAAACAATTTCATGCTTCAGCAGTTTGAATTATTATTTTTTTATGTTATCTTTCAAATGATGACATTAAAAAGTATTAATTATTTTAAAAATATGAATTAATTTTAAAGTAATATTAAATACTGTTTGAAAAGTTTGATTTTAAAACTCTTTAATTGCGAATCAAGAGTTCTTAGCGATTGAAAAATTTAATTAGGTAACTGAATATAATGGTGCTTTCAGTTTCGGATTATACACACTTTATTATAAAGAGCAGAATTTTTAAAAGGGAGACATTTATTAATATATTATCTCGAACTAATTCCTAGCGCTGTTAGTCATGAAGTTATAAAATGTAAGATGACTGACTAATTGAACGAGTTTTTGTTTTATATATGTTCCGTTCAAATTGAAAATATTTTGAGTTGTAAATATAGTTAAAATTCTTAAATCACTTTTACAAACTTGCAAATTAAAAACTGAACCTTTGTGAGTGGAAAACAAAGAAATTTGAAGTTATGAAATGAGGGTATGGTCTAGGGTTCTCAAATACGGCCCGTAACAACCCTTAATGGCGTTTGCATAGACTTTTTTAAGATTTAAAAAAATTGTCAATCTTCAAAAAAAATTTAACAGGTTTTCAAAGGAAAAAAAAGTTATCTCGTTTATTTCACTACTTTTATCCGTAAAAAATGATGAAACAAAATGGTTAGTAGAACATGATTAAAACACGATTGCATAAGCTCGGAAAGTGAGTTTTGATCGTGTTATTTGAAATTTAGTAACCTTTAATTATATGATTGTGCTTGTAACAAACTGCTTACAGTTAGTTAATTATCTTAAATTTATTTACTTATAAAAAATATAAAATAAAATATCGTAAAAAATTTATAAACTAAGACCTAGACGTTTTTCTGCTTGCTTCATGTACACTTCTTATTCCTTCATTCTGTTTATTATAAAATAGATCTCAATGCTATATACCTAGTGTAATTAGGCACCTTTTAGCAGAAACAGGTTTGGCAGTGTTACATTTGTTAAGCAAACATGAAATAAATGCATTTCTATGCAACAACATATGTTCTTATAAAAAATATTAGCACACATAGTTGACATTATGATGCATATTTCAATATATTTGTACATGAAAAAATAGAAAGATATCGCAGTGCTCTTTACTCCGAAAAAAAGAATAATAGAGAAAATAGTCGTTATCAAGGAAAAGGAAAAAATAATAAATAATTTGTATAGTTCCATTTTACAGAGTTTTGTTTTGACAACAATTTTGGAGCACATTCAGCATAGTCGTACACAGCTAAAGCATGCCATTATTGTATTATCATTGGTATTATGTGATCTTTTTTTCTCAAAAATTATAGCGTCTAAATGCCAGTCAACACCCAATTAACAATATACCATATATTAATAATATACATATTAACCATATAAATTTTATGCAACTAGGCTCATGCAACTTCAACAATTAAAAATGAATAAGAAGAACGATTCAAAAACAGTTATTTAAAGCAAAGAAATATGAAAATGGAAGTATTTTATGGAAGTAAAGATTTGGTTAGGAGCCGATGCGAAGTTTTGCGGGTGATATCAAACAGTGAAAGTGAGCAACAAGAAGGTGGTTAGGAAGTTGCAAGTTCAATTCAGCATTAAAAATTTATGTGTATTGTTCACAAGAAAGCTATCTTTTGAATTACAGCACTTTGAATTTTTCCTGGTATTTGTATTATATATATTATTATCATTATATTATTACAAGAAAAAAATAGACTATGTCATGAGTTATATAGCGCAGTAACTGGTTGTTAAAAAAACTACTCCATTGAAAAATAAAATTTGTCTATAAAAGTACACTTTATAACTCTATCAAATCATCGAACAAAGATATCTTTTGAGACTTATCAAAGGATTATAAAAGCTTTTTTTACAAATAGAAAAATTGTATAGATTATATGGACTGTTTTGTACCGTCAATAGAATCGTTTGTTAAATTTATGATGGTAGAAGATATAGTTTCTGATCTTAGTCAGTTGGAATTGCTATATATGCAAATATTATATGGATGAAACAATTGAAGATATATGTAATGATAATGAATCTTTTATATATAGCCTTATTCAAATTATTAAGGCGACAAACAACAACGTCAAGTATACTAACAATACGCGATACCCACAACCAGCCTATACCGATGGTTACCGACTGACAACTGCCTATACAATAATGACGTTTAAGACATTTACGTTAGCGACAAGATACTTTACTCTTATAAATTTCCCATATAACACATTCCTTGAAGGATGAGTCATTATCACTTACATACAATATTGCAACTTAATTAAACAAAGATAAACCATTACTTTTGAAATGCTTAATTTTATATTTTGAAATTTGATTCAAAGCAATTTCTACAGAAAACAAATGGTCAAACGCTTTTTAAGTCTTCATTTTTGATACCTATGCATATAAAAATGCATGTTGCTGTTGTAAGCAAAACTCTTAGTTATTAAAATAGTAAAACCGATAAAACATTCCTAAACTTTTTACATGTAATTTTAATTAAACCCAATTTCTACGTAAAAGTCGTTGACAGTAAAATTTTATAAACAATCGAAGCACTAAATGACTTTATTTACAATCAGCAAATATTTTAGCTGCAATTCAATAAAGTTTATTTTAGATGTTGTCATCTATTTACACACATTCGTCATTTTATCGAATAATAATTAATTGGTCAAGGTCATAGTATTATTTGGTATAAAACACCATAAAACACATAAAAATAAATTAATTTTGTTTCTCTAAGCTGGTGATAATATTTGGATGATCAAAGCTGTAGATTCTAGAAATTTTATTTGAGAACAAATCAGAAAAAATACAAAATCTTTGGGATTGAGTTAGAAAATTTATCAGTTTTGCATTGAAAGCTTTTTTATCAAATAATCGTCAAGTTCAGAAAATTATTTCTCAGTTTTAAACTTAAATTAAGTAGTTGGAAAGCTTTAATACTTTTGCTTTTAGCATATATTACGTTAATATCGATATTGTAATAAAAGTTAGTATACATCAAGATAACTATAAATCCTTTTTCTAGAGACATTTTTTTGACAGTCAGTGACAATTATTTACTGATAGATATTTCTTTTCATATAAAACAATGTAAAAGCTTGATTAGAAGAACAATATTTTAACATTAAGACTGAAATTAGATCAAACAAACATATATTTAGCTTAGACTACTGATTTGACATCGTTAAAAGTAATTCTAAGCTTTAAACAAATATTTAAACAAGTTTATTCTCTGACACGATTAAAAAAGTAATAATTTAAACTTTATTGTTTTTATAAAAAGTTCAACTTTCAATAAAATTTATTTTGTAATTATTTGCTTGATACTTAAAGGATGGAGTACCCAACTAAAACACCAATGACTGGTAACTCAAACTTTATGGAAGTAAGCTGAAATTAGTTTCGAAAAAACTGAATTATAAATTTATTTCTCAACAGGTTCCTCCCCCCTACCAGCCAACACGACCGGCAAACCAACCCATTCCTCATCCCCCCCATCAAATACCTACTGGAAATGTCTCAACACACATAATAAGAACTGAAGTGGTACATGAACCAACTTCATGTATGACTTGTACAGTTCCATCCTTGCCAAAAGGATTGGCTCTAACGTTTTGTATAATGAACTGCATTATACCAGGATGGGGTACGACAATTGGTTTAAAAAACTAGAAATATAAACAGTAAAGTTTGGTTATATTGGTTTCATTATCTGTCCACTTAAACTCTTCTCAAGTTAGATTACATTTTTCACAGGAGCAATAGCTTCAGCTTTCTTTTCGTGTTGCTATAAGCAACATCCAGAAGATGAAGCCCCACCCTGTGCAAAGTGTAATAGTTGCTGTGGAACGTTTTCTTTTGGACTTCTTCAGTTTTTAACCACTCCATGTTTTCTGATTGGTTGGATTTGGAGTGTTTTGTGGGGCTTACAGCTGCTAAGATCTTCTGGTTAATTGAATAAACAAATGTAATGTGACATCTTTACTATAAATTTATGTTTTTTAGAACGAAACATCAGCAAAACTACGACAATTTCAACTACTGAAATAACTGCAGGCTCTGGTAGTTACGTTTCTGCTTTTCCGACTTCAAATCTTACTGAAAATGAACTTCCCTCTAATGTAGAAATCAGGAATTGATAAATTTTCAAAAAAAACTTTCTCAGTAAATATTATTTGTACTTTACTTTGAAACCATTTCCAAAATGTAAATGTCAAAAACTGTTGTAACTTTAATAAGATGTTAAAATTTGATTTACTTTCTTTTCTGCGAGTTTTATTTATATTATCATCAGTTATTCTTACTTGCAAAATATGATTTTCATGTGTTTTTTCAATCCTAAAATTAATGTTCAACAAGAACATATCTCAAATGGAAAAAAGGTTACAATTTTATTATCGTTAAATTACTAATGAAAAAACAGTTTTGTGTAAAGATATAATTAAAGAAAGTTGAAAACTTTTTTATACTGTATTTGTTATTTTTAAATATTACAATCGATAAATACTAAATAATTTGAAGTTGATTCTGCTCCAGAAGTGGAAGCTATAGACTTGAAAAATTTCTAAATTAAAAAATATCAAACATTTTTGGAAGTTACTTCAGCAAAAGTATCAAACATTTTATTAATTCTGCGAAGAAGAATTTGAATTATAAATTTGAAATTTTTTTTTCAACGACTTTATACCGTTTAATTTTAATCTTTAAGTTTCAAACTTTAGAAAACTATTTGAACATAACCAATTTATTATTTTGTATGCCTAAAATTATTGTTACATTAAAATAACTAAACTTTTACAGAAATCATTATAAGAATCAAATTCAACTAAAAATGAATTTTAAATGTAGAAAAAAATCATTTAATTATTATAAACCTTTGATGAATAACTTTATACTCAAAGAATTGAATAATAATAACTGTTTAACAAACGTGTTTAAGTAAGTTAACAAAGCTTTATAATAATCTATAAATAACATATTATTTAGATCAGTTTACAAAAGATGATGAAACTAAGTCATTGTTCATAATTTTATTAAAGAAAACAGAAACCACTCTTAAGTTTTCGTGACAAAACTCAAACACAAAATATTAATCAAAAACCATTAAGTGTGATATCATTTAACAAACTAGAAAATAGTATTTGCGTAATCAAAACATCCATTACTTTAATCAAATCAGATTTGTGATAAATTAAAACTTCAGTTTATGTAGAAGACAAACTTTAAAGCTGCAATTTCGATTACAGAATTATTGCCAATTCTAGTTGATCTTCCTTTTGAAAGAGCTTTTCCATCCACATATATAACTTTTTTACCAGTATTTGTAATATCAAATAAACCATTCGAAGATGTTTTTATTTGGCCTTGTTTTCTTGAAATTTTGTTGGTAGGACCTTCTAAAGACAAATCAATATCAACAGACTCTTGTATTGTGCTTCTACCAAATGTAATCTCATCAGTCTGCATCAAATATCGAACTCTTCTACCTTGTAGAATCGCTATCACGTTTTTATCAGTTTTTTCTAATGATAAGCCAGCAAGTTTCATGATCTTTTGAGATTTTTCAAAATCTCTTTCAGCTTGATGTAATTCCACAAGAAAATGTTGATAAGAGATTTTATGCTCATTTATTTTTCTTTCTGAACTTTTTTCCACTTTCGACTCTATATGACTTGATCTTGCTTCTGATTCAATATCTGATAGACTAACTTCACAGCTAACAGACTGATCGCACAGAAGATGAAAATGCTTCATTAACTTCCAGTGCTCAATGATTCTTCCGGCAGATCTTGAAAAATGAAAAACTGAATTCTTTTCAAGCAAAATCTGAAAAAATTCAATATTGTTGTCGCTATGGCTGGGAATACTTTTCAAAATGTCTTCCTCTTCATCTGAAAATAAGGTTTTCTTATTACAATCATCAACAACTGATGGAGGTAATCTTGAAATTGCATTTTGAGAATCAGATGATATAACTTTATTATATAATAAAGAATGCCAGCGTTGTTCTATTTCAATCTTTGTAAAATAAGATGAAAACAGAACAGCTTGATGTACTATAGAGATATTCTTAACATGTTCAATATTATTTATCAACATCAAATCATCAGTAGCACTCCATTTTTCAACATCAGCTGAACAGTTTTGATTTTCATCAAGATTTATTTTAGTTTGAAACACTTTAGATGTTTCATCCTTGTTAACATAAGACGAGTTTTCTTTATTTTTTATAACTTTAGTAGCTTTTGGATAACAAACATCATCTCTAAAATCATCTGTCTCATTCATTTTTCAATTGATTTATAATCCTATATACAAAACTGTTTTTAAAAACTTCTCTTAATAAATATTAGAAAGTATAAACTAATTTACTAATTATAAATATTTATAATTTCAGTTAAACTTATTTTAATCTAAATAAAAATTAAAAATTTGTTTAAAATAGTATGGGTCAAAAAAAAAAAAAATTATAATTAAATTAGGTAAACAAAAATGACTTGTCACTTTTATTCCTACTTAATAAATAAAATGTTTTCAAGTTATTTAAAGAAATTTATATTAGAAATGATTATTTTCTTTAGTTGATATATAAATAAACACATTTAATTTCACCTCTATCTAATATATCTCAAACAATTTCTACAAATATAGTTTACATAATACATTTTAATTAAGTAACTTTATAGTTTTTATTGAAATTATAATTTATAAGTTAATTAAAGTATAATTCTTCAGTTAAATGTCTTAAACCAAAGCTTAAAACTATTATTTTTGAAGCCAGATGGCTGAAACAAATTACAAAAAAACTTATAAATAGTTAAATCACCCCTGAAATAACCATTTTTAATTAAAATAAATATATTTTATTATTTTAATATCAAACTATAAATTAAAATAGTAATTTATCAAGATAGAAATCAGATACATATTAATAACTTAATTTTGTAAGAATTATATATCTAATAATGCAAAAATAAATAATATAAAATCTATGTTTTTAAGTTTATACAACATTTAAATTATTATAAATTTATAAGCCCTTAAAACAAAACTGATCATTATAAATCTCAAAAACTCTTTTAAATAATTTTTTAGTCTCTATTTCTTCATTTCAAAATGTTAAATAAAATTATCATCTTAATGAAAAAAAAGCCATTTTAAAGAAATTTAATATTTATTGAAATGTTTCATTGTTATAAACAATTTATTATTCTAAAATAAAGTTTTTAATCATTAATTTCAAATTTATAAGAAAATATTCTAAAATCAAGTAAATAAAATTCTGCTTATAAAATATATCAGATGTAAATTACGTTTAGTTACAATACTATTTGATACAATTTTACTTTACTATAAATCATTATTAATAATAATGAACAATATTTTAAATTCTAGAAAATATTTTAAATGATTGATTTATGTGTATAATTAATTTATAGTTAAATAAAGTATAATAAGCAAAAAACAAAAATTTAATAAGTTAAAAGCTGATAGTTCGAAGAAATATAATTGATTCAAGATTGATAATAATATTAAAATTTTTACTATAAAATTAAATATTTAAATTCCCCTAAACTTGAAATTAGTATTTTATTTAATGATCTAGTTTTAGTTACTTAAACACTCCTTTTGAGTTTTGAATATCTGAGATTATGTCTCGAAAAAAAGACTCACAAATGTAAAGTTAATTAATTTTAATGTACTTTGATTTTTTATTCCATTATTTTGTTGAAGATTTCAAACTTTAATTTTGTTCATAATTGCTAAATACTTTATATTTTCTTTATATGAGTCATAAATACCTTGATAACGGCAATTTTTGATTTGTTTTGATCTGTAAATATTTAATAACAACACTTTTTTTGAACAAAGACTAAGTATGTTGCAGCGCACTATATGTAACAAGGAAGTTCTAAATTAACATCTACCATTAAAAAACATTTAACAAACGAAAGAACTGAATTGATCAACGTCTTTTTCATTCTGTGAGTTTCTTGAATAACTACCCATGATGAATAGAATGATGCTTACACAGTTTACCCTTAATCAGTCACAAAAGAATACTGATCAGTATATTTTCAAAAATATATCGATATTGCACAGCATTAATTTATTCCGTATCAGCTTACATAGACTGTATTTATATTCATAATTGCTGAGCTATCAATCAATACTGAACAGTATTTATTGAAAATTTGCTTGAAATCGAGTGAATCATATGTTAAGTATTTGTGAAAAGCATAAAAAGTGCATTTCGTTTCTCTTAATTCTTTTTCCTTACGCAAAGCTTGGTTAGTTGACTGGGGGAATCCATGCTGTTTAGGGGATGGTTGATGGAATTATTGAAATGTAAACAAAAATTTACAAATTGCACAAAAAAGAATTCAAATAAGTAAGTAGAAATTTAAGACAAATTTGTCTTTAATCAAGAGGCAATCATAAACAAAAGAATCAATACTTAGAAAAGCATGTAAGAAGTGAAAATCTAACTACGCAGAATAATAAAGTATTTAAATATTTCTCTCTTGAAATTGAAAAAAGCTAAAATATTTAACTTAAAAGTAAAAGGTTGTTGAAACTGATTGATATAATCATCAACAAGGAAATGATATCTTCTCTAGTTTAAAGTTATTGTGCAATATTTAAGTGCTCTTTTTTAGAAACGTGATCTTGTACAAATTAAAACAATAAAAGAAGTCAACATTAAAAATCATGTTATTAATACAAATTATTTCATCTATATTTACTGATGTTGATGACTTCTAAGTATACACTTCTAAGCAGTTTGATGTAAAATCAGCGTTTTAAGAAACTAAATATCAATTTTTTAATTGTTTTTTACTGTGTAACAGCTTCGTATACTTTTTAAAACATTAAGTTTAAAATTTGTTATCTATATTTAAAAGCTGTATGGTTTCGAGAACTGATCTTTAATAAAGTTTCAAACAAAATTAAACTTGAGTTTATTTGAGGCAAAAAATGGAATTCATTTTCATTGGGACTATATGTTTAGGGACTATTTTTTTCACATTTTTACTAAAAGTTGTCCTTCAGTTCACCCGAAATGCTTACAAATTGTCAAAAATTCCAATATTATTTTATCCAATAACACGACATGGTCTATCTGTTCCTTCAGACACAACTTCATTTTTGAGATTTTTTGAAGAGAAAACCTTAGAAGCTATAAGACGTAAAGAAAAAATGGCACTTTATTGGAATGGATTTGTACCATCTGTAATGCTTTTTCACCCAGAATCTGCTGAAGCATATTTGAAAAATAAAACAAACCTCAACAAATCAGTTATTTATAAAATATTACGACTCTGGGGGACAACAGGATTAGCATTATCAGATAAGCAGAAATGGCAGCAGCGAAGAAAGCTAATAGCACCGAGTTTTCATCAAAATGTTTTGATTGGTTTTTTACAAATTATAAATGATCATGCAAGCTTTTTAGTGAATAACCTTGAAACAATGGTATCGAATAATTGTAAAATTGATATAATTAAACAGCTAAAACGTTGTGCTCTTACTATACTCTGTGAAACTCTTATGGGGTGTAAAATAAACGATCAAACTAAAGAAAATGAAGAGTACCTAAATGCAATTCACAAGTAAGCTTTGAAGTTTTCTATAAAAACTATTTAAGCTTTTAAATAGTTGATAACGATTATAAAAAAATTCTAAGGCTGGATTTTTCAACTAAGTTTATATTTATATTTTTAGAATGGAAGAGATCTCTCATGTCCGATTCTCCAATCCGTTATTATTTAATGACTTTATTTGTAATTTGACAGATACTGGCGATCAACAAAGAAAAGCCATAAAAGTCTTAAGGGACTTCACTGCCAAAATAATAGAAAAAAAGATAAATAGTCAGAAATCTACCACTGAAAATATAAACCAGGCAAGAAAAAAAGCGTTATTAGACATGCTAGTCAGTGTTAAAACTGAAGACGGAAAAAAGCTTTCTGTAAGAGATATACAAGAAGAAGTAGACAATTTTATGTTTGCAGGACATGATACTAGTGCAAGCACTTTGAATTGGGCCATTTACTTGCTTGGAAGATACCCAGATAAACAACAAAAACTTCATAACGAACTTGATGCTATTTTTGATGATGATAAAAGCTGTGATGTCACAAATGATCATTTGAAAGAGTTAGTTTACCTTGATTTGGTGATTAAAGAAGTCTTGAGATTATACTCACCCTCGGTGTTTATCGGTCGAAAAACTGATGAAAAAGTTATTTCAGATGGAATAGAGATACCCGAAGGATGTGATATTACAATATTTAGCTATATTATTCAAAGGCATCCAGATATATGGAATGAACCAAACAAATTCATACCCGAAAGATTTGATGTTGAAAACCACTTATACAAAGAGCGGTCTCCTTATGCCTACTTACCTTTCTCAGCAGGACCTCGCAATTGTATTGGACAACGTTTTGCTTTACAAGAATTAAAAATAATTTTGGCCAAATTCTTCCGCCAATTTTCGGTAGTTTCATTAGACGAAGAAAAAGATTTAAAAGTTATGTGTTGCATTGTATTAGAAACATGTAAATCTCCCAATATAGTTTTGACGAATAGATAATGACAAGTTATCTTATGTATTCTTTTATAATGTGTACATTTTTATTATATTTGTGTAATTTTTGAAAAACCTAAAAAACCTTTGAAAACTCTTTTTGAAAATCAAAAACTTTTTGTTTGATTCAAACTCTGTTTGTTATTTAAGTACTGCTACTTTACTCAGTTATTTATATTCTAGTGAAAGTTTATTGTATTTGGTAAAAACATAATATATAAAACGCAAGCACCGTGCATTATTTAGTGTAAATAAACTCATTATAATAAAACTGCCTTGACTAGTTTTGAGTTTTTGGTAAAGTACTACAGTTGTTTTACCTTATTCATTAAATTTTACTAGTTTTACGTAATTATTTATTATTTAGATTTATTCAATTTGTACTTTGAACATCATAAAAGGATTCAAGAAAGTACTTACTGTAATTTAAGTTTCCTTGTTAATTACCCATGACATTCTTGTTATATAATTAAATTTCTACATAGCTTCTAAAATTAACATTCTGTACATTGTTAGATTTCTTTTTTTAACAATTATTTACTGTACTTAAAAGTCATCCAGTTAGTTGGCTGTACAATAAAGAAAATAGACTATAGTTTAGGACGGCCTCTTTTTAAAACTGGTGTTGCTTGAATTCATTTTTTTTCTATTTAGCTATTTACTAAATCTTTAATCATAAAAAGCTGTTCAACTATGTATAAGAACTAAGATATTTGTAAACAGTAGCTGCAACCATTTATAAGAAGTTATAATAGAACAAAGCTTCCTTAAAGAGTTATTATCATTACAGTTTAGCAGTTCTTTCATTGACAGCTTAAACATATAGTCAAACGTGTAACTACATTTTCTGCATTATTTCTCTAATATAAATTGGTGAAATATGCCCTAAATAAATATTTTTTTCGTGCTTGTTATAAAACTATGTTATAAATTTGAATAAGGGAATTTAAGCCAGCAGATGAAAAAGTTTTAAGACTACCATAAAATTAAGTTCCAATAAGAGGCACTGCAGTGAGTAAATAGATTCTTAATTGCATTGGTCAACCGGCCATAGATCTTGATTCCAAACACTCTAAACATGTACTTGGACATCAAATTTGCAGATTTGCAAATTTGCAAATTTATTTTTATTTTATTCATTTATTACAATAAACGCGAAGGAGAGTGCCTGGAAAGAGCACCTTTCGTTAACACGCAATCTCACAAATAATATCTATTGAGTTTAACTTAAGCTTGAACAACACGAGTGATTCTGACATGACAATGTCTGATAGTAGCTGATTCCATGTACTAATTGTGTGGTATGAGAAAAAATTGCTTTGATTAACGTACCAGGTGATATAGGCTTATTAAGATGTAATGTGTGACGTCTGAGCTGATATAACTTGAGGGAAGGACTAATTGAAATGAAAGCATCGAGTTGAAGGTCGACTAAATCGTAAATAATTTTGAAAATAAGAATTAAGTTACATTTAATACGTAGAATTTCACAAATTATGTAAATTTAAGGAGCTAAGACGATGTTTATAACTATCGTATTTAATATTTAGTTATTGTTATTTGTATAATTACAATTTTAAGAAAACAAGATTAGAGAGCATCAAATTAAGAATCATTCCCACCCGAGAACATTTGTATAGAATTTATTAACACATTGATACTTAAATTATATAAATGTGAGAAGATATCTCTCAAAATAACCAGCAACTAGTAAAATTTTTGTTAAAGGTTGTTTTGATAAAGCTACTTAATTAAGTTAATTAACTAAATAGATAAATAATTGTTTTGTTTTCAAATCTATGAAAAAAGCTGTATTTTTATGCTGAAATAAGTAGTTTCTCAATTTATTAATTATTTTAAAAAGGGATAAATTTAAATCTATTTTAACCTTTACCAAACAGCACATGTTTAAATATTAGTTAATGAGCGGTAGTTTTTGAAATCGTTCAAATTTGTTAGCTACTTGTGTTTTATCTTACTATTTTCAAATGTGTTTGATTATGAATAAAATTTTCTTAGATTAGTGATTTTATTTATAGCTTTCTTATTAATTATATAGTTTATATTACAGTTTATTGCTTTAAGATGTATATTTAAACTACATAAAAAGTTTTTCTAAGGTTTGTCTAATGGTACAAACTTTTTTTTATATAATAATGATTCTGTTCTAGTCATAAATTTTTTTTAAGTTCATTCTGCTCATTAATTTTCTTTTAAATATTTTTTACTTTTAAATAAGGTTTATAGTTATTCAATTTTTATGTCTAAAAGAAGTAACTTTATTTATTAAATGGTGTTAAAAGCAGTGAAATTGAATTTAAATGACATTTTAAAATATTATAAACAAATTATTTTAGTAACTAATTAATAAACTATTTTTAAATTAGATATTTTTTATGAATTTGGTTTTAATATGGATAGTTCTATATCTAATGAGAAACTTAAAATTGGCTTTGCAAATCTGAAAAGGTATAAAAAATTGTTTTATGGTATATTTCTAGTATATATTATAAATTTTATTTGTATTTAAAAGAGTCACCTGACAAAATTGTTAGTTTAAAAAGAAATATAAAAAAGTTATCAAAATATTTTAGTATGATCAAATGAATTATTGAAATAAAACTTGAAGTTATTAATTTCAGTGTATGAAATTTCAGCAAGTTTTTAATGATTTAAATTTAATTTTTATTAATATTTATAGAGAACATATTTCCTCTCCTTTACAAAGAAGAGAAGATAAGCCTAATGTGAAAGATCTAATTGCAAAAGCTAAGTTATTTGCTGCATCTGGGGATTTATGTGATTCTCTTCAACTATTTAAACAAGCTTATGAGCTTGATCCTAAAGAAAAGACACTAAAAAGAATTCAAAAGATTGAGGTGACTGATAAACACCATTTCTTTGATACTTGATAATATTTGAGTTAATTTTAAGTTAATTCGTCTACTAATCTAGAATTATAAAATATTTGGTTTGAAGTAATAAGTGTACTGGTTCAAAAAATGTTTAGTATAAAACTTGAGTAAAAATTGCTGTTTTATTCAACATCTTGGACTGTAAGAGCTTTCTAGTCATCAAAAATAACTGTTAACAAAACTTTTCACTGGTGTTGTGTTTGAGTTATTTCGGTTAAACAAAGAAGTAAGCTTTTCACTAAAGTTTAAATACTATCTCTATATTAATATACATTGAGTATATGGTACAGACTATTTAATTTGTGAAAACATTTTCTAGGATGTAATGAATGAATCAGTTCATGACTTTAAAGATATGAAAGTGAAGCAAGAATTTAATGATGAAGATCAAGAAAAGTTTGTTATCACTTCAGAATTATCAGCAAAACTTTACCCGCATCAGATCACTGGTATAAACTGGATGTATAGTTTGTATAAAAATGGGTTAAAAGGTGGAATTTTAGCAGATGATATGGGGTATTTCACCTAATTTGTTTATATTCCAATTTTTACTCATAAAAATATAAGCTGAAAACTATCTTACTTTAACTTTGCAATTTCAATCATTTTTTTTTTCTGTTTCATTATAAAATAATTTTCTAACTTTTGATTTGTTTAATTTTTCAGGCTTGGGAAAACAATACAAGTAATAGCATTTTTAGAGATAATGTTCTCCATCGAGCAAATTCGTCATGTGCTACTGGTTCTACCCGCTACTATCATTCCAAACTGGTGTAAAGAGCTTAAAAAATGGGGGCCCTCTTTAAAAGTTTTTTGTTTTACCGGAAACAACATATCACGAAGAAAGGTTTTTGATTTCATTTAATCAAAGGCAAGTTTTCATTCTCTTAAATGTAGAAACAATTAAGACTCGCCAAATCAAATGCTTCTGTTTGCATCACTACTTATGGCTTATGTTGTGGGCATAAAGATGAGTTAAGCGAAAACTTATATGGACATATTTTTAAATGGGATTATATTATATTGGATGAAGGCCATAAAATTAAAAATCCTTCCAGAACAACTAAAAGCATGCATGCGTTACCTGCTCGTAACAGAATTATTATGACAGGTGAGTGAACTTTGATTTCTCTATTTTATAATTTCAGTTTATATAAATTTTAGGAACCCCTGTTCAAAATAAGTTGAGAGATTTATGGGCTTTATTAGACTGGACTTTAGAAGGAAGTTTGCTTGGAACTTTAACAACTTTTCAATCTAAGTATGAAAATCCTATAGAAAACTCTCGAAAAAAGGTAATTGTTTGGGTAATTAAACTAAAAGTTAGAAAAAATATCGAATTATTTGACAATATAAAAGCAAGTGAACATCTGCAGGGTTCTTCAATGTTTCAGCTTCGCCTGGGCCTCAAACTTTCTCAGAGTTTAAAAGAGTTGACAGACCCATACATACTACGACGAACTAAGGTAGGTTACGGATTACATTTTGAGATATACAGTATCTTATGAGATTTTGAAAAAGTTTTTTTTATTATTTCTCTAATCTTTGTAGGCTTCTGTAAAATTACAATCTGTTGGAAAACTTAAACATACTGAGTTTGTTGAACTGGGAAAGAAAAATGATTTTGTTATTTGGGTTGGTAAATTTGTTGTTAAAAAGTTCCATTAGTTTGTAGAATTTGTTTTCAATAAAACTGATTTTAAATGATAAATTATCTTTAAATGAAAGTTTTTAACCTTTTTTTTTCAGACTTTTCTTTCAGATACTCAGTATAAGATTTATAAAGATTTTTTGAGTTCAGACAGTGTGAAATCGATTCTTACATCTTTCCGTTCACCATTAGTTTATATAAACATCTTGAAAAAAATCTGTGATCACCCAAGGCTTTTATCAAATAGAGCTTGTGTCGATCTTAATCTTATAAAGTTTGTTCTTTTTAATTTTATTTTAACTCTTACAACCTTTATACGATTTTCCTAAAAGTATCTAAAAATATCTCGAGAGTTTTAAAAAGTTAAATTAAAATAATTGTTTATCAGTTATAAGTTGAAATTCAATTTGTTTGTAGATCTAGTGATATTGATGGTAAGTCTGACTTGGATCAGTGTGCAGCTAACCAAATTGATGATGTCTCTAGCCAAGATCTCTTAGAAGAATCAGGTTAGTCATCAGTTAATTGAGATGCTGTGATGCAATGTCTTGATCTCAGGCAAAGTTCAGTTTCTGATTAAACTCTTGAAATCAATGAAAGGAACCAACCATAGAACAGTTGTATTTTCTCAATCAAGAAAAGTTTTGAATATTATCCAAAAGATTTTAATTGAATATCAGATAAAGGTTTTTTTTTCGAAGATTTTTGAATAGAAATCTAAAATGATTTTTGTTTGCAGGTGATGCGAGTTGATGGTAGTATAAGAGATATGCAAGAGCGAGAAAAACGTGTCCAACTGTTTCAAAATGATCCTTCATACAACGTTTTTCTACTAACCATTCAGGTTAGTTTCTAGAAGGAGTTGTGAAAATCGGTTGATGCAATCTTACAGGTTGGCGGGGTTGGGTTGACATTAACTGGTGCTGACCGAGTGGTAATATTTGATCCATCCTGGAACCCTTCTGTTGATAATCAAGCTATTGATAGAATATATCGAATCGGGCAACAAAAGTTCGAACAACTTTTATAATATTTTGTTACATTAAACTTATGAGATAATTATGCCAAATAACTGATTTGTTTTGGCAGGGAGGTTATAGTCTATCGTCTCATCTCGTGTGGAACTGTCGAAGAAAAGATTTACCGACGACAAGTTTATAAAAGCTCAATTATTAAGCAAATGGTAGATAAGAAGAAAGACCCTTACAGGTGATAATGAAGGTGATAATATTCCAGATAGTTTTTATGTATTAGTTGTTTTTGACCTTCAACAATTATTTTTTTATATATTTAAAAACAAATTTTTTGCTTTTTGCAGATATTTCACTAAAACAGAATTAAGAGATCTATTCGAAATATCTGATCCTAAATCTTCAAAAACTCATTTACAGCTGCAAGAAACTCATGGGCACAAATACAACTGGTCAGATGAAGTTAAACATCATATTGAAGATTTAGGAGATCTGGGTGAGACTCCTTATCAACATCTATGTCTTTTCAGAGCTTTTTTCAACTTGAGTTATATCATCTAAAGTCTTCGATTGATTTTACAGATATTTTTGGAGTAAGTGATAATGGATTGTTGTTTACTGAAGCTGCTGATGATTTTGAAGAAGTGGAAGCAGATAATAAACTTACCCAAGATGTTCGAACAATTTTCACTTTAGTTTTTTACAATTTATGAGTAAAGATCACTGAAATTATCATCATTACTACTAAGCCGTTCAGATAAGTTCAGATAATAATTCATTTCTTCAGATTTTAACTGCTCAAAGAGCCCTTGAGATGGAATCTGATCAATTTGCTGGAAACACTTTGGGTAGATGGGGTGGAGGATTTGCCACCAAATCAAGTAAAACCAAGAAAAATTACCAAGAAAAAGGTGTTTAGTGTTTCCAAAATACTATTTTCTAAATGGTTCTTTGCAGAAATTTACAAAAGCGAAAACCTGGAAACTGATGACAGTCACAAAGTAGAGATAGAGACTTCAGTTCGTTTTCGTACTCAGTTGTAAGACTTCAATAAAATTAAGAGATCTTCTTTTCCAGATGGACAAGTCCTTATCAAAATCACAAGATAGTTTCTTGGATAATGGCGATATCGATAAAGTTTGTTTTTATTTTATTTCTTTTTTATTTTTGTTTAAATCTTTCAAATTATATAATATTTTGCCCCAAGTAAAATGAGATTTTGTCAAATTTTCAAGTCGACATCTAAAGACTCGTTCATCAATGATGCCGCTGATGAATCTCTTAATTCCACATCAGTTAAAGATCAATCTGATGCTGCTACTCAGGTTATTTATTGATTTGTGTCAAGTTAATAGTTGTATGATTTGCCATCTGCAACCTTCTATTAAATTTTAAAGATGAAATCATTTGATTATTTATAAATCACGTAGAGTGAAGTGATGAGTGATCTTGCTGATGAAGCTTCTGTTTTCGATGAAAGTTCTGTCGACAAACCAACTCAAACTAGTGCCACTGCAGGTGAAGCTTACTTATTGCACTTTTATGTTTATTTTAAATCTTATATAAATGTCATTTACGTTTTTAAATACCTCAGTAGAGATAAACTATATGAGGGTCTTACTGATTGTTGTATTCAGTTGGTAGGTATTGACTAATTTAAGTGCTGGCGACTATTAGAGTTTAATTCCAGCAAATATCTTCGAATAGTTTGTAGATCCATCATTATTAATCAAAACTCGTTTGGTATCCTGATATGTAAAACTTTTATGCCAGCCCTAGACTAAGGTTTGATTCATAAAAAATCCTCTTTTTGACAAACTTCTGACAAATTACAATAGTTAGCGGTTGAAGGTGCTGAAAATTCGCTTTTCCTGACTTGAAACTAGATAAAAGTTTACGTTTTTAATTTCCTACGACAAAACTTACATCTAAACACCAATTAGTAGAACCTAAAGCTAAGATCTCTACAAGATTTTTTACTAAACTATTCTGAGCAGCAAGCACATCGCCATATTTGCTTAGTAATTGCTTTTCTACTCCTCTTTCTGTCAGCAGATGAGGATTCAGAACCTTCATCTAAATTCTAGTCTTATTGCCTTGAAAGTTTCTAATGTACTGATTAATTTTATTGAAGTAGATTCTTGATGATTTATTTGAGATATCTGTTAAATTTGCCATAAAATTTGTCATTCAATATATTTTAATTCTAAAACAAAAGAACTTTTTTCTCTAATAATGAAAATGAGCCCTTTTTTTAACAAGTTTTTTTTTGTAGAAACCTCCGAGATCAAACTACTGGAAACTGATGACAGTCACAAAGTAGAGATAGAGACTTCAGTTCGTTTTCGTACTCAGTTGTAAGACTTCAATAAAATTAAGAGATCTTCTTTTCCAGATGGACAAGTCCTTATCAAAATCACAAGATAGTTTCCTGGATAATGGCGATATCGATAAAGTTTGTTTTTATTTTATTTCTTTTTTATTTTTGTTTAAATCTTTCAAATTATATAATATTTTGCCCCAAGTAAAATAAGATTTTGTCAAATTTTCAAGTCGACATCTAAAGACTCGTTCATCAATGATGCCGCTGATGAATCTCTTAATTCCACATCAGTTAAAGATCAATCTGATGCTGCTACTCAGGTTATTTATTGATTTGTGTCAAGTTAATAGTTGTATGATTTGCCATCTGCAACCAAAGATAATTTTTTTATCAAAAACTTAGTAAATATGTCAATAATATTTCTCCTTCTTTTAAGGATAATTCATCTTTCCACACTGCTTATGGCAGCTTTGAGGTAGTTTCTACATTCTAAATATAAAGTCTTTTAATTAATTGAAATTTTGAAATATTTTTGATTACCTTTTTTATTACAAATGTGATGCAGATGTTAAAAAGTCTCGAAGTTGGAGATGAAAGTAGTGGTGACGATATAACGGTTAGATATTTTTTTATCGTTTGATGAACAGATCTTGTTAACATCCTAAAAATTCGATTTTCTAAAAATTAGTTTGTTGTATTCAGGAAAATTCATTAATAGAGGTTAAAAGAAAGAAAAGAAAACGATTTGATTTGCTGTCAGATAGTGAAGACGGTTCACAAATTGATGACCTTGAATTGGTAATTTCTATTTTGTTATCTTTCTGAATTTCATATTCGATAAATGTTTTTAGAATTCTTCAAATAAACCAATCAAGCCGTCTCTGTCATTCGCAGATGATGTGGTCAGTTTTATTTCTTCAACATTTTTACAATCAAGTTTGAACTATTTAAGGATGTTTTGAAACTATTTAGATTGATGAAACGATACTATCAGATGATTTGACGAGTAGTTACTATGTTGCTGATTCAGACGAGGAAAATAACGCTCTTGCTTTTCTCCGTGATACAATTGCTTCTTCTGTAAACTTCTCTGCAAACCAAAGCAAAACAAGCCTGGGTAATTAGGTTTTTTATGACGATAAAAGCCTAAAAGTTTGAAATGTTTACAGCTAACCAAAGCATTGATCTACAAAATAATAGTTTGAACTATAAATCAATAGAATTGTTGAGTTCTGACGAAGAAGCTGATCAACAATCTTTTGATGTCTTTGACTCTTCTAAAAATGAAAATCATCTGTCTGATTCTGATCCTGACAATTTAGATTTATCCTTAACTAACTGATCTCTACTTGTATAAAATTTCGACAATTTGTGTCGCCAATTTTGATAAAAGCTCACCCAAGTTTGCTTCACCTGCAAATAAGGGTTTAATCAAATTAGTACATCTACTACTCACATAATGGTAGTAAATAAATGTCTCACATTTTTCCTCTATTATTACCATCTATCTGATAGATGCTGCTAAAGAATTGTCAATTTCATCAATATTAGAAAGCGAGACAACAATTGTAAATTTAATTAGTTTACAATCTTTTTATAAAGAGTTTTAAGAGAAATATTAAACATTAATTAACAGCAGGAAATGTAATCTTAAGTAATAAAGAGGTCTTAAAAAGTACTTTTTATAGAACCATTTTTGATAAATCACGGACTGATTGTTAAAGATGCTTTCAAAACTTTCATAGAAATAATATTTTGATTAATTTCTTTTATTTCAACGTTAAAAACATCTAAATGTAAAACTTTTTCTAATTGATTATTTTTATGACAAATAATTTCTGTTGAATTTTCCGCAGTTTGGTAAAAAGATCAATTTATAATATTTCGAAAAACTATTTTATTACTTTAGTTAAATTGTATACAAATTATATAACAAAAACTGAATATTTTCCAATGAAAGGTTTAGTTCAATGAGTTGAATATTTTCTACGAATTTCATTTAAATATGACCTATTTAAATGGAATTCTAGATCTATTAAGAAGTAATTTATTTGTTAATTTTTGTATCTTTTTACTGTTTTTTTGTTTGATGTTTTACTAACATCACCTCAACTATAGAATCCCAACAAACTCTAAACTTCTCAACGTATGTGTTTCCAACATCCAGAATCTAAAACGGATGATCCAATTCTCAATACAAACGAAGATTTTCAAACTTTTCATAATAAATATTTAATTGATTAAAAAATAAAGTTTAAGTATCTTCTGCTCATTGGCTTCATTAGTCACATACAAGTCTGTCAAAAGCACACAAATCAAAACTTTTTTATCGATGTTTCGTTCGGCGTATTGTTTATATATACTTCCCTTTCTCACATTTTCTATGATCTATCTTTTAATCTCGCATCATTGGTAATAAAAAATATTTAGGTTGAAAAATATCTGACTGCTAAAGTATTCTTTATCTACCAGAAATTCCAAGATATATCTTTTTTGAAAGGCCATCTCTGCCTTCGTTTTAAAGATACCTGCAAGCGCGATATGCAATCGATCAATACTGGCTCCTGGGAAGATATTGCAGCGGAGTGCTCCGATTGGCACTCTCTACTTCTTGTTCGATGTTTGAATCTAAACTATCCATACTAAATCAGTCTTACCTTTTGCAATTGTAAATGTTCTTTCATCGCCAACCAATCATTTTATAGTTTATTTTCTTTAGAATATTGCATATTAATAATATGTAAACTAAATGTGTTTTGTTTGATTAAAGTAGAAGTTTTTATAACACTGTCAGTCATTTGCTATAGTTTTAAGCGTTGAAAACAATTTTAATGCTGGATTAAACATACTTAGCAATAATAGAAACTGTTAAGTAGTAAAGTCGTCTATAAAGCTAAAGAATATTTTCTAATCCTACAAACTTACTTCAAAAACGTTATGTTTTGTTTTCGGCATAATTTTAATTTTAACATTATTAAAATATTTTTGTACACTTAGTTTGTGTACTTATAAATACTTAAGCATATTTTGATTAGTGTTTTGTACAAATATAGCAATATGCTGACAACTTTGATGGATTATTGGTCAAATTGTACAAGGATTTGGCAAACAAAGTTGGAGATAAGACCGCCAGAGTTTTGCTAAGAGACTTGGCTAAAAAATACGCTTAAATCAGGTGAATTGAAATATCACTTAGGTTATCAGTTTATATATTATTTTTAGTTTGTTAAATTTTTTAGTAAAACTGAAATCACTAATTAATAATTGTTTGTAAATTTATTTTGAACATTTTTAGTAACAACTTTGTTTGTCATTAACTATTATAACTTGCAATTCATATATAATAAATTTGAAATAAAGTAGAATCGGTAGTTTCATATAATCATATTTTATCGTGTTACTTTTAATAAATTTATTTTACTTTTCAGAACACAACTAACAACCAATCACCACAAACTTCTAACTTTAACAAACTTCCTATTAATTTAATATCAATTACAATAGTTTCTTGTTAATTAATCAATAAACGGTCTGAATAAATATTTTATGTTTGGTCTTATATAAATTTAGTAATAACTATTTGATACAGATTTAATATTTTTTAGTTAAACTCTCAAGATTTATATCTCAGTCTTAATTAAAAATTACAGTTTAAGATAAAAATTTTCTAAAATAGACTAATTGGTGAAATTATTAAGCAATTTAGAAAGTCTGATTCGATATAATGATAGAACAGTGTACAAAATCAAATACATTAACTTCATATATCTATGAAAACGGTTTTAAGTCTCAACTTTAACATTAAAATCCTAAATGAAAAAGCTTACAATTGATAGCTTAAAAAAGATCACTTTTAAATAACTGGTAGGTGAAGAACACATTGACAGTGCGATGTCAAACTGCTCATTCGATTTTAAAATAAAAAAGTTAAACTCTGAAAATTTTACTGTTGAATATTAGGTCACTTTTTGTTTTGAACCAAATTTATTTAATTGATTTAGTTGAGCAAACTTGTCATAATAAAATCGATCGCTTTGATAAATCGTTTATCTTCAATCTAATAGAAAATACTTTAATTACAATTAGTAGCAATTTATTTAGAAAAAATTCGAGCTGAATCAAGTACGTGTTTTAAATGAGGGAAAAGGTACATTATAGCCGGAAAAGTCATCTTCAGAAGGGGTCTTCCAAGAAACAGTCATAAATAAGATATAAATGCTGCAGATACAAGAAAAAAGTGTCTTGAAATGAATTTTGCAGAGTTAACAAACTGCAGCTTTCTCATCAAAGTAGAAACTTGTTAAATAATTTCTTTGTTAAATTATATCAACTGCTTAGTCAAAGAATGAATATAAAAAAGGAGGACCAAGCAGAACAAACAGTAGCGGTCATGAAGGGAGTGCAAGCTTAAAAAGTGGAGGTAGCAAATTTCATAGTTTTGAAAAATGGTGAGCTGGATCAAATACATGTTTCAAATATAATAAAAAAAAGTCTTAGAGCCGAACATGTCATCTTCTGAAGGAGTTTTTCAAGAAACACCTTCTTTGGTAAACAATGAAATGAAAGAACTGCAGTGGCTAGCCAAGTGCCTAAAGTTTTGAGGCTTACTCGTTTTAACAAGAAATTTACTCATGTTTGATCTCTCTATAGATGGTACAGTCTTCAGGGTGCATTGATACCAAATCCCTGAAGAGCTTTGTAAATCGAAGAGTTACTCATAGCTTGAAGATTAACAAAGCTCGGAATATAATTCCGTGAAAATTCTCACAAAGTAGGAGAAGTGATACTGTAGAGGTAAAGGGGTCCAAGCTACTGACAAGAGCAACGGGACAAGCTTTTGTAAATGGAAACAAAGTATTGGATTTTTATTTATATAATTTCTGTTGCTTATTAAAAAATTAGTAAATTTCTTATAAACGATCAGAGACTCTTCTTGTAAAAGTATATCTTTACTCCCAAGCGTTTATCGAAGGTTTTTTTGATAAATATATTTATCATTATAATAATCTTGTTAAAGATACTCATCCTACAAAAGAGTCTAATTTTAAAAGGATTTGACCTTTAAAATGTTTTGTAAAAAGTTGAACTTTCATTTGTAGCTTTATTTTTCAGCTCAAATAGACTACAGTTTAAATATGTTCAAAAATTCTTATAAATAATCCTAAAACAGCAAAATAAAAAAAAACACGAATATTTAAACCTAGTTTTATTTTAACTTATCCATTAATTTTTGTAGGTATTAAACATTACAACTTGTTAATTTAAAGTTTTGCTCTTATATTCTAACAGTTTTTTTAATTTTTTATAACTTTTTTGCTACTTATTATTTAAATATGAAAATATTTTTTTAATATCAAGTTAATAAAACTTAACCATAAAATTAGCTTAGTTCAAAATAAGCAATTAAAAATTGTTCACCATACAAAGATAAATATTTAAGATAAAAAGATAGAGAAAGACACCATATTTTTGTAGTTATATTCAAATGTTTCAATAAAAACATAAAATTCGCAAAAAAAAATACTTTTTCACTTTTATAAAGTAAAAATTACATTAAAACCTAATATTAGTCTCAAGAAACAATAAAATTATTTCCAAAATTAAGGATTAAATATTCAGTTTTCTATTTCAAATTAGTTTATATTTTTTGTGTTCAATATTTAAAAACATTTTTTAACCTAAACGTATGTTGCATAGTTTTTAAAAGTCAATTTTCAGAAAACAATTTTCTATAAATATATTTTCCTAAAAAGCAAGTTTTATACAAACTTACGTAAAAAAATCTTGCATATGAAAAAGTTTATTTGCACTAGCAAGGTGAATTGGCAGCCTTTACTTAATGAAGTAAAACAGATGTCTCTGAGACTGATAAAGATGATGACAGTAAGTTTTTTAATCAAATGTACTCTCAAAGCCTTGATTTTATGGACGTTCCAAAAGTATCAATGACTAGACTTGGAGCAAAAAGCTCAGATCATCAAAGACCGTTGAAAGTGTCCTTTCAGGAAAATTGGGACAAACGCAAGTTTTTTGCCAAGCTGTATAATCTAAAGCTTGAGAAAAAAATCAAGCGCATTAGAGTAGAACATGATATGTGTGAAGATGATCGCTTAGAAAATAAGCGTCTTCTAAAAGAGGCGTATAACCGAAATCAGAAGGAACAACCAACTGATTTCAAATACAAAGTTCGAGGTCCCCCATGGCCCTCAAGAACTGTCAAGGTTTTTTCAAAAAACTCTCTCCGTACACAATTGTGAATACCATCCTTCCATATCAAGATACCAATTCACAGAAACCTATCATCAAATCTCACAAGCGTCAAAAAGACAATTCTTCTATCACATTAGGTATGTTCTTCAACACGCAGTCGATTATTAACAAAATTTTCCAATTGAAAGCTTTTTTGCATTCTCAAGATTTCACATTTGTTTTTATTAATGAAACTTGGTTGAAACCGTTTTATCCTGATTCCTTTCCGGTTGACGGTAATTTTTTTGTGTCTTGCGTTATGACATAATGACAGATTGTATGATAGAGGCGGCAGTGTTTGCGTAACTTACAAAACATCGCTTGCACCCAAGATCCCTAGAATTCATATCGATCCCATTAATTGTTCAGGATTTGAGATTATCGCTTTTGATTTTCATTACTCAAGGTCCAAATTTTCTCGTTTTAAATGTACCTACCTACCACCATCTAAAATTAATGATGAGGTTACTGTTAAGGCCTTATTGAAGGTTTTGAAGAGTGTTGTGTGTCCTGAGTTATAAATTTTGAGGGATTTTAATATCAATAAAATTGGTTGAAATAACCCGAATTCAGCATTTATGGGGGAAATCGATTAACTTGGATAGTGATAATACTAATTCAGCCATTTTAAGTCATGCCTTTGTAAGCTTCCTCAATGCCAATAATTTATCTCAGATGGCTACTCTTCCGACCCAAGTTAGTGATAATACTTTGGATCTTCTAATCACATCAAAACCTGATAAAATCATCTATGTTGATCAAAAAGAACCTTTTGTTCTGACATGCGATCACAATATGATTAAATTCAAGCTTCATCAAACTTTTTTATGAACGTTAAAACTTCAAGCAAAAGGAATTTTTACTGTGAAAATTATAATGGTATTATCAAGTTTCTATCAGGTGTTGACTGGATTTCTGTCTTCACCTCTACCGAAGACATCGATACTATTTACTCAAGGTTTGCTAACATCGTTAAAGAGTCAATCGAAAAATTCATAAGTTTTTATAGAGTCAACAAAAAACCACATTTGCCCAAATATTAAAGGAATTTACAACATCTAAAAAACCTCCTCTACAAACAAACTAAAACAGACCCTTCCATCAAATCTCTGTATAAAGATCTTTGTATAGTTTACAAGAAATCTATTTCTAATTTCTATTTAGGAAGAGAAAGTGCAGTCTTATCTTCACCTTGCAAGAAAACGTTTTTTGGTTTCATAAATCACAAGCTTAAGGCGAAATCTCAATTACCTCCCTTACTTGATAACAGCAACCAGCTTGTGATGGAACCAGAAAATAAAGCTGAGTTGCTAAACAATCAATTGAATAGCGTTTTTATAACCGATGATGGCAATACTCTTTCTCTCTCCTACTCCGACATTCTTACAAATGTTTCTGAGATGATATATCTTGACATAACGGTCGATATAGTATCTAAGGCTATATCTTCTTTAAAATCATCAGCTTCCAATACCCCAGATCAGATCCCATCTTTGTTTTTAAGAAAAAAATACTTCCTCTTTATCACCACCTTTATCGCTACTCTTTAGCAGCACTCTGGGGTGAGGAAGAGTTCCACAAATTTGGAAGAAAGCTATTATTACTCCATTTCATAAATAGGGTCCCAGAAATACCGCACTAAGCTATAGACCAGATTCGCTGACTTCAGTTATCTGCAGAACTCAAGAACATATCATTCACAATCATATGACCAGTCATTTGATGGAGCGCCATCTAATATCTGATGGCCAGCATAGCTTTGTGAAAGGGAGATCTTCCCTGACTCAACATCTCACTTTTCCTAATGAGCCCATTATGAAAGTAATACTCCTTGTGGTATCATATATCTCGGTTTTGCTAAAGCGTTTGATTCTATCTCAAATAACAAGCTCATTATAACTCAAAATTAAACTTAAAAATCAACAGCTTCATCTTACTGATTGAAGATTACTTATCAGGTAAAACCCAACAAACTCGTGTAGAAAGATCTTTATCTACTTCTAGTCAAATCACCAGTGGCGTTCCTCAGGGTTCCGTTCTGGGTCCCATTCTCTTTTTAATTTTCATTGATAACCTCTTCAGAAGACTAGTAGCAGTATATGATATCAGTGTGTTTGTTGAAAAATATGGTTGATATCTTATCATTTGTTTTAACAAGTTTACTGTTTGATTATCAACTACAAAAATTGAGTTTAAAATTTCTAATTATCAAACAAAGTTTACCATTTCAGGAATGACTCAAAATCAAAAGTATTAAAAGTAAATGCCATAATATTGAAAACTAATTTATTTGTAATTAGCTTTATTTGAATTTCATAAAATGTCTAACATCTATCTTATGATTACACTTTTAAATGATTTAATGTTGACAACTTTAAGTCGCATGGTTAGTGCCTGTTAATTTTTCTTAAAGCTTAAAATTTGAAGATGTATAATAGCAAGAAATTAGTTTCGTTATCGTGACGAAACATAACTGAAAAAAGTTTTAAAAAAGATTGATAATTTTCTAGTTTTAACAACAAAACTGAAAATTTAAAAAGAATATATCAATTAAATTTGGATTTTTACAGTTTCTTTATCAGTTTTAAATATAATAAATTTATTATTAAAATATATCCTAGTATCTTTAAAAACAATTTTAACAAACATTTGAAAGTTTTTATTTTATATAAATTTATCTGAGTTTAAATTAAAAACTCAAAATTATTTAAAACAAAAAGAATTTTTAATTTAAAGAAATTAAATTTAATAAACAACTCAAAAAAGTTGGTTTTAATTTTCAGATTAAATCAAAAGTAGTATCAAAATTAAGAAAAAGTTCTGGAAGCAACTTGGAATGATAGATTTCATTCTATATAATACATATTATATGTATATTACTTCATATTCTAACACTTTAAGCTATAAACGATTATCAATTTAAAAAATTGTTTAAATAATTGGTTTTAAAGTGTAGGAACAGCAGTTACTAACTAAATAAAATTTGTTTTATTTTTTATATATTTTTACTTTATCAAGTTATAAATACCTTCAGTTTTAAAAAGTGTTGACAACTCTTATAATAAGTACACAATTCAAACGCTTTCTCAAGAAATAGTAAAGCTCATTTTCAATTACTCATTTACTTAATGTGTCTTTCACAATAACCATTCAATAAAATCACTTATCAGTATATTAATCATAAAAATAACTTATTTAATTGTTCTCAAGCTATAAAAACAAGCTTAAACTCGTATATATAGTTAAACAGATCAAAAACTTAGTGTAGAAAGTTTGATGATTTCAAGGCTAAAGGTAATTTTTTAAATTTATATTTTAGCTTAAGATATTATTTGGAAATTCAAATAACCGTTTATTTATCTAACAGCAAAATGAACTTACACTTAGTGATCAGTTTTTTGTTGTTATCTCTCATTGCGTCTTCACAATCCTGTCTACGTTCAGGGTTAAAAGACTTATTTAACTTTTTTATAAACGGCTGAAGTCCTGGCTCATCTGAAAACAATCTTCTAAAAATATAATGTTTGCAACCTTAAAAGGCTTTTCAAAATTTTGGAAACTACATTTATAGCTGCTATAAGTTCGGAGTTTAATATTTTGATCTATTTATTATTCAACAATTCAAAGCTTATTTTTTGCTGGTATTTAAACTATTATGTAGCCTTTAAAATATGAGTTTAAATGATAACTTATATGATTGATAAGAATTGAACCGTTGCAAAATTATTGCTAAAAATTACAACAAAAACAAATAATTTCTGTGAATCCAAACAATTCTATTAACTTCTAAGATATGAGCTTTTAACAGTGTGTTGAAACCATATTAACCATTTTAAGTTCTTGTAACAAAACTGTAACTTATAAATCTTAAACTGTCAAATTAAAGTTCTTATCTTGTAGCTTCTTTTTATAATAACCGAGTTAATTTCAAATTTTGGAGATATACTTTTATGATATTTAAAAACTGATATTTTTATTTTATACGCATTGCAGGGCGTCGTATAATTAAAAAGATGAAATCTCTAAAATAAATTTTCAGATGTAAATAAGGTAAATAAAAAACTAAACTGAATTATATTTGAATAAACACAAAGGTGCAATTTAATGATACAACGTTTTAGATAACTAAATATGTAATAAGTGAAAATCATATCGAAAAAATATACGATGAATTAGTTGAAAAGTTGAAGAGAATTAGTTGAGTTCGGCCAACCTCCTATTAATAAACTGATGAGCGATTTTTATGATGAAAGTAAGAATAAATAAGGTTTGTTGTGGTTTAATTATTTATATTCCTTAAAAATAATTTAGTTTTTCATCAATGATCTATCAGTTGTCATTAATAACTTCTAAAAGTTTAGTAATATTTAAAAAAAGGTACATTTTAAAACAGTTTGTAAAGAAAATCTTTAATATTAACATTTTTTAAACACTACCACTAAATCCTCTTCTGGATCTCCTAACTCAAGCACAACTTTCTTATGAGTTTTAAGGAAGTCCTTTTCAAGCACCACCTCTACACTGAGGCCCTCCCTGACAAACAGTTTTATATTTTTGTACTGTTTCTTCAACAGATGGAGGTTGACTTTGAAAAATCTATTTATTCTCCACATCTTAGATGACTGAGCCATCTTTACTTTAAATTTAATTTGAGTTTAGTGAATCTTGAATTTCAGAGCACCCTTTCCACTTACAAAGCTCTTCAAGGATCCAGTATCAATAAAATCCCTTGATGCCTTGCTTACAATAGAGACATCCACCATTTCAATTTCCTGGAAGATCGATAAGCTCTAGTACTTCATGACCTCGGCTAGTCATTGCGGTTTTCTCCATTCCTTGTCTTCCTGACTGTTTCTTAGGAGACTTTTTCTGAAGATGACAAGATCGATTATAGTTGTTATAAGGAACAACAGGTCTCGCTACGACCAACACCACAGTCAGTTACACGGTGACAACGGTCTATACGAGGATGAGTAGGTCTGTATAGAACAGCAATTCTCTCAATCAAAATACACCACATGCAGTAACAGCGTTTTTAATAAGTAACCAAGCCTTAGAATATCTTTCCCGATTGGATCACAACATCAAAATCTATCACATTTTTAAAATTTTGTGTTAAAAGATAAACGATTTGAGTATTTTCCTTAACAAGTGATATATAGCACCGCCAGATTCCTCACTTTCTTTTTCTATTTTATCATATCAGATTTTTGATTCATAATTTACGTTCTACCTTTGCTTCTAGAGTTTCTATTCTTTCTGTATTACCTCATTACTCTTTACCCAATTACCTCTTTACTAATAATATCTGGTGTTTGTCTTCTATAGGAGCTGTTGAATTTGTAATTCGCAGCCATGCATTGAATGAATAAATAAACTTTTTTATATTTATTACAATCGATTAAATCTTTTATTTTTGTAATTATACTATCATTATTTCATTTAGGAATTTAAAAAAAACACAATTATGATTTATTGCAGAAAGCTACAATTTTCAGTTTAGATCAGAAAATCAGAAATAAAATATGAAAAAAATGAATTCCAAAATTAAAGAGTAAAATATTATATTTTAGAAATTGTAAATAATTAAGTAAATCAAAAATTGGATAATTTGAACTTTATATTCCCCAACAAAGATATTTAGTTTCCATATACTCATCAACCCCATAAATAGAACCTTCGCGTCCAAGTCCAGACTCTTTAACGCCACCAAATGGACATTCACAGCTACTCATAGCTGTTTCATTGATGCCAACCATTCCCACTTCCATCTGTTCACCTATACGCCAACACTGACCCACATCATTTGAGTACATATATCCCGCTAGTCCGACAGAAGAGTTGTTCATTTGATTGAGAAGATCTTCTTCGGTTTGGAATCTGTTTGAAAGTCAGAAAGCTCATTTTAAATTTTTATTCAGTTTTTGTAATTTGTTGCTTTGTTGGTTTACAAACAAAGTTATCGGATTGCTACAAAGTTGATTATTAAACTATTTGATTTAAACAAAACGAACTTTGTGATTGGCAGAATTGGGCCAAAAGTTTCTTCATTTGAACATAACATTTGAGGTGTCACATTAGTGAGTAAAGTTGGTTGAAAGAAGCTCCCATCTCGCTTTCCTCCAGTAAGAAGACTTGCTCCTTTACTAATCGCGTCTTCAACATGAGCTTCAGACTGAAATCAGAAAATTTTCAAGATTTTTTTCAATTGCAATTTCACAAACTTTTCGAATGGCTCTTTCGTTTATCATGACGCAATGTGACGATTTTGTATCAAGTGGGTTGCCAGGCACCAGTTGAGCTTTCATAGCAACCAGTAACTTCTCAACGAAAACTTCGTGAATGTCATCTTGTACGTAAACACGATTTGCACAGATGCAAGTCTACAACAGAAGATAGATGTAGCAAGTGAAGCATCAACTGACTTCTACTGACTTGTCCTGAATATCGAAACTTGCAAGCAATGACTCCGTTGACAGCCTTTGAGATATCAGCAGATGAGAAGACGACAAAAGGGGCGTGACCCCCAAGTTCCAGTAGAACACGTTTCACTGAATCAGCTGATTGGCTCAGAAGAGTCTGAAGAGATGAAGATCAGCTGAAGATGATGATCATGTGAAGATGAGCATCAGATGAAGATGAGGATCAGATGAAGATGAGGATCAAGTAAAGTCGAAGATTTAAGACTAACTTTTCCAACTGAAGTGGAACCGGTAAATGAAATCGCAGCGACATCTTTACTTCTACAAAACTCCTGGCCGACCTCCGGAGTATTTTCTCTAGATGCTGGAAGTACATTAAGGACACCAGCTGGTAACCCAGCTTTATCTGCATACTACGAAAACTCAACATTCAATCATCAACAAACTAATTTGCATACTTTTGCTAACAACAACGAACTAAGAGGAGTATCTTCAGATGGTTTCAACACAACTGTACATCCTGCAGCGATTGCAGCGCCCGCTTTTCGCGTCACCATCGCCGCTGGGAAGTTCCACTGAAAAGAAACATTGAAATTGAAGTTTGTGTATTTGATGGTTGGAACTTACTGGTGTTATCATCGCCGTTACTCCAATCGGTTGTTTGATTGTCACAAATCTTTTAGATTTATTGTTACTTGGAATTGTCATTCCGTATGATCTTCGCGACTCTTCAGCGAGCCACTCAATAAAGCTGCCAGCATAAGCACTTTCACCAATCGATTCGTTGATTACTTTTCCCTTTATTACAACAAATTTCAATTGTTTTGAATAAAAATAATTTGAAATAATTACATTTTCAAGAGTGATAGTTTCAGCGAGCTCTCTCTGATTCTTCATGATAAGTTCAAACCACTTCTTCAAGATCGAATGTCTCTCCTAAGAAAGTAATTTATTTTCTAAAATTCTTTTAAATAATAATTACAAAAATAAAATATTTTTTGATAAGAAATTTGTTTTGTTAAAATCAAAAAATCTTTTTATAAAAATGAATCATTTAAGAATATATAAAAACCATATAAAAAAGCACTTACATTATTTAATACAAATTTACTTTAAAAACAATTTAAAATTAACAGCTTGGTCTTAAAAGTTATAACTCACTTTTGCTGTTGTATTTTTCCAGCTTTTAAAAGCATTTTTAGCTGCCTCAATAGCTTCTTTGGCATCTTTGTGATCGCAGTTTCCAACATTACAGATTAAATCTCCATTATATGGATTATAAACTGGGAATGTTGAAGACTTATTTCTAAATTCTCCATTCAAAAAGATTTTATTTGAAAAAATATGATTCATTGCAACAGAAGATTGATTTAATTTTCTTAATTGAGTAAAATTACAAAGTTTAAAAACTTTGATAAGTTTACCGGAGAGTAACATCACATAATTTTATCGGACAAAACAAAAATTAATTATTAATCAACTAAAAAACATTTTATAAACAAATAAGAAACAAAATGGTTTTTATCGAAAAAAACTATCTAGAAAGTAAATTCAAAAAACATTTTAAGCCATTTCAGTAGAGATTTATATTTTAAAAATTGATATTTAAAAGATAATAATGTTTATGAATTAATTTAAACTGATAATTATTATGATATCAATTTGTAACTTGTTTTGACTCTATTTATTGAGATAGGCAAAATATTTTGTATATAAAAGATTTATATAATATTTACTATAATTTCTTATAATACATATTTGAAATAAGAATTAAAGTTATTTTTAAATCAAATTTAAATAAATTTATTTTTTTAATATTTTATAATGATTAAAAATTTGCAAAACATTTTTAACGCCAAAATTTAGGTTATGCGAGGCCAAATATCGATAGTTCCCAATATTTTTGTTAAAATCTTAGCAAAAATTAATTTGATTTATTTTGTTTTATATTTTTTAATGTAAAATCAAATGTAAGTTGATAAAAAAAAGAAGATATAAAAAGTTTATCAAACTGAAAATCAACTATTAGAGAGTTTAATTTAACTTAAGAAAATTCGAAGCTATTTTTTAAGCTTTTTAAACAATTTTCTGAATGAAAAGTTTATATATTTCTTTCATTATAAACCGTTTATACAGTTCAAAAAGTTATTATCATCAACTAACCTCATAATGTTGACATCCTCTTTAATAATAATATGTGATAGTTCTGAAAATGTTGTATTACTGTTTAGGCCGACTACTGTCATGCCTGGCTTGCTCTAGAAAAACGTTTAAAGCTTCTTCCTCTTTGGAGTTAGTTTGTCTCTATATTTTCAGTTGTTTGTGGAGTAGATACCGTCATTCGGAGCAATCCTCTCAATTGGATTTTTTTTAATAGTTAAATGACAAAAATATTTAAAAAGAAAGTTTAGGAAATCGGTTTTTGGACCATTTATTAAATAATCGTGAACTTTACGAAAATCTGATAACATTTAATTATCAATAAACTTTCTTCTATTTTCACTTTAATTTTTCTAATTATATTATTAACTATTATTGATTAATAAATACTAAAAAGTATAATTTGAAATTGTTAAATATTTTTTTGACAAAAATTTTTAAATTTAACAAATTATTGAACTTTTGAAAAAGATAAGCTAAAATCATTTGATAAGAATAAAGTTTCAAAATTAAATCAATATTTATTTATTCGATTCTCGACTTTTTTGTATATTTTTCAAAAAGTAATACAACTGAAATAGATTTTTATATGAACAAAACAAAACTTGATTCAAAACTTGATTCAATGAATTAACTTAGAATTCAAAATTCTGGAATTCAAAAAATTTTAAAAAACTTTGCAGAAAAGTAACAGAAAGAAAATATTTACAGAAAAATTAAAGAATTTTTTGAGCAGTGTCGAAAATTAGTGAAATAAAGATTTATGATTGACCATAGCTAGATTGAGGTTTTCCAGAACACAGTATCTTGTTAAAAGCGTGTAGGACTAAAAACAAACTGTTAGAAGATGCAATAGAGGGAACTAAAAGAGGTTCTTACTTGCTAGAGTCGTGATAATTGTCATCAGAATGTGTTTGTAAGATCCATATAAAAGTAAGAAATATAAAACTGATAAAACTAAAACTACAAACCAAAATATCAAAACCATCAACGCCCTGAAAAATTATATTTAATTTTTTTGATAAATTTGGTGAACTTTTTCACCTCTTGCTTTTTCTAATCGTAATCTTTTGGAAGTTTTCATACTTTTCAAATTTATTTGTTGCAAAACGTTGATTTGATTGATAAAATTCACAAATTTCATCCTACAAATTTATGAATGAAAAAAATTAAATAAAAAATGTTGAAAAACCTTTTCATAGTAAACATCAAATAGATAATCTGAACATTTTGTTTCATCTTTGGGTATTTCTCTCATGGGCAACCTCCTAAAATAATTCTTTTGAAAACTCCAAAAATAAAATCTAACGGCTTACCTTAGAATGACATCAGCTACAAATGACTGGCCGCTTATAAAGTTGATTAAAGTTGGATTAGACGAAGTCTTGAAACAAATGGTTGCATCAAACACAGCTGGAACTGAAAAACAAACAAATAAATAAATTAAGAACCAAAACGAGATTTTCTCACCTAAGCTTCTCATTTTACTTGTAAGAAGTGTAAAACCGCGCGTCCTGGGTACTAAATGATGTTGATAAGGTTTTAAACCTTTTTTTTTGGCATAATCGACACTAAATTTATGTTTTTTATCAGTAAATCTTGTTCCTTCGCAAAATATTGTCAACTAGAAACAAAAAATAATTTTTTGATCAATAATTTGAATTAAATTTATATTATTAACATTCTATGTAATTGTTCACTGTTATATGTTTTGAGGACTACCGAAATGCCATGTGTTACATCTTTTACTTTCTATATTTTTGACTAAATAGATGTTATTTGTGAGAATGTGTGTTAGCGAGAGGTGATCTCTTCAGGTACTCTCGTTGTTTTTATTGTAATAAATAAATAATTAAATAAAATTTACCCAAAATTTTCCCCCAGAATTTTCAAATGATTTGTAAAGTTTTAAATATTTTTCAAGAGATATTTTATCTTCTTCTAATTTTCTTTTAACTAAAATAAAATCATTTAAATAAAATTGCCAACCAATCACTGGCACATAGAGTAAAGAGTGTTTCGCCATAGACCTAAAATTCTATCAAAATAAAAATAATTAAAGCAAGAAAAGTTTTTAGATGTGAGATCTGTACCTGTAAGATATCTAAATTTTCTCCTAAATTCCATAAAACCAACCAATCGAGCTGGTACCGATGATTTGCTACCACAATTGAATTATCTTCCTTTAAACTTTTTAACTCATCTTTTTTAACCCAAAAATTTGTTTGTAAATCACAAAACCACTGAGAGTATCCAATAATTACTACAAAATATGCAAATTAGCCACCAAAATACTAATTTATGAGAAATAACTTTAACTGCTAAAATGACGTCATCAACTTTTATAAAAATAATTAATGATTAAAATTTTCAAATTAGATGAATTATCAAAAAATTTAGAAAAACAATTCTTAGAAACTGTTTTAAAAATTCTTATTAAAATTACTTTTTAAATATTCCTATTTACACAACAAGCTTATGAACAAATATTTGAATAATAAACTACAAAATATTTATGTAGTTACCAGCCCAATGCATATAAGTCAATTTCTGATGAAGATGCTGTTGAACTGAAGGCAAACCAAAAATAAAGAAAATATAATTGATTATTTGCAAGAAACTAACTATACATCCGGCAGTTATGAAGATATAAGCAAATATAATTTGCCAAAAAGCTCGATTTAGTCTTTTAATGGATTTTAGGAAATCAAAAAGTTTCATTTTCATAAAAAAAAATCTAAAAAAAATTAATTTTTTTTTCTTACTATAAAAAATTTAAATTATTAAAAAGTTAATTATGACGTCACAAATAAAAGTTTATATCTGTTAACAACTAATAAATTCAATATTTTATGAAATTAAGTAAAAGAAGTTTATTTTGAAATATTTAAAAAGTTTTTATATTTATGAAAATAAAATATAATAAGTTAAAGACAAATATTCAGTTACATCAACAAAACTAATAAAATTGCTTTAAATAAATATTCAATAATTTCTGATAATCTTATTCTAAAAACTAAAAAAACTTTGTAAAAAGTCTAAAAAAATATATTTTTATTAAAATGAAAAAGAAATGTTTTCAAAAAACTTTTAGATAAAAATAAATTCAGCTTTCTAACTTCTAGGAAATAAAAAAGTTTGAAAAATAAAACAAAAATTTAGAAAATGAAAATAATTTTGTAAAGTTTTAAATTGAAACATTATTTTAAATCAACAATTAACAAATGAAACTTTCACCGAATATCTCATCTTCTAAACATGACGTCATAAAAACGCGAAAAGTTTTGAAAAAGTTTTTATTCGAAACAAGAAAACTGATTTTAGAAAAATTCTTTAATTTTTTCAGCAAATTTTTCGCCAGTTTCATCAATCTGCTTTTTTGAAGCATTAATTTCTGAAAGTGTTTTCGGGACTTCGTCATTATTCCACTTGATTACGTCACAATGACTTTTCATCCGATCAGCGCCAATCCTGTAAAAAGCCAATATCTCCCAAAAGTTTCAAAATTTGGAATTGTTCGAACTTGGTGATGCTTTTACAGTAACAAAGAAAGAGACTGCGAAGCTGATGACATCCTTTTCTCAGATACTTTAAAGCGCGATCACTGACGTAAATGCATCGCGACAAATCTAAATATCTGACGTTGGTGATGCTTTTACAGTAACAAAGAAAGAGACTGCGAAGCTGATGACATCCTTTTCTCAGATACTTTAAAGCGCGATCACTGACGTAAATGCATCGCGACAAATCTAAATATCTGACGTAATGACAAACACCAGCCAGATACTGAACGCTCAAATCTGTCAGCTAGAACAAAAAAAAGTTTTAGGGTTAGGGGGAGTAAACAAATTAAGGGAACATGCAAATTAGAGGTGTATGCAAATTAGGGGCGTATGCAAATTAGGGGTGTATGGAAATTAGAGGTGTATGCAAATTAGAGGTGTATGCAAATTAGGGGTGTATGCAAATTAGGGGTGTATGCAAATTAGGGGTGATGGAAATTAAAGGTGTATGCAAATTAGAGGTGTATGCAAATTAGGGGTGTATGCAAATTAGAGGTGTATGCAAATTAGAGGTGTATGCAAATTAGGGGTGTATGCAAATTAAAGGTGTATGCAAATTAGGGATGCATGCAAATTAGGGGTGTATGGAAATTAGAGGTGTATGCAAATTAGGGGCGTATGCAAATTAGGGGCATATGCAAATTAGAGGTGTATGCAAATTAGAGGTGTATGCAAATTAGAGGCGTATGTAAATTAGAGGTGTATGCAAATTAGGGATGCATGCAAATTAGGGGCGTATGCAAATTAGGGGTGTATGCAAATTAGAGGCGTATGCAAATTAGAGGTGTATGCAAATTAGAGGCGTATGCAAATTAGAGGTGTATGCAAATTAGAGGTGTATGCAAATTAGGGGCGTATGCAAATTAGAGGTGTATGCAAATTAGGGGCGTATGCAAATTAGAGGCGTATGCAAATTAGGGGCGTATGCAAATTAGAGGTGTATGCAAATTAGAGGTGTATGCAAATTAGAGGTGTATGGAAATTAAAGGTGTATGCAAATTAGAGGTGTATGCAAATTAGAGGCGTATGCAAATTAGAGGTGTATGGAAATTAGGGGTGTATGCAAATTAGAGGCGTATGCAAATTAGGGGTGTATGCAAATTAGAGGTGTATGCAAATTAGGGGCGTATGCAAATTAGGGGTGTATGGAAATTAAAGGTGTATGCAAATTAGAGGCGTATGCAAATTAGAGGTGTATGCAAATTAGGGGTGTATGCAAATTAGAGGTGTATGCAAATTAGGGGTGTATGCAAATTAAAGGTGTATGCAAATTAGGGGCGTATGCAAATTAGGGGTGTATGCAAATTAGAGGTGTATGCAAATTAGAGGCGTATGCAAATTAGGGGTGTATGGAAATTAGAGGTGTATGCAAATTAGAGGTGTATGCAAATTAGGGGCATATGCAAATTAGGGGCGTATGCAAATTAGAGGTGTATGCAAATTAGAGGTGTATGCAAATTAGGGGCATATGCAAATTAGGGGCGTATGCAAATTAGGGGTGTATGCAAATTAGAGGCGTATGCAAATTAGAGGCGTGTATGCAAATTATGCAAATTAGGGGTGTATGCAAATTAGAGGTGTATGCAAATTAGAGGCGTATGCAAATTAGGGGTGTATGCAAATTAGAGGCGTATGCAAATTAGGGGTGTATGCAAATTAGGGGTGTATGCAAATTAGGGGCGTATGCAAATTAAAGGTGTATGCAAATTAGGGATGCATGCAAATTAGGGGCGTATGCAAATTAGGGGTGTATGCAAATTAGAGGCGTATGCAAATTAGGGGTGTATGCAAATTAGAGGCGTATGCAAATTAGGGGTGTATGCAAATTAGAGGTGTATGCAAATTAGGGGCATATGCAAATTAGGGGTGTATGCAAATTAGGGGCATATGCAAATTAGAGGTGTATGGAAATTAAAGGTGTATGCAAATTAGGGGCGTATGCAAATTAGGGGTGTATGCAAATTAGAGGTGTATGCAAATTAGGGGTGTATGCAAATTGGTTGCACTCACCATAACACATCCTGATAAATCGAGATGTGTAACGTAACGACAACAAAACGCGAGACTCTTAACGGCGTTGTCGCTTAAATCGAAGCAGTTTGAAACATCCAAAAGTTCAAGATCAGGAACTTTCTGGCAAAACTTCTGGATGCCAAGATCTGTGATGTCACAACACTCGCTGATCACCAAAGATCGAATCTGGCCGTTTGTGCCTAATGATGCGAGACCCTACAACACGCGATTCAGATGATGACGAGTCGCGATTTAATGACGTCACTTGATCACGAATGTTTGTCCCTGTCAGATCAAGATGATGTAAATGAGGTAGCGACGCGAGAAGCTCGAATCCTGCGTCTGTGATGTGATCACAATATCGAAGTGAAAGATGAGTTAGTGATGAACATCTAAACATAAAACGAGTTTCAAATCGCGTTTGATGACGTCATCAGTACCTTTGAGTGACTCGAAGTAGTGTGACGTCACCGACACGAATGCAATTTGTGAGATTTAATTCGCGAATTCGAAGTCCTGCTACACCTTCAACCAAATGACGGACTCCAGAATCGCTTACTCGAACACAATCCGCTAAATTGAGCACCACTAAATGGCGTAACAACGCAAGCGCCTTCAGTGTGACGTCACTGATCCGTTGACAATCGATGAAAGATCTATGGAAGTTTTAAAGAAGCTTTTTTGGGCGTTTCAAGTGTTAGGGGCACTTACAAATGGGTTAGCTGAGGTGCTTGCTTGGCGAGGAGTTTTATTGAAGCGTCGCTGATACTTCGATTGGATTCGAAAAGAATCTTTTTGAGATGATTTGGTTTCGGTCTGATCTGTTTGATTCCAACATCCGATATTTGAGGTGAATTGATTAAAGAGATCATTTTCAACTTGAAGCAGTTTTCGAAGATCAACTAAAAAAGAGGTTTTTCAAAGATCGTTTAAAGTGATCTTTGAGATATACTTTGAGAGATTCATCACTTAAAGATGAGCTATCGTTGATAAGAAGACTTTGAAGACTTCGACAAGAGTTTGTGATGTAATAAAAACCACGCGCGCTTATTTGGTGGCATCCAGAGACATCAAGATATTTCAACTTCCGACAACCTTTCCCATTTATCAAATACTGCAAGCCTCTGGAATAGAGTGATGACGTGATCAAGAGAGTTTGTAGATAACATCATCAGTTAAAGAAGTGGGTGTTATGACGTCATCGCATGCTAAACTTAATGACGTCATCACGACCAGGTAACTAACTTGTCGGTGAACTTGTTGTTGTAAGCCAAACTAAGAAATTGAAGATTGATGCTGTGCTTTGATAATAGACGAATCGAAGCATCAGAAACTTCCGTTCGCGAAATGTTTAAATAAAGAAGTCCCTGACATCCCTCTAAAAGGATTTTAATCGCTTCATCCTTCAAAAAATCGATTTAAGACTTCACGAATCTTTGAGAAGATTTTTACATTGACAAGATCACATTCAGAGAGATTCAGATCTTGAAGATTCTTACATTCCGCGATTAATCGAAACGTTGGAAGATGAGATACGCGACAATGACGTAGATTCAATCGGAGCAAATACGCGCGACTCTTCCCAATAATCTTCGAGATTGTGACGTCACTCAATCTGCAAATCATTTGTGACTATAAATCATGATGACGTCATCATTGACTTACTTGTGACGCACTTTGTGGAAGTTGATATTGCTCCAAAGAGCTGGAGCTCCTGAAATGATCTTCCAACTTCTAGAGACTTGAGAACAAGATGTCAGATCATCTAAATCCAAATTACTGAAGATCTGAATCGAACACTTTCGCGGTAGAAGCGCGATATCGTCTCTGCGCATGCGCAGTTGATGACTATGACGTAATAAAGTTGATAACTCACCGGTGAAGATGATCTGATGATGAAGTCCCATTTGCGTCGGCTTCTTCATCAAATTCACCGCGTTCTAAACGCTCGAAGTAGTCACGCGTTTTCTTTGAGTCAGCGACCACAGCGCTCCACGATTTGAAGATCAGATGAGACAGAGACAAATTGTAGACTTTTAAAATGATTTGAAATCCACCTGAGAAAAATTTCAAAAATACCAATTTCAATTTTTCAGCAGATCTAAAGAATCTTTTATGACGTCATCGATTATTTTGGAGCTGATTTTTAACGAGAAAGTCTTACAAAGAATCTGTTTCTGTGGGAACTCTTTTTTGTGATGAAAAATATAAGAAATATTCGAAAAGAAGTGTAAGATGAAGCAGGAAATTTAGATGTTAGCTTCCTTCATGTCTAGAAAGAACTCCCAAAGGATTTATGAACATAAATTGGGGCTTTTAAGATGACTATAAGCCCCTGATCTTACTTTGATGTCGTTTTGTGACAAAAATTTTCCAACTTTTCCATTTTGAAAGATATTTTGATAAAACAAAATGTTGATGATATCTAAAAAAGTTTTAATCAAAATATCATCAAATGAAATTTGCTTTTCAAACTTTCTAGCTGTTTCTATCTTTTCGAATGTTCTTCTGATCTTCTCTTTTTTATTTACAAAATAATTTCTCCAACTTTGATAAGTTTGAAGCAGGATTCTGTTGTAGAAGTGACTATATGCTTTCACATATTGATCAGGTTCTAACTGAAGAAATCTAATATTCAGCATCCTACTAATTTCTTGTTTGAAGACTCACCCTTTCATTTGGTTCATTAAAACTGAGAATTTCACTCAGAAACATATCTGAAATAGGTTTTGCTGCAGCCCTATTACTTTCACAGATAAATAAATCCCTGAAAGTAATTTTTGAGTTAAACTTTAAACTTTTAAACATCTTACCAAGGAATATATTTCAGTTTCATCTCAATAATGACATCAACTTTATCAAGAATCCATTCTAGAGGCTTTTCTGGGCAATCCACTAACAGTCCAGCACATAAGGCCTTGAAGATCAAAGTTTGTGGTCAGAATATATTTAAAACATTTTAATTAAATATTATCAATTTTTATAAGATAAATAATCAAATTAAGCTCTTATTTACGAAACTTTAATTTATAATTTGTCAAATTTACCTGATAAATTTCTGTCAATTGATTTTTACGAATATATTTATTTAAGTCATCCATTTCAATAAAAAAATGTTTAAATTTTATCAACCAGTTTTCATCTGTTCACATTAAAGGTTAAATAAAAGAAATTTTTGAAATACTTATTTATTATTATTTATTAAAAAATTTTATTAGTTTGAAAATTATCAAAAAAATTTATACATTTTTTTCTCTTTTCTTTAACCTAAAAAAAAACAAGAGAAAGTTTTTAATTCATAAAAATATAAACAACAAAAAATCATCAACAACCAAAAAATCTAATTTAAATATTTGGAAATATCAAATTTTGATCAGAAGGTTTTTCGGGTTTAAACAAATTGACTTTTTAGGGCAAAGTTAACAAAAAGCAGAAAAACTTCTTTTGTTGCAAAAATTCAAATTCATAATAGCTTACATCAAATCTTCAAAACACGATAGCGTGGTTGCCATGATGACTCGTCGCGTCGTCGCTAGTGGCGCTGTGGAGAATTAAAATAAGTGTTGGTTCATTTTGATCGAATTTATTGCAATTTGTAAATCAGAAGCAAAAAGTTGTTGCCATGATAACCAATTGCTATGGAGATGAGGTTGGTGGTTGCTATGGAGATGAGGTTGGTGGTTGCTATGGAGATGAGGTTGGTAGTTGCTATGCAGAAGTAGAGGGAATTGTCGATAATTTTTTTGGATCTTATGAAAAACAAATCTCAAAAATTGTCAAAAAATATTCAAAAAAAGAAGAATCGAAGAAAAGCGTTAAAGACACGAATTGCGATGTGAAGCAGCTGTTGGAGTTGAATCTTCGCCTGGGAGATGAATTACGTCATCAACGCGAACAATCATCCAAACAAATGGAAGAAGAACGAAAGTGGGTTTTGAAATTTAGTTTCGTTACGCATCAGCAATTTCATTGAAATTCAGGTTTCAGAAAAAATTAATTAGAAAATTTAGTTCGTTGATTTCATATAAAGATGAAGTTTCACGCAAAAAAAGCTCTGTTATGACGTCATCAACATCAAGAAAAATACAGAGGTGACGTCATACTCCACTGTCCGCTTCTTTCATCATCATGACGTCATAGATCAGCTTCGGATGAAAACTTTCTTCAACATTTCATCCAGCCTCCGCATGACGTCACACTGATGACGTCATCAACTCTCGAAGCTCACAGAGTGGTTCCTTTTTCAAACAGTTTATCAAGATCACTAGAGCGTGACAAGGAGCGTGCGTTTGTGCTTCTTTTAATCTTCAACAAGTTGTCATCTCTTCAACTTCTCCGTTGCTCCCTCGTGTGTCGCGAATGGCGCGATGTATCACGTGATCCGCGATTGTGGCGTCAAATAGCATTTGAAAACGTCCTGATGAACAATAAGGTGCCCTAACGCCACACACGCTTCCTGAAATCATTTCTCATTTCAGTTTCTCGTCTTCTTATCTTCTTTTGCGCTCTCGATCCGCTCGATTAGCTTTTGTGACGTCAGAACTTCGCACGATGTGACCAGAGGTGAGGTGATGACGTCACAAACGCGATATGTCGACTCCTGTGCTTCAGGAAGTCTAGATGGAGGTTTAGAGCGAGTCTTGAAGCAATCCGGAAGTCATCTATTGAAGATTAGTGTTCGAAGATGCGATCACGTCATCACTTCGCGTGTTTTGTGGATAATCACGTGTTACAATCATAATGTGACGTCATTGACATATTTGAGCAAATTTGATCCGTTTGAAAATCATCAGATCGCGTTATCAATGGCATCGCAATGTCGTGACATCACGTGTTTGGAGATAGCTCCGGTTGAGTAAGTTGAAGTTGATCTTCGGATGTTGATCTTCTAATGACCTTTATCCCAGTTTCAGATCAAATCAGATGACAGATGAAATGATAAAGATGATAACTTGGTTTTGGCCAAATCTTCAAGCTCTTAGCTTTGGAGGAAGAAAAACTTCTTCGATGAGCTTACTAGCTATAGGTCTTCTTGATCTTTATCCCTTCTTGATCCTCATTACTTCATCTGATCATCATCCCTTCCTGATCCTCATAATTTCCTGATCTTAATCTTAACCTTCTTTTGATGCAGCTATCAATTGTCAACACCTTCGTGTCTTAGAAGTTGTTTATTCAAATCCAATCTCAGCAAAAGTTTTCCATCTTGCGATAATGAATGGATTCAGAGGTAATCTTTATCTTCATCAGATCCTTATCTTTACTTGATCCTCATCTTCACCTGATCCTCAACTTCACCTGATCTTCACCTAACCCTCATCTGATCTTTATCTTCTGATAATTATTTCTTATACTTGATTTCAGATCTTCAAACTCTTCTTCTCAAAAGAACATCCATCAAATCCGAAGCTCTCCGGATTTTGATCTCTAAATGTCAGAAGATCAAAAGAGTTCAGATCCTGATCTCTCCTCACGATTTTGCATCCAGAAGCAAGTCTTTATGCATCCAACAGACCTTGAATCTTCAAGTAACTTCATCTTGAAATATTTCTTCTCTAACATTTTTGTGTCTGAAGAGATTTGCCAATCATCATCAAGACCTCATCAATCTCAAGCTGCTATGACGTCACTACTACTTCCTGCTTATGTTACTTCTCATTGATTAATAAAGCGTCCAATCACATTTGTTGAAATCAGGAACTTATATTTTGAGAAATGATAAATTAATTTTATCGAAATTGAAAGTTTTTCATAAAAACTATTTTTTGGTGGTTTAGGGTGCTGAGGACTCGCCTGCTTCTAGTACAAATCATCTTACAAGTAGAAGTAATATTTATAAAAACTTTTATTCTTATACTCCGAAAAAGTCGATAAAAATTTCTTTCGCTTAAAAGAAAATAAAAGATTTGTAAAAAGTTTGAAAATTGAAATATTTGTCGATTTAACATTTGAAGAGTTTCAAGAGTTTTTCGAGTAGTTGCCAAAACAGCAAATTGTATTAAATATCAGGAAATCTCTTCCAATGTTTTGAAGCTAAAAAATCGAAATTTAACGACACGAGTTTAAATACAAACAAGTCAACAGCAAGATAAACGACGCGATTTGAAGACATCTTCACATTGTGCAACAGTTTCAGGCAAATGTTGTCCTTTGGTTTCAGGTAATAAAAGAATTAGAAAGGCTGCAAGCAAACAAAGATGTAAAAAAGAGACTTTAAGGGGTTCACGCACCTGCTAGTAGCGAAATACACCCAAATATGGTAAACGGCAGATTAGGAACAAGTGATGACGTCAGAAAGACGACTTGGGAAACAACAGCACCAATCCGCGCGCTGCTACTACAAAGTCCAAGTCCATTCCCACTATATGACGTCACAAATGAAAGAGGAAGTAGCAAACAACGCCACCTACCGGAGAAGAGTCGGATAAAGTTCAGTTGTGTAGAGATAGAGGCAACTAAAGCTCGCTGTGGACCCAAACTTGCCCAATAAAAAAAGGACCAACCCGGCAGCGACGTCACCTGCTCACAAAGTCATGTTAAGGACAACAAACCATAGAAGCGATCGACACTTACTTTTGGTGACAAAAAACATCACTAACAAACTGAATCCACTAATCATATTAGCCAGGGACACAGTGAACCTCCGCCCAATCCGATTTAACAAAAAAATCGCCCCAAAGTTGGCCGGAATTTCGACTAATCCATTTAAAAAAAAGTTTATGTAAAGTTCACCAGATAGTTTAGCAGCTCCAAGAGTTAAACCGTAATAAACACAAGTCGTTGTTAACCAATTGTACGCGAGAACTAATGACGTCATGAGCAATGTTTTGTTCCGAAAAATGTCCAACAATTTCCCATCGCTGATGACGTCATCATCGCTTGAAGCCGTTTGTTTACCGAAGATGACGTCATCCTGTTGAGATCAGTTGATGATGTCACTGATGAGGTCACAACTGGTGACATACCTGAAGCAATTTATCAAGTTGCTTCCCGTTGACGTCAGCGATTCGCTTTAGTGATTTCATCGCTGAAATTTGACCTTTACGCGAAAGTAACCATCTTGGTGATTCCCCACAAAAACTGTGAGCGCGATAAAGCGGTTTATACGCGCAATGACGTCAGACTACGGCACCTACTAGATATAGAAGACCCATATAACGAGCATTGGGGCGACAAGGACCAGAGTAAGTTGAAGCACGCGACGCTCGAAGTACGCTATAAGCGGAAGAAGCATAAATCCTCCAGAAAAGGTGCACTGCATCATTTGACCAATAAAGACACGCCACGAAACACGCGTCACTTCTATGATGTAGAGAACCGCCGCCTCACAGCTACCGATGACTCCAAAACCCACAAAGAAGCGACAAACACAATAAAAACTGAAAGTCGGCGCTACTGACGCGAGAAGCGATGACGTCATCACCATAAATATCATGACGCAGAAAACATAATAGCGACCGAATCTGATGAGGAAGGGTTAGAGGAGTTTTAGAGAGCGTTAAGAGCACCTGTCTGCCGCGGCTCCCGCTACAAATGCGCCCACAAAGACTCCAAGAAGAAGAATAATTGACGCGAAGTCGGCCTTCGATTTATTATCACATACAAGTTGGTATCGGACCACGATCGATTGATGCTGAGACCCCTGAAAGTCCCAAGATGTACAAGAAGTTGAGTTTATGTATGAGAAATTTGAAGACTGATCCCAAGATTGACAAGGGATTTTTAGGAGATCTTCATCTTTGTATCTGAGATCAGAAGATTAAGATGAGGATTTAGGAAGATCAGATAAACCTTCGGCATTTAGGAAGGTCTTTAGAGGTAAGATTGCAGTTCTGAGGAATATTGGATGAGAACATGATCTTAAAAATGGGACACTAACCTTTAAAATTGAGTCTTTGACGGAGTTAGAGAGACTACAGTGAAAATTCGGAGTTTTTGTGGTGAAAGAGGAAATTGCCAAATTCATGGAACAAAAAGACACCAAAATAAAAAGGAGCAAAAAAGTCCTGATATAATATAAACCATTCGAATCCAAAACTTCTAAAATTTTCATCAAATTTTCGTCTTTTAATTTATTTTTTTCACTTTTTAACATTTTGACCTTTAAACAAACAAACATCACAAAAAAATAATTTATTAAAAACGCGAAAAAGCGCGAAAAGTTTTTCAACGTCGCCGTTTCTTTCCCTTCTTTCCTACACGACCAGTCTTCACCCCCTTCTCTTTATTCTTATTATAGAAGAAATCGTCGCCAAATGACGTAATGGACGCGAGACCTGACTGACGTCGACTCAACAACATCTGATTCTTCTGTTTCTTCGTCAACATGACACGCGTTAGATTATCTTCTTCATATTTTCTTCGCTCTTCTTCCTGCCTCTTCAACTTCCGATGATCATGTGAATAATTAGAGATCTCCTTTGGTGTGTCTTGAGCATCTTCCAAAAGATCAGCAATCACAGAAGATCGCGTTATCGCTCTTTCGCGTTCTCTTGCCATTTTGATCTCTTTACTTTCCCGCTTTTCATCATAAGCCACAGCAGCCATCTTAGGTGGGACATATTTCTGTCCTATGACGTCATCCACCGCTTCATCGTCTGTGACGTCATCATCGCTCGCGACTAGATCATCTAACTGAGGCTTAAAGTTCAAAGGATCGTTTTCATCTTCAAGTTCTTGCATTGATTTATCAATCTGATATTTGATCTTCTTCTCTAGAGGCTGAATCTTCTCTAAGACTACTCTGCTCTCAGTTGATCTTTTGACAAAATCAAAGTCCTGGATGCTTGCTCCGGATGCTTTACATCTGATGACCCCAATCATATCACCGATGTATTGAAGCATTGAGAGGTTTTTTACATTCAACAGGGAAATCCCCTCATTGATGTGGACCTTTTCTGAATGAATTTTTTCAAGAACTTTTTTGATGGTGATGTTAATGTTATCTGAATGTTCCTTGATGTCAATAAGGAGGCGATGAAACTTTGGAAGATCCTGATCTACTTTTGATGAGCTTATTCCAGGCATCTTGCAGTTCTATAAAAAATATACCAAATTTTATTTTTTTGAAGAAAATGAACAGATGATTTATAAAATAAATATCTTAAAATTTATATGATAAAATTTTCTGAAAAGTTTTTAAATCAAAAAATCAAAATTCAGAAATAAAAATACATAAGTAAAAAAATCATAAATTAAAAAAATAAACATTTTAATATAAAGCTTTCAAACAATTCATATTTACTTAAATTGAATTAAATTACATATAGTAAAATATTTTCTACATTTTTTTCTTATTTAACAATACATGGCTGCAGATAACAAATTTTACAGCTTTTATAGCCAACAAAACAATATAAGGAAGAAAATGAAAAGGTCTTAAGTATCACAATTTAAGTATTTTAAATATCATAATTTAATATAAATAATGTAGAAAAATAGAAACAGCCATATGTAAGTCCAAGTTAATAATCAAAAATATAAAACAACAAAATTATATTCAAATTTTGTACAAACCAATCAATTTTGTATAAACTTTCACCCAGATATTTTAATTTCCATAGAAAATACTTTTATTAAACTTTTACTGATTAAACCTAATTTATATAAGTTTTTGAATTTCTCATTAAAAAAAATTATTATGAATCTGAATACTATATTAATATAAAAATAATTTATAGATTTTTATTTAAAAAAATTATATTTAACAGTTTAAGAGATATATATTTTCCAAATTATTAAATAAAATAAAGAAAATTGAAACCAACCTTTTATAGATATTTCTTAATTAGGATAAAATAAGCAAAAAAATTATCTAAACAAATCTACTTTAAATTTCTGGAAATGAATTAAAGGAAAAATTGAGTGATTAAACTATCAAAGAAAAAATATTAAATAACAATTTACAAGATAAAATTAACAATTTAGACATTTAAATTAGAATAATAAAGAAAGTTGAAATTTAGTTTCTAAAACTAAAATTATTTGTTCCATCATCATCACTATCATCTTCTCATCACCAAGGAGTGATAAGAGGAGACGGGTTTTGCAAATAAGTCATCACAACTGAGGATATTGAAAGCATAAAGCTACTCCAAATTTGTTTGTCTTCACCAGATCTTGAATGAGCAAAACTAATTAAAGCACAGAAGATAGCACACCAGGAACACCATTTGATTTTTATCATTAATCCACACATGCTGAATATCATGCCAAATAAATTCATATATTCAGGTAAAGCTTCTTCCACTAAAGCATCTTGTGTTGGCTCATAGCGATGAACCGTATAAGCCTTTGATTTATCATTCTCAAAACTTTTTATTTGTCCTTCCATATTTTCTAAAGGTTATATTTGAATCCCTGTGACAAGATAATAGAAAGTTTACGCAAAAAATTACAAAAATACTGTTTGAAGAAAGTGGCGTCTGTCAAAAATACTCTGGTTATTTTTACGTTTAAAAAGGCGAGTAGTTAAAATAGTTTAATTGATTTTAAAAAGTTATCTTAAGTTTTTGTTTTTTACTTTTTAAGTAATCAGATGATAATTACAGTTATATTGTAACGATTACTTTAATCAATTAATTTGAACTTTATAAGGTATTTCATCTTCATTATCATAGAAGATTCTCTTTACTATTTTGTCCCTTATATCTTATTAAAAAAAACTTTTTGAATAAATTATATATTAAACACAATATGAGTACATCAAAAATTAAACTTTAGTTTTAAAAGTATTTCTTTTATTAGCAAAATTACAATAATTTAAAGTTTGAAGTTTGAAGATAGCGTAATAATTTTGAGTTTATTAAATCATAGACTTTTCATAATACAAAGTAATCACAAAGTTAATTTAAGTAAATACATTGAATCTGATGTTCAAATAAAATTGTACAAAAACACAAACAATTTTGTTTTAATTTTATCTAATACTTTTTTCCATTACTTAACAATAGATAACTATTGCATACTATCAAAGTAAAGCACAAATTTATGTAATTTATTTAATGATTTTCGCCAAACAATAAACTATAGAATTTCTGAATTGTTTTTTCTTAAAATTTTTTTAAATATAGTTAAAAAACATTGTAATTTATTTATTTATTACAATAAACGTGAAAATAAGCAATATATCTATTATATAAAATTGTGGCAATATTATAACGATTCAACTTTTGCTTGAACATCACAAGTGATACTGACATGGCAATGTCTGATGGCATCTGATTCTGAGTGCTAATTGTGCAATATGAGAGAAAATTTGCTCTTTTTAACGTACCAGGTGATATGGGCTTTTTAAGGTATAATGTGTGTCATCTGAGCTGGTATAACTTTTATCATTTTAACATTAGCAATCTTATGCTAAAACGCCGTACAAAAACAATATTTTAAATGATATGTATTCTGCAAAATTGTGTTTTTTAAATCTTTTGCTTGACAGACTATTTTAAAGGTAAAAAATGATTAATTTTTTTTTAATAAAATACAAAAACTATGATAGTTGGTGCCTTTGCAAATAGTCTAAGAACTCCAAGTCTTATACTTAAATATACTAAAATTTTGTTTCAGTTAAACTCAATATTTGAATTTTCGTAAAGGAATTGTTAAAAACTTTAGAGCTTTTCATAAACTTAAAATAATTTCTTGAAATAGTTTCTAAGCTTTACAGTATCAAGTATAAATAACGTAAACTATTTTTTTGTATTTGAATTCGTAAATAACTAAAATTGATTTTGTTATAGCTGTTAATTTTATAAATATTTGACAAATGTTTTTATTAATAATTTTTTATTAATCCGTAGTTTTATCTAAAATTTATAAGCTTTTTATAAATTATAATCTTGAAAGTTTTTTTTTGTTCAATTTCACTGAGTCACTTTATTCACATATTTTGAGTTTGTTGGCCAAAATAAATTTTTCGTTTATATATTGCGTTTTTCTGCAGGTTTATTTTTTGTTTAAGTTTATTTTTTAATATTTTTCAATCTTTTTGATCCTGTAAAATTATAAAAATGATTTTAGTATTTATTAATGAATATATTTTTCTTAGAAATTAAGATTTTTTTAAAAGTGTTTTGTTTGGATTTATTAATATTTTTTTAAATCTAAATTTTTGCTTTTAAATTTAAACTTATTTTATAATTTTGATTTTCATATATTTAAATTTTTCTGATTTAAATTTTGTTATTTGAATTTCACATTTCTTAAAATTGAATTTAAAAATTTATTTGTATTTATTTTATATTTAATTAATTTCTATCTAATTTTAAATGAATATGTATTTTTTAAACTTGATTAAGTAAAATTTATTTTTTTATTTATTTACTTCTATTGTAAAATATATTTTTATCTATAATTTTATAATTAGAATTGTTTTATAAAATATAGACATAAATAAATTCTTCTTTTTAAAATTATAAAAGTTTCTTAACAAGAAAAATAAAAAAAATTGAAAAGTTTTTAGATCTAATTTAGAAATTGTTATTTTTAATCTGATTATGAATATAAATTTCTAACTTTGTAAATATGAAACTGAATTTAAATAAAAAATGAAATAATTATTTTATATTTTTATTTATAGATCTAAACATTGAATGATATTTATATCATTTAATTCTATAAGATCTCATCTAGGATATTAAAATCAAAAATAAGGTAAGATACTAAATCTAAAAATTATTTTATTTCAATAATTTCAATTTCAGCTATGGGTCAAAACCAAAGTGGAAGCGGACGCAATAATGGTGACAATAAAAAAGGGGATAAAAAAGAGAAACGTAAATATGAAAGACCTCTTCCAACTCGAGTAGGAAAGAAAAGGAAGAAGACAAAAGGACCGGAGAGCGCCAACAAGCTGCCGAGTGTGATGCCATTTACAAAATGCCGGCTCCGGTTGTTAAAGCAAGAGCGGATCAAGGATTACTTGCTTATGGAAGAAGAGTTTATCCGGAATCAGGAACGTCTGAAGCCACAAGAAGAGAAGCAGGAAGAAGAACGAACTAAAGTGGATGATCTCAGAGGCTCTCCAATGTCTGTAGGAACTCTTGAAGAGATTATTGATGAGAATCATGCGATTGTGTCTACATCAGTTGGTTCAGAACATTACGTCAGTATCTTATCTTTTGTAGATAAAGATCTTTTAGAACCTGGATGTACAGTTTTGATGAATCATAAGGTTCATGCTGTGATCGGTTTTCTAGGTGATGATGTTGATCCTTTAGTTACAGTGATGAAGTTAGAAAAAGCTCCTAAAGAATCTTACGCGGATATTGGAGGACTTGATACACAAATCACTGAAATTAAAGAATCTGTTGAACTTCCTCTAACACATCCTGAATATTATGAAGAGATGGGTATCAAACCTCCTAAAGGTGTAATCTTATACGGACCTCCAGGAACTGGGAAAACTTTATTAGCAAAAGCAGTAGCCAATCAGACATCCGCAACTTTCCTTAGAGTTGTCGGTTCTGAGTTGATTCAGAAGTATTTAGGGGATGGCCCTAAACTGGTTCGGGAGCTATTTCGTGTCGCCGAAGAGCATGCGCCTTCTATCGTCTTTATCGATGAAATTGACGCGGTTGGGACGAAACGTTACGATTCAAACTCAGGAGGTGAACGCGAGATTCAGCGCACCATGTTGGAACTTCTCAACCAACTAGACGGCTTCGATTCGCGTGGTGACGTCAAAGTTATCATGGCAACCAATCGAATTGAGTCTTTAGATCCGGCGTTGATTCGCGCTGGACGGATTGATCGTAAAATCGAGTTTCCGATGCCGGATGAGAAGACAAAGCGACGAATCTTTGGGATTCACACCGCGCGAATGACGCTCGCTGATGACGTCAACATTGATGAGTATGTTCAGGCAAAAGATGAGTTGTCTGGAGCTGATATAAAAGCGATTTGTACGGAAGCTGGCTTACTAGCGCTTCGCGAGCGACGTATGAAAGTGACCAGCGCAGATTTCCACAAGTCCAAAGAAAATGTTTTGTATCGTAAAAACGAAGATGCACCTCAGGGCTTGTATTTGTAGTTTGTGACGTCATCACATCGCGTGTTTGTAGCTTCATCATCGCGTAGTGCTTGTTTGTCAGTTGTGTTTCGTTTGAAGTTGATAAAATGCTCAAATTAACTCGAAAATACCTTTCGTGATTTTAACAAATAAGAAAGAAGGTTTAGTGACGTCATGAGCTACAGGCGCTAGAAGTTTGGAGATGTTGCTAATTAAACTGGGTTTCAAACAACTTAGTTTAGACGTTAGAGGTAGTCAGAAGCTTTCACGTCATTAAATAGTTAACACTTAAGTTTTTTGTTTATTTATAACAATAAACGCAAAGAATGCCTGGAGAGAGCACCTCTCGCTAACACTCATTCTCACAAATATTACCTATTATGAATGATTAGGGTACAAATGCAAAAAGATGTAACACATGGCATTTCAGTAGTCCTTAAAGCATATAACAGTGAAAAATTATATAGAATGTTAATAATATAAAAAAGTGAAAAAATCACAGTTTAAAAATTGCAATGTTGGTATTATTAAAACGGTTCAACTTCTGCTTGAACAACGCGAGCGATTCTGACATGATAATGTCTGAAGGCAGCTGGTTCCAAGTACTAATTGTGTGGTATGAGAAAAAATTCAATCTGATTAATGTACCAGGAGATATGGGCTTACCAAGTTGTAATGTGTGTCTTCTGAGTTGATATAACTTTAGGGAAGGACTAATGGAAAAGAAAGCATCGAATTTAGGGTCGATTTAGTTGTTGATTATTTTAAGAATAAGAATTAAGTCATATTTAACTCGTCGATTTTTAAAAGTATATAAATTTTAGATTTTTAATTTAAGAAGCTAAGATGATGTTTATAACTATCATATTTAATATTAAGTTTCCTGCATACTAATCTCGTAAATGTGGCCTGAACAGATTCAATCTTTTTGATATCACTAACTTGATATGGTATTCATGCACTAACATTGTATTCAAGAATTGGACGTACGTATAGTTTGAAAAGATTGATAAATAAGTATTGATCCTTAGAATTAAAGGAGTATTACTTTCATAATGAGCTGTGAGCTCAATAAGAAAGGTTAGATGTTGAGTCAGGGAAGATCTCCGTTTCACAAAGCCATGTTGGACATCAGATATTAGATGGTGCTCCATCAAATGACTGGTCATATGATTGTGAATGAAATGTTCTTCAGTTCTACAGATAACTGAAGTCAGAGAAGCTTGTTTTTTGACCCGTTTTCTCCACGAACGGCCATTTATATATATTTGCAAGCATATGCAGGGCAGAAATCATGGGTATCCAGCGGTACAGTGACGAACTGCCTACGAGGCTCCAACTCTGACTTTAAATTCGGAGTTTTTCGTCTTCTAGAAGTGCTGTCATTAACCAAACTAACAAGGCCCTTTTACCCAGGGGTTATATGGACTTTTCCTTGTCACTAATGTCACAACATTTTCCACCTGAGATCAAACCTGAAACCCCCTGCTTGGTAGGTAGGTGTGGTAACCGCTTTGCCACATAGATGGATAGTGAAACTGATCTGTGGTTGAGTGAAGTGTTTCTGGGACCCTTCTTATGAATAGGAGTAATGATAACTTACTTCCAAATTTGTGGAACTTTCTCGTCAGAGAGGGATATTAAAGAGTAGCGATAAAGATAATGATTAAGAGGAAGTAGTTTTTCTTAAAAACAAACCAGGGATATGATGAGAATTGTTGAAACTGATGATTTTAAAGAAGAAATAGCCTTAGTGTCGGAGTAGGAAAGAGAAGGAGTATTGCCATCATCGGTTATAAAAACGCTATTCAATTAATTGTTTAGCAATTCAGCATTATTCTCCGGTTTCATCACAAGCTGGTCGCTGTTATCAAGTAAGGGAGGTAATTGAGATTTCGCCTTAAGCTTGTGATTTTTGAAACCAAAAAAAGTTTTTGTGCTAGGTGAAGATAGGACTGCTCTTTCTTTTCCTGAATAGAAATTAGAAATATATTAGAGAAGATCTTCGCACAGAGATTTGATGGAAGGATCTGCTTTAGTTTGTTTGTATAGGAGGTTTTTCAAATGATGTAAATTCCTCAAATAGTTTGGCTAATGTGGTCTTTTTTTGACTCGATAAAAAGTTATGAATTTCTCAATTGACTCTTTGACGATGTTAGTAAACCTTCAGTAAATAGTATTGATGTCTTCGGTAGAGTTGAAAACAGAAATCCAGTCAGCAACTGATAGAAACTCATTAGTACCACCATAATTTTCACGATAATAATTTCGTTTGCTTGAAGCTTTAACGCTCGGTGAACCTCGAACTTTATATTTGAAATCATTTGGTGGTTCCTACTGATCTCAGCTATACACCTCTTTTAGAAGACGCTTTTTTTCTAACCGATCATCTTCACACAAATTACAAGTACTCTAATGCGCTCGAATTTTTTTCAACTTTTAGTTTATATCCCAGCTTTCCTGAAAGGACATTTTCAACAATCTTTGATGGTCTAAGGTCTTCGCTCCAAGTCTGGTCATTGATACTTTCATTGATACTGGAACTTCCAAAAAATTAAGGCTTTGAGATCACATTTGGTTATAAAATTTACTGTCATCATCTTTATTAATCTCACATATATTAAAGATGAAGACATTGTATTCTTTTCACGGTTCAAAGTAAGTTTTTTGTGCGTGTCTGTGGCAAGAAGTTGCACCATGCTAGCATTTTTTGTCGGAATCGGAATCACCGACCACCGGGGCCCACATGACAGGTTTCTTTGTAGAGGCATCTAGTTCATTGGTTTGGAGAAACAAGAATGTTTCTCGTTGATTTGGCAACATCAGATGAGTTGCCAATTTCAGATTTAACTTTGGCCAATTCAGCGGATATCAATTTGCTGATGTCGGATAATAAGTTTGAATTAGAGGAGGTAGATGTTATGTCAATGATTATTTGATAAAGAACCATTTAAACCCCATTTGCTTCATCTGGTTCTTTTTAACTATATTAAATATAATTAAAACTGCTTCAAAATTTCATCAAATTTACTCCTAGTAAAATATTACACCTGATAGACACTCACCTCATTAAAATAAACTAAATTTAGAGGTCTTTATAACATATATATAAACATTAACAACGCTTTTTATTTAATTATTTATTACAATAAATGCGAAGGAGGGTACCTGAAGAGAGTACCTCTCGCTAACACACATTCTCACAAATAACATCTATTTAGTCAAAAATGTAAAAAGTAAAAGATGTAGCACATGACATTTGGATATCACTCAAAGCATATAACAGTGAACAACTACATAGAATGTTAATAACATAAATAAAGAGAAAAAATCACAGTTAAGCATGACAATATTGGCAATATAATAACGGTTCAACTTCTGCTTGAACAACCCGAGCGACTTTGACATGGCGATGTCTGATGGCAGCTTATTCCATGTATTAATAGTACGGTATGAGAAAAAAATTGCTCTGACCAATGTACTAGGTGATATAGGCTTATTAAGGTGTAATGTATGTCGTCTGAGTTTATATAACTTGAGGGAAGGACTAATAGAAATCATCAAACTGAATGTCAATTAAATTGTGGATAATTTTAAAAATAAGAATTATAATAATAATGTATTTAATCTGTCGAATTTCCAAAGTATCTAATTGAAGAAACTGAGAAGATGTTTATAACTATTATATTTAATATTAAGTTTTCTACATACCAATCTTGTAAATGTGGCCTGAACAGATTCGATTTTTTTTGATATCACTGACTTGATAAGGCATCCATGCAGTGATATCGTATTCAAGAATTGGACGTACGTACAATTTGAAAAGATTGATAAAAAAGCATGGGTCCTTAGAATTAAAGGTCTTTATAATAAGGAAGACAAGGTTGATTGACTTTCCAAAGATTTTGGAAACATAATTGCGCTATTTAAAGTCAGATGACAGAGTAATGCCAAGGTCTAGGACCGAAGATACTCGTTGAATGATAAATCTATTGATGGAGTATTGGTTCAAGGAATTTATAGCTGGTTTACGAGAAAAAGTTATAAGTTCAGACTTTGTTAGCTGGATTCTGAGCTGCCAGTTCATAGACCAGTTTTCTACAGTGTTTAGTGCTTTGAAGGATTACAAGATAATAGCTTGATATCATCTGCATACACAACACTCTGACATCATCTACTGCTACTAATCTTCTGATGAGGTCTTCAATGAAAATTAAAAAGAGAAGGGGACCCTGAACAGAACCCTGAGGAACACCACTGGTGATTTGACTAGAAGTAGATAAAGACCTTTCTACACGAGTTTATTGGGTTCTACCTGATAAGTAATCTTCAATCCACTGTAAGATAAAGCTGTTGATTTTTCAATACAGTAACGAGCTTAGCGTCTTAAATGAAAAGTTTGGTCATAACACTAGTTGCAGATTCATTTCCTTTTGTTTTAATTTTTAGTCTTTCTTTATTGATTAAAAAAGAATTTTTAAATAGTTTTAGATAAAAAAATTAATTATTTTCTACATCTTTAGAATCTGACTATATGCAAATTAGGAGCGTAGTTGAAGTCACGTGACTTGTTTCTTTAATTAAATTTATTGATACAAAAAAAAAACTAATTTCAAAGTTGCAGATTTTAAGTTTACATAAATGCAATTTGAATCATCAAAAATAATTAAAAACATCTTCTTCAAAACGCGTATCTTGTTCTGAGATCTTCCAAGCGTTTCGAGACCTACAATTGGATCAAAATGAAGATGAATTTAAAAAAAAAAAGAGATTTTACCTCTGAAGGAACTCTTTCAAGTTCTTCAGCAACAGATTTCTGTCTGGAAAATTCCATTGAAGAAAACATTTCACACAAATCTCCGTCGATGACATTCTGCAGAAGATGAGAATTACGTGAAAATAAAGATCCGGTGATGATGAGGGATCAGGTGAAGATGAGGATCAGTGGATGATGAGGGATCAGGTGAAAATAAGAATCAGGTGGAGATGAAGATGAGGATCAGATAAAGATCAGATGATGAAGATACTTACTTTAACTGGGAAGTAATAAGATCTGTAAGCGATATGTTCTCTTCCAAGAAGAGGAGGACACTCATTTCTCATATGCATCTCAAGATGTTGAAAAAAGTCATGATCTTCATGCGATGTGAAAGGAACTAGCATCCCAACACTCCCAGATAAAGTGGTATAAACGAGTGAATCAGAACCTCCAGTAATTAAAGTACATTTTTGAAGTGATAAAATTGTTTCACCAACATAATAAGAGCATAAAAGCTCAGCCTAAAACCAACAAGTTAAACAAAGTCGCCCCAAAATCCTCTCATCACCTTTTGTGACGCCCCACTCAAAATTCCCCGGCTCCACAACGCTTTAGTTCCACTTGGGTCGTCTTGCACGTCATCATTGACGTCACTAGGGAGTCGTAACTACAACGAGAAACACATAAGATGATGTTATGACGTCATAAACGCTTACAATCGCGATTGTTCCAAATTTATCAGCAACAGCGACAGTAGCGAAATCCATAACAGCCGCTGACGTCACCCAGCGTGGATACGTGTCGTCAGCGAAGATGACAAGTTGGTTCTCTTGACGACGATATCGAATCCAATGACAACTCTCTTGAACGTCACAAACGATTATTCGCTGACCAACCGCGTGAATCGCTACGATGTTACAGGGAATGTGCTGAAAGAAGAAGTAATGTCATCAACTAATCAGTGACGTCATCAACTAACTTTATTTTCGCATTTTCGAAGCAATTTTCTCTTTCCAAGGTCGTAAATTCTTAAAAACCTACCGACTCCAACCAATAATCGGCCATGATAAGCACACAGGGCACCAGGAACCTCTTCTACATGTGTCTGTGGGTCGATATGGGTCAGTACCACTTACTAGTGGCCACGAAGTTACTTACAATATGGACCAGAGTCAACTTTTCGCCTTTGGGATCGATGAAATAAGTTCTAATCTCTCCCCCTCCGTAAGCTTGTCGTGGATTCAATTGAAGATCTTTAGCCACCCCGACAACCACAAACAAACGGTCGTCATGGGCAGCGAAGCGACATGTCGTGATGCTTACTGCTGCGTGATTCTGTTCCAATCTGATGATTCCAAAAGACTCACCCTACGATCAAATCAACTTGTTGGAGATTAAGGACACTTTTTTGGGAGGCACTGACCGTATTTGGATCTAAAATATGGATTCTAGACGCCCACATACCAGTACCAGCTTTAGGGGCACCAAAAGTAGCTTCTGGGAAATCTTGCCGGAAACTCGCGGTCATCTCAGTTGCTAAATCTTTTTCTTCTTCACCTGCAGCTTCAAACATTTCCTAAAGATGCATATTTTATGATTTTTCACCACTAGGTATCACTATTTATACTTCAGCCATTTCATCGCGTCTTCGACGCTTCGTGTCGTCTGTATACGAATTATGATCGGTTTCAATTAGTATTATATGATTCGAAGGCGGGTGAAGCACAAAACGTCGCGGGGTGTACTGGAGAGGTGTTGAAGCTTGATTAAAAACTGTCCCAAGTTTTTCGAGAGCCAAGATCCTGAATAAATCAAAGATGAGAATCGCAATTCTCGAAGATCGCGTTTTTCTCCAAAGAATTTCAAATTTAAACAAATTTTTTTGAAAATTGAAAACTCGACAACTGCTAGAAATGATGACGTCACAAACCGAAGCGTATTAGCGGTGATGGCGACGACACCTTCAGGACATTGTTCAGATGTAAATCCGGACGCAAATTCGAGAGTCTCATAAGATAAAGGAGTCAAATGGAAACGATTTTGATGTTGATAACTTAACCATGTTCGACTTGACATTGCTAATACAGCATCATTACCCTGTTTACATGGTTGCTAGGTGATTGTAGACCTCGTTGCTGGGTGACAACTGACCTGAGTGAGGACACGGAACAGCTTGACTGGTCTCGAACCTAAATATCTGGTCCTTGTGTCAGATAAGTCTCCTGTAACGCTATCTAAAGTTGTTCTGAATAAAACTCCATTCTGCACAAAGTTCAAAGGTCACTAAAGGTCATCAAGATGACTAGAAGATGAGAAGATCAGGTGAAGATGAGGATCAAGTGAAGATGACGATCAGGTGGAGATGAGGATCAGGTGCAGATGAGAATCAGATGAAGATCAAGTGAAGATGAGGATCAAGTGAAGATGAGGATCAAGTGAAGATGAGGATCAGGTGGAGATGAAGATCAAGTGATGATGATGATGATCAAGTGAAGATGAGAATCATGTGAAGATGAAGATCAAGTGAAAATGAGGATCAGATGGAGATGAGAATCAAGTGAAGATGAGAATCATGTGAAGATGAAGATCAAGTGAAAATGAGGATCAGATGGAGATGAGAATCAAGTGAAGATGAGAATCATGTGAAGATGAAGATCAAGTGAAAATGAGGATCAGATGGAGATGAGAATCAAGTGAAGATGAGAATCAGATGAAGATGAGGATCAAGTGAAGATGAGAATCAGATGAAGATGAGGATCAAGTGAAGATGGCTTCAACTAACTTGGAGTCCTGTATTAAGGATTAGACCACCAGTATTATGACGCATTTGACCGTCATCATCATTACTTCCAACTTCAATTATACAAACAGATTCAGGAGTGGCTGGTAAAGCTTGCATGCTAAGTGGTTGAAGACAGTCTGTAGGTCCCAAAGATATTATCCTAACAGTATTATCAGCAAGTCCAACGGCTAGGAATCGACTTCTTTGTTCATTTGTAGGAACACTCGCTAAATCCATACAGGCAATATCGCTACCAATTTCACGTCGGTCTGTGAACTCATTTAAATGTCCTGACTACAGATTGAAGAGGTTAGATAATCTTAAAGGGGCGATAGGTGGCACTTACAGCGTCCATTTCGAAATATACAAGTACTCCTCCTGTTAGAGCAATTACAACTTGTCTTTGATTGACAGCACATTTCAAAATTGTTTTTTTTCCAGGAGTTTTCCATTCATTTACTCGTTTGTCAGATCTAATTAACCGAATTCCATCCGGATAAACCTGAAGTGGAAGAGTTTTAGGAGGAATTAAGATTCTCCAGGACGTGGTACTTGAACAAGAGAGTTCTCGCCAAGAAGAGAGCATGATAACGTTGGTGTGGTTCCTAAAAAACCGGAATCGGTGACTTCTTCTACAGTTTCACCGATTGACAGTACAAGAGTAGCATTGACGAATGAGACAATGATATAAGAATCATATTCCTCTGAAAGATTTAGCTAATTGAGCAACTAGTTAACTAGTTAGTTTATCTACTAGTTAACTAGTTAGTTTATGTACTAGTTAATTAGTTAGTTTATCTACTAGTTAATTAGTTAGTTTATCTACTAGTTAATTAGTTAGTTGATCTACTAGTTAATTAGTTAGTTTATCTACTAGTTAATTAGTTAGTTTATCTACTAGTTAATTAGTTAGTTTATCTACTAGTTAATTAGTTAGTTGATCTACTAGTTAATTAGTTAGTTTATCTACTAGTTAATTAGTTAGTTGATCTACTAGTTAACTAGTTAGTTTATGTACTAGTTAATTAGTTAGTTGATCTACTAGTTAATTAGTTAGTTGATCTACTAGTTAATTAGTTAGTTGATCTACTAGTTAATTAGTTAGTTGATCTACTAGTTAACTAGTTAGTTTATGTACTAGTTAATTAGTTAGTTGATCTACTAGTTAATTAGTTAGTTGATCTACTAGTTAATTAGTTAGTTGATCTACTAGTTAATTAGTTAGTTGATCTATTAGTTAATTAGTTAGTTGATCTATTAGTTAATTAGTTAGTCACTAACCGTCGTCCTTAGTTTTAACTGTCCAAACTGCATTTGGATTTCCTGGTAAATCAGAAACAGCCATCTCAGCAACCTACAAACAATAAAAGTAACCACAGTAACCACATCAACCACCAACCTCCAATCCATGACGTAATACTCTCATAGAAGATTTAGGACCTCTTCCACAAGCAGCATATAGTTGAGGAGTATCTTCATTGGCAAGATCGTGAACCTGGCATGCCATCACCGGTGAAAGACTTTCCAATTCATCCACTAAAATTATATTCTTCAACTCGCGCGGTGCATAAAAAAATGTTTCTCCTTCTAATAGCGGAATCGCGCTTGAAAATTCTGCTTCACCGTCCTCATCACCCAAATGCGCGATTTGATATAAATAGCTAGATATGAAACGCGTGAGGTGATGACGTCACAACCATATACATCACTCACTGGTTGCCGAATTCGGAAGCGACGAATAAGAAGCCAGTTCTTAAAACACACATTGATGCAGCGACTGAAACTGTATCAAAATATTTCAATCGAACTTCCGTCACCATGTCATCATCCGTTTCCAACGTTGCCTAGTAACAAGTGTAAGTTAGTTGTTAAAGAGTTTTGGGGCGTGTACCTTAAAAATATCTCCCTGTTCAGTTTGTAGAAGAAAGAAGAAGCGCGCTTTGCTTTTATGAGTGGCACTAGAAACGATAAGGATTCCTCGTTCAGGGTTAAGATCATTCTAAGATTAAAAGATGAGAATGAGGTCTTTAGATAAAGATCACTTACTCTTCTTCTAGGTATAGGAACTCTGATATCAGGTTGATCCCCAAAATTTTTGTAGATGATGTACTTTTCAGCACATACAAGAACACCACCAGGACCATCATTACCGCCTGGTACAGATATCAGCATATTACAACGTTCTTCTAACATCTCGCTGTATTTGCGAACCACATGATTAAGTCCTAAATCCAGCTCATAAAAAGTTAGAGTCTGAAAAGATTATTTATTATCAAAATATTTTCAAATTTTAAATTCAGAATCAATTCCTTGAACTAATAAAAGTTTTGAAACAAATTCGGAATTTAAAGTTTAGTAAAATTTCTACTTTATCTAAAAATTCAAAAACTTTTTGAAACTGATAAAATTGAGATTTTTAAAGACCTGTTTAGCCATCAGGGCTGCTTCGGCAGTTGGGTCACTATCAGCTTCTTCATAATCTAATTCAATACAAGCAAACATTGGATTTTCAAATCCTACATCAATCCCAACCATATGAAACACCAAAGTATTAGCTTTATGAGCTTCTAAAGGTGATGATATAGTTAGACGGGCATGTGAGTCTCTATTCAAGATATAAACTAGTTTTTGTTTCTCCACAGCACCTATAAGTGAATAGATTAGATGAAGAAGATTTTGAAGGTCACTTACCAATCATAACAGCTCTGCCCTTTGGGTCAATGGCCAGGTATTGTCCAGGGACAATCCTTCTACAACCACTTTTACCAAAAGTCTCCAAATGAATCTTTTAAAGAAAAAATTTTGAAATTTTTAGTTCATAAATTTCATTCTTACTTTTTCAAATTTATTTTTAGCTGGAGAATATTCTAGAATTGAAATTCTTCCTGAATCTGAGCCACAAACCAGATAATCTTTATGTCCACCAGTAAGTCTAAAAGCCATTAAAGATCTGATCTCACCAAATGCTTCCATAGTGATTAAAGAATGAACTTTACCAGTGCTTGTATCAGGTTTTAATAATTCAATTAATTTTCCTGAAATTTGTTCAATTATTTTCCACAAAATCACTTTTGACAACCACTCACCTCTAGCGACGGCAATTTCTTGCTGTTTTGTGCCTGAAAAATTACCATGTACTGCATGTGTGATACAATTGGCACGCTGTAATGTTAACCCGTATAAAAACATTGCTTCTTATCAAAAGTAACTTTCCTATATACCTAGAAATTCTAATATTTTTAATTTTAGTTTACATTTTCTTTTATTAAGGTTTAATAAAAGTATCAAATTTATTGCTTATAATTATAAAATATAAGGTTTATATAACTTGCAAGTATATAACATAACATAATAAAAAAATATATAAAGGATATTTTGAAATTTATAATAGAAAGTAGAATTAATAGAATTGTTAGAAAAACATAACAAAAAATGTATTTGTTCAATTTAAAATATTAAACAAATACTTATCATAAATATAAATAAAACTAAAATTTCACAGAATTTAAAAAAACTTTTAAAAAAGATAAAAGCAAATGCAGTTATCTAAAGTTACAAAAATTCATAATTACTCTTCATAATTAAAAAAAAATTAGATTTAAGAAAGAATTTATTTATTTCAAATTTTTACTTAACTAAATTTGAATATCAATAAAACTTTCTTTAAAATTTATTTTCTATCTAAAAACTCAAACTTTGTTTAACAACTAAAGCTTTTAAAATAATAAATAGTTAACTATTAGAAGTCAACACAATGAAAAAAAGAAATCTCAATTATTTTAGAAAATTTGCAAAAGGTATTCAAACTTAAACTGAAGTATTTCTTTAAAACTTTTTCTTATAGATTTAATTTAAAATATTTTCTAACGAAAAAATTAATTTAAGAAAACTTATTTCTAATTTAGTACTAATAAATAAATGAATTAAAATAAAAACTTTAAAAATAAAAATCTTTCACGAGGACTTGAGCTAACTTTTGCCGGCCAAAATATTCAAATGATCTAAAATGGCTTCTTATAGAATTTATTTTCTTGAAGTCGATGCTTTTAGCAGTTAAAAAAAAATATTGTAAAAAGATTTTACATTCAATTTTAGATTTGATATAATTTTTAGTTTAGCAGCAATTTCCCAATCTAATAAAAAAATTATTTGAAGAAAATAAAGTTATTTTAGATTATTTATTAGTTAAGATTATTTATTAGTAAAGATTATTTATCATTTATAACAATCTAGAGGCATTCTTCAGATAATTTAAAAATTGATCGAAATTTTAAGAAGCCTTTTTGGGTTTTCGGTGTAAGTTTAAAATAACTTTTCTAAAAAAACATTTAATAATAGAACCTATTTATTATTTTCATTTGTAACAGCGATGTTGATACTAAAAATTTGGTTTAAAAAAGTAGTATCTATTGTAGTATTTAAATTTCAACCAGTATTATTGTGAGGACAGAAGATAGTGTTCGAAGACAAATTCATGCGAGGAAATTTGTGGCAATATTATAATAAGTAATTAAAGAATAAAGATGTTTTTAACAAGTATTTCAAAAGCAACTATTCAGATAAAAGCAGTTGAATCTAATAACCATAGCTGCTCTGAACCATTTATCATCAAAAATGTAGTAAAGCACGGACGTGTCTCTACCACAACGCTCTTTAGAATTTAGATACATCACGTCTAAAAACGAAGAATAAGGTATACAAGATCACCAAGCGTGATCTGCTTTTTACTGATGACGCATCAATTGTTGTACATTCAGAAAAAGACCTACAGATGCTGATGGACTGATTCTCAGCAGTCAACAAAGATTTCAGAATAAAAATCAGTCTAAAAAAGACAAACATTCTCAACTAAGGTGTTAACGTTCCACAACCAATCAACAACAACCAATGGCTGGCTCGGTTGCATATGTCAGCTGGAGGACAGATAGATCCCAAAAGGTATGTTGTATGGAAATCTATCTAAAGGTAAACGCAACATCGGCCATCTTTGTACTCGTTTTAAAGATACTTGCAAGCGCGATATAAAACCGCTCAACATCAATACTAGCAATCAAAAGGATCGCTCCGAATGGCGCTTTCTACTTCACAAACAACTGAAGAATATAGAGACAAACTAACTACGAAGAGGAAGAAGCTTTAAAAGTTTTTTTGGAGCACGCCAGGCATAGCCATAGTCGACCTAAAGTGGTCGTTTTTAGAAACAAGTTTTTATATAACTTTTATTAAATTTCAATTCCAATCAAACATTAAAGAAATAAACTCAGTTGCATCAGGAAAAATATTTCTACTTCTTTCTCATTTCACTACTTGACTCTTTTCCTGGAGCAGACCCAGCATGGCCGTATCTGACCGAAGCCATTATTACTAATTTATAACAATATCACAACATTTACTCTCTATAATATAAGTTTACTCCATTATTATATTGTTAATAGCCATTATTATTATTATTGTTATTATTACTAATTTATGATATTATTTAAAATTTCGTCACTCTCGGTAAATTTTTCTGCAGTTTCTGATTCAGTTGAAACTTTTAGAGATGCAAACAAACTTGAACTGAAGTTAAAGTTCGTAACCAATAAATCACTTCCGATATGTTTTGGATCGTTTGTAAATCATTTGTTATTAAATCGATTAAATAAAGAAATCGATACTACAACACATAAATTAGCAAACATCTACAAGTTACAAATACTTCTACCGATGTCTCAACTTCAACTTTTACATTCGACTTTCTTTGAACTTTTATTTCGAGTATTTGGTTACGAGGAGTTTCATTGCTTTTGTGGTTTGAGTTGAACACCTGTAACTGTGATAAGGCATCTACTACTGATGATTGAAAATTCTTTAAAAGATTTGAAAGCTTTTTTTAATTAATTTTTTTATTTTATTGAATTTGCTTCTTTTTAATATCAGTGAAACTATTTTATTTATTTATTTATTTATTTATTTATTTATTTATTTATTTATTTATTTATTTATTTATTTATTTATTTATTTATTTATTTATTTATTTATTTATTTATTTATTTATTTATTTATTTATTTATTTATTTATTTATTTATTTATTTATTTATTTATTTATTTATTTATTTATTTATTTATTTATTTATTTATTTATTTATTTATTTATTTATTTATTTATTTATTTATTTATTTATTTATTTATTTATTTATTTATTTATTTATTTATTTATTTATTTATTTATTTATTTATTTATTTATTTATTTATTTATTTATTTATTTATTTATTTATTTATTTATTTATTTATTTATTTATTTATTTATTTATTTATTTATTTATTTATTTATTTATTTATTTATTTATTTATTTATTTATTTATTTATTTATTTATTTATTTATTTATTTATTTATTTATTTAGTAAAAACTATTTATGTAATTATTATCTAGAAACACAATCCTAAAAATAAATTTCTATAGAAGATAAAATTGAAATCCTTTAAAACAAAATCTTTTAAATTCTGAATTCATTCAAAATAATTCTATGATAAAAATTGGAAATAACTTTTAGTCTAAATTAACAGAAAATTTTAAAAGTTCAGCTTTTTATTAGAGAAAAAAGTGAAAGTAAAGCTAATCAGATAAAGATTTTTGTAAACTTTATATTTTCAACCAAAGTTAACTTCTCCCAAATGTTTCAATCTTCAAATGATTCGAAATCTTCAGATAAAATGTTTCTCTTTCTTCAAATACTTATTGATTATTGCTGGCCATTGAAAAATTGACTGAAAACAATCTCTTTACAAATAAGTATTTTATTGAAACCTATTTTTAAGGTTTTTAATAATTTCTAATCAGTTAAAGTGCTTTTACTGACATCTAAATTTGATTTTTTTTATAATTTACAATAAAGTAAATAGATGGAAAAAGTTCTTTTTAAATACAGTTCTGAAGTAAAGTAAAGAAAAGAACCGAAGTGTTTTCTGAACAAACTTAGTTTGTCACTTTCTTCTTCTTGGTTATTAAACAAACAAAGGCAAAAACAAGAACAAACTAAACAGTTTACAAATAACCAGTTAACAAAAGCACTAAAATATTAATAAAGTTGAAGGTAGTGACGAAATTCACTTTTTTTGTAAATAATTTTTAAATTTATTTTATCTAATTGATTATTTTTATATTTTTTTAATTTCAGTTTTCCTCTGTTTAAATCGAAGCTTTTGCGTAATAAAGATGACGTCATCGCGTTCTTTAACTCCTTTAAAGATTCAAAATGAAGATTAACAGTTTGTTATCAAGGTTAGGAGCTCAAAAAATTCTATTGAACTGAAGTCGAAAAGCCAAAAAGATCAACTTTTGAAGATTACGAAATTCTTTACAATAAATGGATTAAAAAGAAATCTTTTCAATTATTACTTCAAAAAATCACTCATTAGATAATAGATTGCATAATTTAGATTTAATAATTCTATTTTCGATTTAGATAACATCAAGAAATGAATTTAATACTCCAAGAACATCATGGAAAACATTTTTGATAATAAAAAGTTATTCAAAACAATATTTTGTTTTTTTAATAATAATTTTTCAACCAAAGTTTAAACAAAAAAAGATTTTTCAAATAAAAATTTTTTTAAATATTTGTCTTTTTTATTAAAAAATAAATTATTTTAAATTATTTTTTTTTTCTCAAAACCTCCCAGCATATTTACAAAACTATCATTACACATTTTTTACAAATGTAAAAGTTCTATCTAAAAAACATCAACAAATTGATAATATTCAATCTTATTAAATCAATTATTTGAAAATCTTTAACAATTCAGTTAATTCTGAAGAAGATAAAAAGTAATTTGTCTAACAATAAAATCTGTAAAAGTCTTTTGTTTGAAAAGTTGTTCTCAAATATTTCATTTATTCAAAATAAAGATGAAAGAAATGTTTTGAAAAAATTGTCAACTGAGCAAAATATGAAGGTGATTTTTAAAACCGACAAAATCAATCTTTATTTGATCTTCAGAAGACATCAGTTTTAAAAGATTCAGAAATTTTTTATTTAGAAACTTTGAAAATTGTTCATTAGAGCGTGACAAAAAGCGAGCGATAATTTAGATAAAAAAAGAAAGTTTGAAATGAGAGAAGACATAAAGTACTCACAAAATATTCTGTTTGTTGAAAATGTTTTGTGAGCAGATGTTAGAGTTGCTCAAATACAACAAAATCAGAAACTTTTTTGAAAGTTGTTTATTCAGAAAATTTATTTTTAAATTTATTAATTTGAAACTTTTGATTTTTTTTTCAGTTTTTGTTTTGAAGCTTTTTTTCGAATCGATTTTTATTTTCAATCTAAAACAAAAACTTCAAGAAAATTTATCTTTGTTATTTATTTTGCTTCAACTGTTTGAACTACGTCATCATCTACATCATCAAAGACTTCTTATTTTCTTTTATTTTCATCTTAATCGTTCAAAATTTTTAAAGATAAATATTTGTGAAAAAAAGAAATTGAAGTCTTTCTTTTGCTACCCAAAAACTTTCGAGATGAAATTATGGGATTTAGAAAAGTTCATTTTCACCGGATTACCTCGCTTCGAACCAATTACTGGCTTTACTTTCAAAATTGAAACTCTTTTTGCAAATAGCGGCTAGTTAACCAAGCATCTAACAACTTTTTCTGTTTATTTTCAATTTTAGAATCTATAGATAAATTCTATTAAATTTTTTATGATTGAAAAATGTTAAAAATTTTCTGTTTACTCAATCTCACTTCTAGGGTTTGTTTTTTCTGCCATTATCTAACTTGATAAGAAATTTTTCATCTAATAATCTTCCTGATAACAAAGTTATCTGACAGAAATTTGCGAAAACTTAAATGGAAACCCTGTCCAAACAAACTTGTTGGTTTTTTGTTAAATGAAACCATTGATGTGGAACGAAGCAATTTTATTTTATGTGTTATAAAATATTTGATAACCGAAAAAAATCAAAAGCAACAAACACGAGAAGTATGACGTCATCGGCGCGCATCTGTCATTATTATCTCCTTCTAAGTGACGTCACTGTATCGAGCTTTCAATTTTCTTCGAAAATTTCAGTAAATTTTCTGCTTGTTTATCATACTTCTGTGACAGTTTAAAAAAAACTCTAATTACAAAAATATAAAAAAAAAGTTGTTTTTGAAGTTTAAAAAATGTTTAAATAATAAATGAAAAAATTGTTTAGAAAGTAAATTAGATTTTAATTATTCCATCAATTCTACAGATATTTCTATCTCCAAAAAACTCCAAGGAAAAAATTTCTCAAAATTCAACTTTACTTTTTAAATTGATTAACTTTTTGGCCTCATAATTCGTTTAAAAGACAAATGACGTCATCAATGATGTGATGACGCGAAATGAACTTCCGTCGACAGCTCCTCCATTAACAGATGATCTGATTTTAAACGAGAAACGAAACATTTTCTAAAATGTTTCAATTAATTATTTATTTAAAGCTCTAAAAACAAAATTTGTCGAAAAGTTAACTTAAAAAAACACCATTTTCGGCTCTTAAATAATTTCAAAATGTTCAAAATTGAACAAAAAGAGTTGTGCAGAACGAAATTAGACGGTGGTGACGTCATCATCGCTGTCACGTGACACTAACTATTTTTTCATCTTTTAACAGAGCTAAGCGTGAAACTGATTATTACGTCACAACTAACCACGTGATGAAGGTCAAATGCTTTGTCCTGATGCTTATGATAGCGGTTGTTCGGGGCAACAATGAATGTCCTCCTAAATGTCGATGCCATAAACGAACTGTTTATTGCAACGAGCGAAATCTGACGTCAGTACCGCGCGGGATTCCTTTGGACACCGAAAAATTATTTCTCCAACAAAATCAGCTTCAGGACCCAGACATGGACGGTCAACTGTCCCAGTTGTCCAAACTTCATCATCTGTTTCTTGATAATAATCTTCTGACTTCATTCCCAAATCATCTTCCGTCTTCTCTTCGGTCGATTTCATTGAATCATAATATCATCAAATACGTGCCCACAAGTGCTCTAGTACCCCTGGTTAATGTCCAGCAACTTTTATTGGACTACAACAACCTGACGGACAATGGTCTTGTCTCTGGTTCACTTCAAAAGTCAACAAAACTTCAAAAGTTACTTCTTGGGCACAACCTGTTGACCACATTACCATGGCAACTACCTACGTCACTATGTGAGTTGTACATATCCGATAACTTGATGACGTCACTACCACCCGACCGATTACGTCATCTAGTTAATTTGAATAAACTTGATTTACGTAATAATCAAATCGTGCAAATCGACGGTGATATGACGTCACTTGTAAATCTACAATCCCTCGATTTGAGTAGCAACAAGTTGAGGGAAATTCCCGCCTCGTTGCCAAGCAACCTGACCGAGCTTCGATTAGGTTACAATCAAATTCGTTTTGTGTACGCAAATCGTGGTATGGGACGCGATGGACGTCTCCATGGAGACCTACATGGCTTCAGTAGTCTTGCTGAGTTGGATTTATCTCATAATTTGCTAGAAAGTATTGAATCAGGTGCTTTTAGTGGTCTCCATGGTAATGGTCTCAGTGTTGGTCTTCAAATGAATGCGTGGAGATGTGATTGTAATTTACATTATCTTAAAACTTGGTTGACGTCACATACGATCGTCACTTCAAGCGACGCGAACATACAGTGCTCGACTCCAGAATCTTTCAGCCAGGTTTTTGTCACTTTAATTTAACCTATTAACTAATTGTTCCAGTAATTACTTAACTAATATTTTAACTAGTTGCATAATTAAATGTTCAACTAATTAACTAACTAACTTCTTAATAATCTATTAACTAGTTGTTCAAATAATTGTTTAATAAATTTCCTAACTAATTTCTTAAATAGTTGCATAATTAATTTCTTAACTAATTTATAAACTAATTTATTTATAAATAAGTGTATTACGTAGTTAGTTTTTACCTATTCCGATTTATCTAATATATGCACAACTAATTGTGTAGGTACAAATTTATCAGGTGGTTGTCATGACAACCGATGTAATAAATTTTTTGTTGTCATGACAACTGATGTAATAAATTTTTTGTTGTCATGACAACCGACTGATCGACAACTTTTCGTTTCTAGGTTGCCATTAGCAGTATCGAAGTCACCGCCCTCAAGTGTCAGAATCCTATGCGATCGTTTCGGGTCAATGACGTCACACACGATACTTTTACGCTTTTCTATGACATCGAAACGTCGACGGAGCCACCTTATCTTCAAATGTGGACCATGTATGGACCAATCACTTGCCAAGATTGTCGATTTCCAGGCGACAGTGACGTCACAGCCGCTAGTTGGATGGGCAGTTACAAAGTGGTTGCCATCTTAACTAACCAGGTCCACGTGGATAAGCTGGGGCCGGGCAGCAAGCTATTGGTTTGTGTTTTTTCAACCAATCAGCATCCAAGCCGAATTCCCGCTCGTCAATGCCAACTAGTGACCACAATGGAAGTTGTGACGTCACAGAGCAACATCGGAGTGCCATCATGGGGTGTAGCGGTCGCTTCGACAATTGCTTCTGTAATTATTATCATTTTTGGAATTGCTTTTATCATCAGAAGACTCCGTGCTCAGAAACGTCATCGAAAAATGACTCGTTACCATAACAACCGGCTTCGATTAGCTCCTGGGGCACCTTTTATGCTTTCACACGCCCAACAGCCACCTCTTGTTGATGCCGATCATGAATTCGATGTCGCGTTGATGACGTCACGAACGCCAGTGCATCACGTGATCAAAAGTCAGCCAAATGACAGCTGTTGCTATAGCGATAGTCACGCTGATTCCATAGAAACTACTGAGACTGTGACGTCACTAAGGTATGCACGTGACTATCCAGCTAATTACTCGAGTCACGATTCAACGCGTTCCTATAGTTATCATGGCAACAACGTTAGGTTGTGACGTCATCACTTCAGTGGGTTCAAAAAGCTGTGAAAAGAATCGAGCTGGTTGTAGCTGGCTTCTAATTGGTTGATAAAAGCTGGCTTCTAATTGGTTGATAGAAGCTGGCTTCTAATTGGTTGTTGAAAACTGATTTCTAATTGGACGTTTTTTATTTTCTTTTTATTAAAACTTTATCTTTTAGCGTTTTTGGTTTTTTTCTGCAAATCTTTTTTTAGACTTTTTTTGTTGGTAATTTTTTATAACGAAACAAGGTTTGAACTTTTTTTATCGCTTTAAATGCCTGGCCGGTCCAGCTGAAAATAAACAAAAACAAAAAAGTTGCTTGCTTCAGTTACTACTTGAAAAAGTTCCAAATATCGATTTGATTAAAACAAAAAGTTTTAGATTTTAAATACTGCCACAAAATTAAGTCTTTTAAATAAAAATAAATTCAAAAGCAAAGAGAAAGTATCTAAAGTATTCTCAAAATAGATCAAAAGGTTTTAAACTTTTTCCAAATTGGACGATTTTCATATGGGCAAGTTAAACTCTATTTGCATAAAATTGACTTCATAAATACTGAACTAGCTTAAAATAAATAAAAAGAAAATTTTAAAATTTCCGCTAGACGGCGCATTGAGCTGCTTGTCGTGGTTGAGTGGTTTTATGTACGATTTATTTGAAGTGCTTGAAAAAGTTTCAAGTTTTTGAGGATAGTTGAACCTCAAAAAGCTTTTATTAAAAGGAAATTGGAAGTTAAAACTCAAATCATCTATTGAAAATTCAAGTGGTATTCTTAAATTCGTGAATTAAACGATTTCTTTAAGAAGATTGGTTTGAGATATTGACAAAAAAACAACAAATAAATAAGAAATTGACGAAAAATAAGAGAAATAAAAAGTTTTTGGTGAAAAAGATTCGAGAAAGGTTTTAATCACCTTAGAGATGGTTGGGGTGATATGAAAAGGTTTGGTGATAGAAGATGACTGTTTGTTAAGCTGGATAGATTAAGAAGCGTTCTTCTAGAGAATCCATCAAGTAAACGTTGTCATCACCTCGTGAAAAGGAAACCAATTTACATTCTTCATATTTTACTCATTAAATATTTTGACCTTCTTAATTTATATTTGATTTAAAATTGATTTTTAAATCGAATAAAAAGTGATGAAAAAACAAGAAAGATGAAATCTAAGCTGAGGTTTTCCAGGTGAATATTATCAATGAAAACTAAAAACACAACAATCTGAGTTGAATAGAAATTTGAATATCTATAAATTGTGATTTTTAAATTTGTTTTCTCATTTAGAAACCGAATAAAATTTTGATAATAGAAGAAAAAAAAACTTTTCGAAAGTCACAAAAATTGTTCAACATTTTTAATGTGTTTACAAAAAAAATGACAAAAAATTGAATTAGTTTAAAAAAGGAATTGTAAAAATGATTTGCTGTTTTCAAAACTTTTGTTTAAAAGTTTTTAAAGAAAATATTTAAATAAAAATCAATTTTGTTTATTGAAAGAAATTTTTTTGTTCAAATATTAATAATAATATATTAAAATATGAGTGATAAACATAATAGAAAATACTTGTAACAAATTTCAGGTAAAAACAAGAGAAGGAAAAAAGAAAACTCATTAAAAATTTAACACTGTTACCTTTTCACAAAATTTCCCAATAAGATTCATTTACTTTTAGCCCCCATAACCCAAAGACTTCACAACCTCTGCATCATCAACTAGATCTGAGTTTTGTTTTGAGTTTAATTTATTAGATTTTATTGAAATGAGGAATTTTAATGACTTTGACATGAATTTGTTCAAATCAATTTTGATCAATGACTAGATATCTTTTTTGGAAGATTAAATAAAGATTAGAAAATATTTGATGATTACCAGACTTTAGATCCACAAACCTTTCTTTTCTCATATTTAAAAAGAAATTTTTCATCTTTATCTTTTTATTGATTATTTTTTTTACTTTAATTAATCTCAAAATGACCCTTTCAAAACCTCAAAATTCAATCGCCAATTTTTTTTTTCAAATGTCACTTTTAATTAAATTAAAAAAATAATTGGAAACATTTTAATTATTTATTAACAAAGTTGTTGACACAACTATAAACATATTTACAAACGAACTAATTTTTTCAAATTTGTTTTGTAAACTTGATTGGAAACACTGCTTTCATTTTTTTTAATGTTTTTTTATAAAATCTACAAATTAAAACAAACAAATTTGTTGGAAAATATGCAGATTTATGCAAATTTGTGGAAGTTTTAAACAGATTTTTTAATAAATTGCTTTACAAGAAAACTTCTGTTGCAAATTATCGATGATGACGTCACAACCCGGTTGCTATGACGACCAAATCGATTGCAACTTTTGCTACTGGTCTGTCTGTTCAATTTATTTTCATTTAAGCGACAACCGCGCGCTGATGACGTCATTACTTCTTACAGATCATCCAAACACCGCACCCAACCACCAGAGTACGCTGTCATGAAAGATGACACGTGTCTATTATGTCATTTTGATGACGTCACTGCTACTCTTAAACCCACCACTACTGATGACGAAAAGCGATGACGTCACCGCTTCCGGATCGTGTCTTCATTTTTGTCGATGCTCGTCGCCAAATCGCGTTTTTTGTAATGAGCGTTCACTTGGGGAAATACCCGCCGGAATTTCCCCATCAACTGAAAGCTTGCAATTACGCGGTAATCACATCGATGACATCACTAATCTACGTCATCTACACCATCTACATCATCTCGATCTTTATGACAACATCATCGCGTCTCTACCACCCCCTATCGACCTTCCTTCTTCAATTCGAGTCCTTTCGCTACAATCGAATCGGTTAGTCACGATTCGTGATGACGTCATCGACTTCTTCTTCCATCTCGAACAACTCAATTTACGTCACAATCAACTTTCGGATTTGGGGAGCCCCCCAAAGACTCTCAGCTCTTCAGCGCGCCTCCGAACTCTTTTCCTCTCTAACAACGTAATGACGTCACTTCCCGCTCGACTTCCAAACACCCTAACCATCCTTCAAATCGATCACAATCGCATTAATCGCGTCAGTTACCTAGCAACTGGCTCCCTAACCCATTTACAGCTCCTAGATCTCTCTCATAATTTTCTGACGACCAATGGCATCGAAGTCGAAGCGATGACGTCACTACGCTCGCTTCAAACACTAAATCTCGCTTTCAATCATCTTGATCAGATTCCAAGAGGACTTCCAAGGACACTTCGCGCGCTTTCAATTGCTCACAATCGCGTCGAGTATATTTGGGCACCTTCAGGACCTTCTGGACCAGGTCACTTGGGATATTTGAACCATTTGGTTAGCTTAGATTTATCTCACAACCAAATTAAAAGCGTTCAATCAAAATCCTTCATTGGGCTTCGACTTCGTGCTCTCAATCTCCATGGCAATGACTTCCGGTGTGATTGTCACCTACGTCATCTCCTCAACTGGTTGATGACGTCATCAGTGACTTTAAGTAAGCGCAATGACGTTACATGCGACGGACGTCGGGTTTGGGGCGTACCCTTGAAAGATTTGCGATGTGATGAAGTCACAAGCGATCAAATCAAGATTATCAAAGGAGATGACATCATTGTGCGAGTTGATGACGTCACTTTTCCGCCGTTTGTCACCTTTAATGTGTTGTATGGACCTCTCCGAGATGACGTCATCACTTCGACAAGCGCGCCCATAATCAGATCCCTTCGACAATTTTCTTCAGTTCAACTTCCGGTAGGAAATCGAAGTTTTCGAGTGACTGGACTTCTTCCGGGACTTCCCCATTTCATTTGCATATTTCCTCGCTTTGTAGAGCGATCACGAGTGACAATGACATCATGTGTTCGATACACACATCCTTCTACATCACCTGATCCTTGGATTTGGTTCTTGATCCTTCTCGCGGTTCTGATCTTCTCAGGGATCCTTTTGATCATCAATAGGAGGCGTCTGCTGACGTCATCACACATGAAGTCGAACAGGGCGACAGGGCGCCCAGTGAACCGTGAAGTTGTCATAGAAACCGATCAGGATGGGAACACGTTGGATGCAAGATCTGAGTTTATCATTAAGATGAGAAGAAGATCTTCGTTCCCGGATTTTAGAATTTCAAGAAGTTGGAATCGAAGAGAAGAAGATGGGATCTATGTTTGATTTCTCACCAAAGATCACCAAAGATCCGAAGTTTTGATCTTTAATGATCCTTAGACTGGATTTCTCACTCTTAGATCCGCGATTTGATCTTGATGAAGATCAAATCACTGAGAAGATGATCTCTAAGAGATGATCTTCCTATTTGAAGTTAATCTCTAATTTTTTGACACTGTTTAATTTATTTTCTTATTTTTTCGTCAAAATATAAAAATTTGAAATTTTCCATTAAATTTGAAGATGTCTGGTGTCTGGTGATAAGATAAACCAACAAAACTGCTTCCAATCAGAATTTGTGAGCCAACAAAACGGTTTCACGAACAAAAAGTGAAAAAAGTCGATAATAATTGGATCGATTTCAAAGGTAATATCTATATAACCTGATAAAATTAAATTCTATTGAATCGATTTAACACCTTGACTTGTAAAAACTCCTCGACCAACGCGCCAAGTCAATAATAACTTGTCCTACAAATAAATCATGTGCTTGGTGGTTAAAGGTGCTGAGGACTCACCTGCTTCTGGTCGACGAAGTGAAGTTACCTTGATAGTTTTGACAATTTAAAAAAAAAAAACAAATTTGCTGAACATTCAGCAGCGACTGAAATTTATATTTAACATTACACAAGAGTTTATATAAAAAGCCAAAATATTCAACGACCATATTTACACAAGAAGTACTTGCTTCGTAAAGTTAATTAAAATTGAAGCAGCTTCGAATCAAGTGTTGTCTCACTAAACAAAATTCAACAGAAGTTTAACATCAAATTCTCTTAACATATCAAATTGTTTATTTCTTGCTAATAACTTTAATATTTTAGGTTTAGATGAGACTAGATACTAGATAAACTGTGATAGCGGTTAGGGGGGTTTGGTTAATAAATTGTAAAGATAACTGTGTGGCTGGTAGAAGAGAGATAAGACCTTATCTATTATTTCCCATCCTTTACAGAGATAGCTAAATTAATGTTTAATTTCAGTTTTAGCTTTTTTTATTAAATTCAATTTTTAAACGTATAAAATTTTGTTGTTAATATTTTCTCACAATAAAGCTCACTTTTACTTAGTATCTTCATTAATATTTCCATATTTTTAATTTCACGCTTTTCTGATATCAGATCAGTTGTTATTAGCTGCAATGACGTCATCAATTGATTTCACGCGTCTTTTAGGTCAGCTGAAATGCTTTAATGACATCACTGCTTTGATGACGAATAACTAAACGTTTTGTTCGATAAAACTTAAAAAAAAAACTTTCGATTTTAATCAACTTTCATTTTGAAGTTAGAAAAATCGATTCAATCTTTCACGAGTATCATTATGACGTCATTCACGACTCATTAGGAATAGAAAGTGGCTACCATAAATTCGAATTTAACTTCTGATAAAGTTTAGTGATTTTTTGAAAGTTTCATAATTTTATGGACAAAATAAACAGAATTGAAAATGATCAAATAAATAAAAGTTAAAAAAGCGAAAAATGAAAATGAGAGAAGAAAAGAAGAAAGTTGAAGCAATAGCCGCTTGGAATTGCTTTGTTAATACTTGATGTATTTATTAGGCTTCATGTTGATCATAAAACTCAATTCTTTCCTTTTATTTGTTTGTTTATAGTTTCAATTTTGTTTTGCAAAATTTCAGGAAAATTATTTTATTGTTTATTTTTACTTTTGTTTACTTTAGGAAATTTACTTTATCTTTTAGTCTTGGAGGTTTTCAAATGATGTCATAATTACTATTTGATGTAATTAAAGGTCCCCTTGACATTTCATTTAAATACTTAAATTTCTTGTTCAGCAATTACAATTTAATAAAAATTCTTTAACATATATCAGTTCAAATTAATTCTATCTATTCACAAATTTATGAGCAATTTTTTTATACGCAATTTTTTTGATCAAATCTTTTTTTTGTGAATTTTTTTGTTTATAAATATTTTGTATAAAAATAAATATTTTTATGTAAATATAAAATGCTGATTTGAAACGGGTAGAGTTTTGAAAATTGTTTTTAATAACTCTCTTCAGTGCCTCTTGTTTAAAACAACAAAAAATATTTTCTGAAATTTTTATTTAATATCTCAATTTGCAGAAATCTTTTTTTAAAAAACTTTTATTTATATTTTAATTAAAAATTTTTATTAACAATTTCAAGAAAAGTTAAATAAAAAATTTAATCAGTTTATTTTTGACGATCAAATTTTGAGTAATTAATTTTTCAGATATTTGTCAATTTAAACAAATTTCCAACCCTTCTTTCAAGATATAAATAATTAATTTTTTTAAACGTTGCAATAAGAAAAAACTTCAAATGTACAAACATAATTTTGATTTATTATTTTTCAACTTATATCAACCTTGTTAGCTATGAGCAGTTTTGTAAGTAACCAGAAATTTGTTTATTTAAGGATTTCATAATTTCACGCCATTTTTTATAAGCTTTTTGCTTGTTCCGGTCCAGTCTACCAAATTCGACTAGTCACAAAATGGCCTTTTGTCAATAAGTCCCGGTTAGACAGCTTAACTAAATAAAAGAGAGATTTAGAAGCAAACTTTGAAATAAATTTATAAATTTCCTTTAATTTGAATTTAGCATAAAAAATTAAAAAGAAAAAAATCCAAACAACCTTTAAATCAGATTGAATCGTTGTGAATATAAGAGTAAAATTGACGAAAGACGGAATCGTTTTTTTTGCACAAATAGATTGAAGCACAACGGAAAGCAATGAAGCGTAACCGCTTTCAACTCGCTTCGAGTAAACGCTAATCCTTCTTTAGCGCAAACTCTGTTTTAGAAATAATGAGATTTTTTAATAAATATTATCAGGAAACTTGCTACTTCTCAACTTGCGACTTGTTTACTTTTCAGCCACTTCAAACTCATTTTACAAATCCATTTTTGTTGTTGCAATCTTTTAATTAAATTTTAAACTTTTTTTTTGACTCATAATCTAAGAAGATAATCTTTTTTTACAGATCAATAAACTGAATGTTTTCCTCTTCCTAACTCATAATGAACTTTGAATTTAATCTTCTGCTGATCATCTGTTCTTTTACTTTAACATCATCAACTATGGCTTTGTGTCGAACTAAAAATAAATCCGCATTTTGCCAAGAAAAACATCTTTATGAAATCCCGTACGGAATCCCGGATGACACCACAAAACTCTTCCTTCAGGATAACCAAATCAAAAACAGTAAAGAGCTGGAAGACACGCTCTCTCGCTTGGTGTCGCTACAACTTATCAACTTTTGTAACAATAACCTCACAGCAGTCCCTATGAACCTCCCAAGAACTTTAACTCGTTTGATGTTGGTTAGTAATCAGGTCAAATACGTCGGCTGGAAACCACTAAGTGGTTTGGTTCGACTTCAACACCTTCAATTAGACAGCAATCAGTTGACAGACAACAGTTTTGCATCTTCAACATTTCATGACACCAAATCACTTCATGATCTTCTCCTAGTTGACAACAAACTCAAATCAATTCCAGAGGGACTTCCCCCTTCGTTGAAACTCTTGAAATTGAGTAAAAATCTCATCAACACCATCAGCATCACTTCTTTGGAAAAACTGAGTAATTTAGAACGTCTCTTCCTGGATGATAATCGAATTGTGAGCCTTGGTATTGAATATGGGGCTTTTGGGCATCTTTCAGCTCTTAATACTCTTGAATTAAGATCAAATCAACTGACAGAGATTCCACCAAAAGTCCCCTCTAATCTCCAAAATCTTCATCTTTCATTTAATAATATTTCCTACATCTACAAAACCGATAGTTTGAGTCATGGGGGTCTTGCATCTCTTCCAAACCTTCAGACTCTCGACATTTCATACAATCAACTTCAATCAGTCGCTCCTGATTCTTTCATTCAGCTTCGCGAAGCGATCGCGCTACAACTCCATGACAACCCCTGGAGATGTGACTGTTACCTTGGTTACTTGAAAAAGTGGTTGAAACAAGCTTCAGTGCCCCTGAGCCACGAGGAGATGATGACATGTTCAACCCCGCGTGACCTTGATGGCGTCGCGCTCAACAACATCGAACTTCAAGCCCTCAAGTGCCCGACCCGAGCTTCCATCAGCTCTCATCTCACCGTACTTTCTACTCATCGTGACCAAATCAAGCTCAGATGGTCCTGTGACGTCATCAAGACCGGTTTCGTCACCCGCAGATTGATGTATGGTCGCGCGCGTTGCGGCAATTGTTCAGATTTCGATGAAAACGCGAATCGCGCAATTCAAAACCTCATCAGTGACGTTAACTTTGAGGAGCTTCCTTCGAATCACATCAACGTCACAATCGCGCGACTTCAACCCGCGACCAGCTACGCGATTTGTGTTCTCGACTCCTTACAACTCTCAGAATCCATCCCAATCCATCAGTGTCTTCTTGCGCACACCCAGCCTGAATATGACGTCACAAACACGATCGGAAGCGACGTATCGCTGTCAACGACATGGGTTGCGGTGATCGCAGTTTTAAGCGCGGGACTCCTCATCGTTGGAATTGCTCTCATCTATTATCGCTTGAAAGGGAATCCCCCGAAACAGAGACACAAGGGTCGCTTCTACGCCCCAACAACGACGATTGAAAACGCGCGAGACATCTGTACACGTCGACAAGCCGCGTCTCTTCCTCCACATCTTTATGAGCGAACTTATGAAACAAATTATAGCGATGCGACGCGATTAAGCGATCGAACTTATGCAGAATGTGGATCTTACCACAGTTCCCAACACCCTCATCTTCAGCCAGATCCTGCTGTGGATGCGAGGAAGGAATTCGAATCTTTTATCCTACATCCAAGAGTCCCAAAGACATCCCGTCACATGGTATCGCCATTTCAAGAAAGTCTTACCAGCAGGTTAGTTTCACGCCCCGGGAAATCCCCTAAAAGCATATTACGATTCTGACGTCGCGCTTCAATGAACACCAATCGTTCCGCTTCACTGAATATCGCCTTTCAGCGGGCTGTTTGCGTTTTGTTCAAGTTTTTTTCTTTCATTTTTAAATCGAATTTTCTCGTTCAACTTCCGACAAACTTTTGTCAACTAAATGTTTGCCACTAAAATGGCTAAGTTTCATTTTGGCTTGAAAATTTGCAAATTACAAATCAGCTGTTTTTGGGCGAATTGTTCAAATCAAACGGAACTTTTCATCAGAATTATTTATGACGTCACAAAAGACCCGATCGTTGTTTGTAAAGATGAACACAACAGTGCCACCAGTGGCTATTCCTTTTGTTTCGCTGTTATCGTGGAATTTACGCGATTTTGTTACAAAACCTTAATTTGTTCATCTTTTTTACAGTGATGGTCCAGATACGATGTCCACTTATCAAACTGGAACAATAGGATCACGTGACACGGTTGATGATCTAATACCTAGTACATCTACTGCGATGACGTCACCAACGCCTGCAGCACCCTACGATCACCTCATGCCTCATCATACAGCTGCAATGACGTCATTAAACTTAGGGTCGCGACGCGAATATGGAAATCTTTTTCCGTCTAATTTAACAAATTCTAGAGAAATGTATATTTGATTTTTTTAATTTATAATTTATTTCAATTTTTTTAAGAATAAAATTTTTTGGTGCCAAAATTTTCAAAATGCAATTTCGTCAATTTTCTCGTCAACTTTTCAAAGTGTCTTTTTCTTCATTTTTCTTAAAAGTTTCATTTAAACCATTTTTTTCATTTATGCATTTTTATCAAGATTTTTTTGATCTTTTTATTTTGTTGTCTTCTTATCAAAGAAAAAAAATATAAAATTTGAAAATTGAAAGTTTTTGAAGTGTTGAAAATTTGAGGAGAAAAAACTTTATCACTTATTTACAACTTACAAAATTGACGATCAGATTTATGTTCAAACTCTTTGCTGCTAGCAAGCGACAATAATGACTTTCTACAGAAATTGTCATTTTATAAAAAATTATTTTTAATCAAAATTTTTTTTTCAACTTTTTTGGAAGCAATTTTCAATTTGATTTCAGTTTGAAAATGAAAACTTTGATGAAAAAAAGAATTTTTAAATCAAATTCAAGTTTAAAAGATATGTTAGCCTGAGGCTGTGGAATTTTACAGCAATATTGCTTCAGTAATTCTATTTTGTATTTTAAAAGGTCATGTTAAAAGTTTACAAGTTGCTGAAAATGAGAAAAAAAAATGTAAGAAGTCAATTGAAAATGATATGATTGTTTTTATTTAACTGATATCACCAAACTAGAACCTAACTTAAGATTTATAATCTCTATTCTAGAATATAGATTGTTTCACCAATTCAAAAAAGTCTAAAATATCTTTAGAACTCCCAAATGTTGAACTTAAATCTCAAATAAAAATTTTTAATTTGAAAAATTAATTGAATTGTTTACTTTCAAAAAATTTAAAACAATTAGATATTATTTTCTAGTTAAAATATATTTGTATCATAAACTTTACAACTTTTATAGTATTTTCAGAAAGACAATTAATAACAAGTTTTAATGGTAACAGAAATATTCAATAAAAGTTCATTTTCTTTTAATGTCCCTGTTCTATAATGAAATTTGAGTTTAAGAAACAGTTTTTTAAATTATAAACGTTATTTGTTGTAGTTTGAAAACTTTTCTGTCATTCGTGTTTAATAATAAATTTCATTTTTTTTTATTTTGTGACTTTTTCGTTAGATAAATAATTTGTTTAAAAAGTTTAGTTAATTTGCTTTAAAAAATGATTTTTTTGAATAAAAATAAACAGATTTTGTGAATACTTTGATGTTATCTCATTTTAAAAATATTTGTTTTATTTTTAATGAATTCAAAAACTACAAAATTCTAAAATATCATCAGCTCTACAAATATAAAAATGATTATTATCATTTAAACTATTGATTTTCTTTTTAATAATAACAGATTAAGAACCAAATCAAGAAACAAATAATTTCCGGTTTCAAAACTTAAAACAGAAATTTTGAATTTAAAAAAATGTTTTGCTTCAATCAATATTTCGTGGCAAACTAAATTAGATTTTTTTCATAAAGGTGACTTGATCAGTGTGAAGATCTCAAGGTTATTAGAGATGATTAGACTTTGTGTTCCTCGCAAAACGAGACGCTTTCATGTTTTAATATTAGGAGAGCTTGCAGGTTAACGAAAGATTTTCAACTTCAAACCGAAAACTTTAATCACTTTATTATTAAATCTGAAAACTAAACAATTTATTGTGCAAACCAAATTATTTTTTTTTTCAGTTTGCAAAATATTGTCTGTTTTTATCAGTCAATCTGTTTTTATCATTTATAAATAAAAACAATAATTTTGCAGTTAAAAATGTTTACATATTTATAAATATTTGACTAAAATAATTCTTTAGAGATAATTATCAATTGATAGCATCATTCTATTATTTTTAAACATAATTATTTTTAACGCAAGAATTCTCTTATAGATAAAAAAATAAAAAAAAATTGAAAGTTCTCACTAAAATGAGATTTCAAAAATTAATTAAATCTAAAAATATTTTCAAAAATTGATTTAATGTAAAAACCTTTTATTAAAACTAGTCAATTAAAACAAATTAAATAAATCTTCAAGCTTTTGTAGTTAAAAATACTTTGGAACCAATACAGATTTAATTCTTATTTTTAAAATTAACCACAATTTAGTTGATCTTCAATTCGATGCTAGTCAGTGAAACTGGTTTGTTAAAGTCAAGTCCAGTGTTTCTAGGACTCTTTTTTATGAATTGGAGTAAAGACAGCTTTCTTTCAGATCTTTAAAACTCTTCCTCGCCTCAGAGTAATGTTTAATGGTAGAGATAAAGGTAGTAATAATGAGGAAGTAGTTTTTCCTAAAAATAAAAATAAAGTAGGGATCTGATCAAGGGTGTTAGAAACTGATGATTTTAAAGAAAAAAGAGCCTTAGCTATCATATCGACCGTTATGTCAAAATCTATCATCTCAGATAGATGTATAAGAATATGGAAGTAGGGAAGAGTATTCCGATCATCGGTTATAAAAACGCTATTCAATTGATTGTTTAGCAATTCAGCTTTATTCTCTGGTTTCATCACAAGCTGGTTGCTGTTATCAAGTAAGGGAGGTATTTGAGATCTCGCCTTAAGCTTGTGATTTATTGAACTAAAAAACATTTTCTCGCTAGGTTCAGACTACACTTTCTTTAAAAATAAATTTCTTTACGTGATTATTTGCCACTCCGTTTTTTGAAAAAAAAACCTTTACAGTTCTCAAGGCCCATGGTGGACCTCAAACTTTGTATTTGAAATCAGTTGATTGTTCCTTCTAATTTCGGTTATACGCCTCTTTTAGAAGACGCTTATTTTCTAAGCAATCATCTTCACACATATCATGTGCTACTCTAATGCGCTCGAATTTTTGTCAATCCTTTGGAAAGTCCACAAAATCAAGGCTTTGAGAGCACATTTGTTTAAAAAACTTACTGTCATCAGCTTTTATAATCTTATAGACTTTAAAGATTGTTTTTTCAGTCTTCACGGTCCAAGGTCAATTTTTGTGCGTGTCGGTGACCTTCTTGGCATGAAGCTGCACCATGCTAGCATTTTTGTCGGAATCACCGACCATCGAGGCCCATGTGACAGAGGTTTCGTTGTTGAGGCATCCAGTTCATTCATTGATTTAGACGAACTAGTAATCTTTTTGTTGATTTTGGCAACATCATTGCCAATTTTAGATTTAAATCCTGCTTAGATTGTCCTGCTTAGTGGCGAAGCGGTTACTACACCTACCTTCTATCTAGGAAGTACCGGGTTCGACCCCAGGTGGAGACATATAAAACTCCTGAGAAAAACCATAAAAAACTCATAAGAATGTGTGTTAGTGAGATGTGCTCTCTTTAGGCACCCTCCTTCGCATTTATATATATAAATAAATATAAATAAATAAATTTGGCTAATTCAACGGATATAGATTGGCTGATGTCGGACAATAGGTTTGAATAAGAATTAGAGGAGGTAGTTGTTATTTCTATATTTCTACATTTAATGCAGAACCATCTCAAACACATTTGCTTCATTTGGTTGTTTTCAAAAATGTCATTTATTTTCTTGCTTACCTCACTACAGGTGAGATAAAACCAGGAGAGAAATTTAATACATTCTATTGTCGGATTTTTACCTGAGTAAATTTTATAGCAGGATTGGCAGATATCATTGCACGCTTCTTTGGATGAAGTCGGTTTGCCAGAATTTTTCTGTATACTAGAACGTAAGGTCTTGCCTCTTTTGTTTTGGTTCACCATAGTTTTTACTTTTATGAAAGACTTTTAGTGTAACAAAAGCCAAAAAGTTTGAATTGATTTTGATTGATTTAAATAGAATAATTTATCACAAGTAATATACAGATCACTTATTAATAATAATTTTATCATACTTATAAGAACTACTCAATAAAATATAACCTGAAAACCTTATTTAAATAGAATTATGGCTGTTTATCAAGTTTTTGGTTAACTTATGAATGAGATAGCATCAGGACTAGTTAAAAAAATTTTTAAGCATTTAAAAGGATCTAATCCTGAACAACAATACAAAACATTTAAATTGTAAAGATTAATTTGGTGGTTGAAGTGTTATCTACCTTTAGATTCCTTGTTCTGTTCTTAAAAATATATTTCTTGAATTCCTATAACTAATCTATAGATACTAATAATCTTTAACAATTGGATTATCAATCATATTAAACCATTCTTTATCATTAAATATGTTATTCATTAAAATATAAATAAAGCTCATTTAATGTTCTTGGTGCAATTTATGATTATTTTAAATAAACAATTTGGTAAGAATTAAGATTGTTTAAGAATATTTAATCAGTTAAACAAGTTTGATAATTAAATCATATCAATAAAATTTTTAACAGACACTTTAATAAAAGTGATATTTCATCAATGATATTTTTTCGAATTTTGTACCACAACTAAAAATGGTTGTTGTTTCAGATTTATAATTAAGTTCTTTTTATCATCTTTGAAACCATTTAATTTTGAAATCTTTCATGCTTGAAAACTTTTCAATTTGATAAAGCTTAATTTTTTACACTATTAAGAACATTAATACTCACGAAAGAATAATCATATCTTCATAGCTTTTTATACTTTGTCTCATAAAAAAATATCCGAAGTTTTAGTACACGACGACAAATCTCAAATTACAGAAAATACTATAACAATATGATATTTAAAAACGTTAAAAAATTTCCTATTTTATTCTTTCTAAAAAGTTTATTTTGAGGTCCTTTTTTCATTTAATTGTAAATTTTTATGGAGTAATTTTGGTGCGAATTAAAAAAAAATTACGGAAATGTCAAAAATCAAATTTCTAAAATTCCCTCAAAAATTTCTAGTTTTCAAGTTTCTACAAATTTCTTACAGAAAATGAGATCGATTTTTATTATTTGGATTTTATTTAGCCTTTAAACTATTTTGTTTGATCGTTTATTATTTTATATTGTATCAAAGTTTATAGTTCTATTAAAATAATTTTAAAGTTGTTTTTTTTGTTCTGTGTTAATAGTTTTATATACACAAAAGTTTTGTAGCAATTATTTTACATTTTTAATAGGTTTTTAGTAATTCACAAAACTTTTAAATTTATCTAAAATTTGATTTTATGCTTTATACAATTTGTTGTAACTTTTTTTTAAAGAACTTAACTTTAAATAACTTTTTAATAATATATCTATCTTTTTTATGCAAATAATTTTCACTCAATATAACTAATAAATTTAATTTATATTTTCCTATTTTTAATTATAATTATTTATTAATTATTTATGATTTTTTAAGCTTAAACTGTTTGAATTTACATTAATACATTTTTATTTATAATGTATATTGAAACTTTAAAATATTTAAAATAAATTATGTATTATGTTTCAAAGTATATAGATAATTTTTATCTAAATATTAAAAAATTAAGTTTTGGTAATTTTGTAATACACTATGAAGTAAAAATTGTTTAAAAACATTTTATTTAGTTTTTTGCTAAAAATTTGAATTGTTTGAATTTTTGAAGCATATAATTAATATAGAAGAATTTATTAAAGATAAAATTATTCATATAAATTAATTGCATATATATATATTTTCTAACATTCTTCAAATTTATAATCTCAGACATTTTCAAATAAATCTTTTATTGAAAATGGAAGCAGCAATTGCAGAATGGCCAAACCAAAAAATTTTTGATGCCTTGAAAGAAAGAGGAGAAAAAGTTGGGCCAATCCTTCCTTCAACAAAATTCTTATATGCTAAAAAATTAGCAAAATTGATGGAAAAAGAAGCTACAGTTGATAATCCATCAAAGCAACAACCCCATAAGAAGCCATTACAAGCTCATGTCCAAAAAATTCAAAATCAAAAAGTAGTTGAAGATCAGGTTGAAAACGGGTCAAGTGGTCTGATTGTGGAATCTCCAAAACTGATTCCACCTAAAATGGTTTCTAAACAAATTAAAACCCCATCAAAAGTTGCTCCAAAAACTAAAGTGGTTGAAGTGGTAAATGATAAAGGTGAAGCTAAAAAGCAAGCTTACAAACCTCTTTATACTTCACAATCATTTGGTAGTCCAACTGAAAACCTGCTTCGAAGCGTTAGAGCTCGTCGCCCTCTTCATACAGCTGAAAAAGTTGAAGCCAAAAGAGCCGAGAGAAAAATCCAGGCTCCAATTTGTAAAAAGCCGTTTTGGTCTTTCCAAAAAGTTTCACTTTTAATTGGAATTTTTGCATTTTTTCTGGGTATATATCTACTTATGGAATCTAATCCATCAAATTTAAGTCTTGTTTGAAATGGTTTTTCAATTTATGAAACAGAAGCATTTTCTCAATAAACTTTTTGTTTAATTTGAGTTTGTTATTTAAATTGTTGGCAAAAATTGTCTATAAATTATTTAGACAAAATCTTGATAAATTTAGAATAAATGTAGTTTGATTTTCGACCATTTTTGTACATTTTTCAGAAACTGCTGTTTTTGAATAAATAAATATTCTTCAACAAAATTTCTTTTTTCTAATTTTGAAGTGAGCTAAAAATGTATAGAAAGAATTATTTACTAAGAATATTTTCATCAGTTTATTAAATCCAATAAAATGTTGAGATAGTTAAAAGTTAATTTGATGCAAAATTGTTTTACTTTTAGATTAACTTTTGCTATGCAAATTACATCAACACCAGGCTTACATGGTTACTCTGTTAAGTTCTCTCCTTTCCATCAAAATAGATTTGCTTTAGTCGCTAATCAAAGATTTGGAATTGAAGGTTTGAAACTAGACTTTCTAGGATTGAAACATTCCAATGTTTTGTAGGAAATGGGGAACTTCTGGTGTTTGAAGGAAGTTTGTCAACCCCTGTTCAGTTAGTTAAGAAGTCGGTGTGGCCAGATGGTTTGTTTGATGTTTGTTGGAGTGAATTAAATGAAAATATTTGTGTTTCTGCCAGTGGTGATGGATGTATTCAAGTTTGGAACCTTTTATCTCAAGTTGGTTTCATTTTGTAGATTTCAGAAGAAAATATTTGATTTCAATTAATATAAAAATTAGGTTTTTTGATTAATTCTGTTTTTAATTAGTTTAAAAAATTAAAAATAGATCATAAAAAGTTGAAATCTGAATCTCTGAGCAAATCACCTGAATACCACCTGAAAATAAATTTGTTGTCTTCTTGTGCATCTATAATATTATATAAAGTGAAAAAGTAGAAGAAAGAAGATTTTATTGAAATTTCTTTATAGGAACCATTAGTAGTTATCAAAGAACACCAAAAAGAAGTTTATTCGATCGACTGGTGCCATAAAAACCAGAAAAATCTTCTCGTGTCTGGTTCCTGGGATTTTAATTGCAAAATATTTGACTCAAACGACAATTTTCGGTGCTTATCAACATTTTCTCATCACCAGCAAGTTGTTTATAGCACTGTATGGGCACCTCAGCTGATTGAGACTTTCTGTAGTGCTTCAGGTCTTATATAAACTGTCAGACTTTAATTTTTAATCTTATATTTCGTAGGAGATGGAACTATTTGTGTTTGGGATATTCGAACCCCACACCCACAAACAATTATCTCTGCTCATGATGCAGAGGTGCTAACATGTGATTGGAACAAATACGATTCTTATATGATAGTTTCTGGTTCAGTAGATTGCTCTATCAGGTATTTTAATCAATCAGTAATAAGTATTAAAATGAATTGATTAGAACATGGGATATCCGCAACCCACGTGTTTGTTTGTCGCAATTGTTAGGTCATAACTACGCTGTCCGTCGCGTTAAGACGTCACCATTTCATCGCGGCCTTCTGTTGTCTTCTTCTTATGATTTCACAGTAAGGTAAGTTTTGTGTTTTTATGACTATAATCTTAAATTTAGGTTTTTTGTTCGAAATCTTTTTATCTGATCTTATATTAGTTTATATAATTTATAATAATTTCATTTATTTATATTTAATAATAACAACTATAATTTTTAATTTATTTTTACAAAATTAGATGAAAAAAAACTTTAGTTTCAAGAAAATATTTTTTTTTCAAGACTCTTTTATTTTTTAGACACTGGGATCTTCTCAAGCCTCAACCTTTTAGTCCACTTCTTGAAACCTTTTCTCATCATTCTGAATTTGTTTATGGACTTGATTTAAGTACTATGGTCCCGGGTCTAATCATCGACTGCTCTTGGGACGAGTCTGTCCGGATGTTTGCTTCCCAATTGATGTCTCTAGCTCCTCTATCCTAATTCTTTAATTTAATTTTTCTTAATCGAAATTTAATTATGATTCGTTGAATAAAAACTAAAATTTTTATAGAAGAAAATATTAGAAAGTTGTTCACTGAGAAGATCAACTTCCAGACTTTTTAAAGATCAAGTCATTGACAGAGTTTATCAAATAAATAGAAATTAATCTGTGTTTAAAAATTTTTACAAGTTTTATCTTCTACAATTATTTCAAAAAAAATTGATAAAAACTATTTGCTCAATAAGAATTTGATTTTATTTTAAATATTTTTCATTTACAGCAAAAATTTGAAAAGAATTCATTTTCCTAAATTTATTTCACAAAACTCAAAACTTTTCCAAATTGTCTAAAAGCTGAGAATTGAAGCAAAAGAGCAGCTAGAAAAACACAACGTTTCTCTTCTTCGGTTTTTCCAGCTTCTTTCTTTCCACAGCTTCATCCATGTCTTCATAAAGAGATAATTCTTCATCTAAACTTACATGAACATGTTGAACTCTTTCATAAACTGCAACTTCATCTTTTACATCTCTTTCAGGACAATCACGTTTGTAGTGTTCAACAGAAGCACATAAAGGACAACAACCACCATTAGGGTATAAACCTCTTGGATTATCAGGACAAGTAGATGAGAGATGACCTTTTTGTCCACAAACAAAACATTTGGCAAAAAGCAATTTTCCTGAAAATAAATTTTTATTCAAATATTTTGTGAAATAATCAAAATTTGTTTATAAGACAAGTAATTATTGACTTGATGTTGTTCGAAATGGTTTTTAATATAACTTTTTTTTAGCTATGTGAGATTTTAACTGAATAATAAATAAGGCTAATAAAAATATGACTGAAAAATACCTTTTGGGACTTTAGCAGTACAAACTCTAGCTAAATGTTCAGAAGAACCACATTTGAAGCAAATATTTGTGCTTTGTTCCATATCATCTTTTAAAATTGGGCAATCAGCCATTCCATGCCCAGGCATTCGGCAATGAAAGCAAGTCTGTTGAAAAATATTTCAAACTAAAAGATAAAAACAAAACTAAAGAAATTACTTTCGAATTTTCTCGTTTTCTTTCTCTTTTGATTCTTCTGTGTTCTCTTCTTTTATCTTTCTTAGCTGCAAGCTCTCTAGCTATTAAGATTGGGTCATCTTTACCTTCAATTTCTTTAACTTTTTCATCTAGAAATTTATAAATTAGTTTTTCATTTTTATTTTATTGAATCTGACTTTTATTAAAATCTTTTTTCGTGATCCTTTTTGTTAGTTCTTTCCATGTGGAAGCTTGATGAGGTAAATTTTGTTTGTTACCAGGCCTTGCCCACCTGGTCATTCTGATTTTATGTTTATTTAGAACTAAATCTTGAAAAAAAATAAAAAATGTTTAGATATTCAAAATTAAGCTTGATTCAATTTAATCAAGTTTCTTCAAACATTTCTATTAGATATTTTGTTAAATTTTTAAACATTAAATTGAAAACCAATAAATTTAATAATAAATAATATAAAAACACTAATTTTCAGAAACATGTCTATTATAAGTTTCAAATTAAAAACAGATCATACAAATAATAATTATACAATGATGGTATTTAATCAATTATAAAAGAATATTTAAATATAATTATACTTATAAAACAATTAAGCAAAGATAAAAAATATTTAAACTATAAAAAATAAATGAAGCTAAACATAAATAAAAAACTTAAAAATAATATATAAGAAACTAAATGGAAAATTTTGATAATTATCTAACAATTTTATTTTCATTTAATGTTCTACTCATACTTCTGACCAAAAATTTAATTAGGATAAAAAACATCGAATAATTGTCAGCTTTAAATCATTAAGCCAAAAAAGTCCTTTATTTTAGAAAAGCTTTTATTTTAACTTTAATTAATTGACGATATTTTATGAATTTAATGTAAAAAGTAACTACGTCAAAGATACATCAATTAACTTTTTCTTTGAAAATAACGAGTTCTTTAAAGATAAGAATGAAATAAAAATTTTTGGGTTGTTTAACTGAGTGTTATTACAGTTATTGAACGGTTAATTTTGAATGACGAATATTTGAAAATGTATGAAAAATTATGATCTTTAATGAATTTATTGAAATAATGATTCAAAAACCTTTAGTAATTTTAGATACAAGATCATAAGAAAGCGTTGATATTGCAAGTATTCAATAATAAGCTTTTAGAGAGCTTTATGTGAGTAAAAAAGTATGCCACGTGTAAAGAAAGCTTTCTAAGTAAACAATCTTTAAAATGACGTAAATCTTATAATTTCTTTTTAACTGTAAGGATTCTATGAATAAGAATAAAAATTTAACTTTGAACGAAAATATATCTAGTAAAGTTTTAAAAGTGTCAACATTATCCTGGTTTTGCATAAATTTAATATCAATTTCTGAAATTTTTAATGACTAAAAGATGACGATAATATACCCCAGCTATTAAAAAATATTTTCCATCTTTTACCTTGTTTGGTTATTAGTGACTGTTCTGCGTTTTTTATCACTGTATCACTGTAAGCTTGCGATCCTGAGTTACCTGATTGAAGACAAGTAACATGTTCTAGTTTTTTTTAATCAAATAAACCGGCTTATAATATTAACAGGTCTTATAAACTCAGTATTTTTTCTTTTAATCTTATAAGCACATTATAAAAGTTATATAAAAATTAATTCTTTATTTAATTACGTACAAAATGTATTAATTTTTATACCTTAGTTAGTTTTTAAACTTTCGCTAGATGTCTCGGTAAGTAACAGATATCACATACATAAACATCAGAAAAAATATCAAATAGTTAAAAATGTTTTTCGATATTTACCTTTTAAGTGTTTTTGTTTTATTTAAATTAAGTTATTGATGTTTTATTCGTTTTTGATGCTATCTTTAAATCTATTTTAGTTTATTTTTAAAAATAATATTTTCAAATATTTAGAAACTATCTTAAGATAAAATTTGAATAAAATATAAAAAGGTTAAATAAGTATAATTTGTTAATTTAGTTGGTAAAGTTTCTTTTATTTGATAACTTATTAAAACTTTTCAAACTTTAAATGAGTTTTTTATTTTCTAAACTTTTTATATTTTAAAAGTTTTTTGAAAGTTTTTATATCATCAAAATTTTGGCTAAATTTCTTCATATTGAAAATTAATCAGTTATTAAATTATTTAAATATCAATCTTATATAATGTTTTGTAAATAACTAATTTTTTAGAATATTTCTTGTAACATTTTTTAAGAATTTTAATTTAAGGTCATTTTATAAATCAAAGTTTGATTTTAATTTTCTTTAAGTGAAAAAAAAACTTTCTATTATATATCTAAAATATTATTTTCATGATTTTTCAGTTTAATAAGAAAATTTTATCTAAATTATAAAAATTTTAGTTTATAAACAGTTTTTTTTTCAGGTAAATTTTAATAAATTTTTTTAAGCTAATTTGTTGCATAAAATATCTTAATTTTTAGAAGAAGCCAAAATGGTTCAAAAATACCAATCACCAGTTCGTATCTATAAAAAACCTTTTGAAATGGTTATGGCTGTAAGTGAAAACCATTTGATGGTTTCCAGCTGCTCTTAAAACTTTATTTCTAGGCTTATGAGAAGAGATTTCCGACTTGTGACATGATCCCAGTATTTGTAGGATGCGATATTTTAAGTGATATTGAAAGTAGTGATAAAGCTACTCATACGATTGAAAGAAAATGTAAATTAAATGTCAATGCACCTTTCTTTCTTAAACGGGTTTGTTACAAATTTAGAAATATCTTGAAAACTTTTCCATTTTATCTTTTATAGCTTGCTGGTTGTGAATATGTTTATTTTGTTCAAACAAATGCCCTGAACAGACGTGAACGAACTTTAAGCATCACTGCTTATAATGAATCTTTTTCAAACAGAATTGTGGTTAATGAACTCTGTAAATATTCCGTATGTAAAAAAATAGATTTAATTATTTAATGTTTTAATAAAAAGTTCATTGATTTGTAAATTACATCTTAGGTGCATCCTGAAAATTCAGATTGGACTTGCTTTGAACAATCAGCAACTTTAGAAGTGAAGTCTTTTTTTGGATGTGAATCAATGGTTGAGAAGTTAGCCATCAAGCAATACACAGCAAATATTAAAAAGGTTTTTTGCTCATCAATTTCTACTTATTTTTAGATGTAAATTTTCAGGGTAAAGAAATTATTGAGTATTATTTGAACGAGTTACAAACTAATGGAATCACCTACATTCCAACATGGCAGGAAAATAATCCTCATCTCATAAGGAAAGTCTCTGATGACAATGAGATTTTAGATGAAGATAAAGATGAGGATCAAGTTAGTTTTGAAATTCTGATTTCGATTTCTCAACTTTTAATTTTTAGGATAAATCTCGAGCTAATCAAGGAAGGTCCCAATCAGGTGATTGTGTGTCTTCAGAGCGGACTTCAATACCAGATGGTAAATTCTTCATCTTTAAGATCGAATCTTAAATCTTGTTTTTTTAGCTTCTAAACTAGATGAAGAGTATATCGAGCATAATTTAGGAATGTGCAATCCTATTGAAGAAAGCACATTGATACAACTTCGTGTGTGGTTATCTGATACTCATAACGGAAAGGTCTCTACCTAATCTTCATCTTTACCTGATCCTCATCTTCACCTAGTCCTCATCTTCACTTAATCTTCATCTTTACCTGATCTTCATTTCATCAATATCTCAAATGACGTCATGAACATTGTTTTTCAGATACCCAGAGATGAACATATTCTAAGATTTCTTCGTTCTCGTGATTTCAATATGGAGAAAGCTCGTGAAAGCTTATGTCAGTCGTTGTCATGGCGAAAACAACATCAAGTAAGTCTTAGTGATGAAGATTTGGTTAGATGATGATCATCGAAATCTTAGATAGATCGTCTTCTGGATACATATATTCAAAATGAAATAGTTCAACAGTTTTATCTTGGTGGTTGGCATTATTATGATATAGGTTAGTTGAAATTGTTATGACGTCACAAAGCTGTTTAGCGTTTCCGCCTTTATGTCATCTACTAATGTTCTATTTGAAAACTTGGATTTTTTTCTGTTTGTAAAATAACTTTTATTGAAATTGATTTTATGCAAAGATTTTGATGAAGATCAAACCTGAAATATTTCTTCAACTAATTCTTGAAAAATTTTCAAGTTGAAACTTGTTTTGTTGACAACTAAAAAAAATTGATTTTTTTTATTTTTAATGAAAATATTTTGTAGAAGTTTTTTCAAAAATTTCTTTTAAACTTAATAAAATGTGAAATATTTTAGTTGGTTATTAGAAGTTAATTCTAAAACAACTCGATATAATTTTGAAGCAAAAAATTAGAAAAAAACAAAAACAGTTTTTTAATTGAATTTGAAAATCAGAATTTTTTTATTTTGTAAATTTTGAATTCTGAAATTGAAAAGTACTTTAGTGAACACATGACTGACTTTTAGAGGGCAGACCTGTTTATGTTTTGAAACTTGGACAAATGGACACAAAAGGACTTCTAAAAGCTGTTGGTGAAGAAGAAATTTTAAAACATGTAAAAAAAAAGTTTTTCATCTTCACCTGATCCTCATTTTCTTCTGGTCTTCATCTTCACCTGATCCTCATCATCACTTGATCCTTATCTTCATTTAATCCTCATCTTCACCTGATCCTCATCTTCATCTGATCCTCATCATCACTTGATCCTCATCTTCCCCTGATCCTCACCTTTATCACGTGATCCTCCTCTTCAGCTGATCCTCATCTTCAGCTGATCCTCATCTTCATCTGATCCTCATCATCACTTGATCCTCATCTTTCCCTGATCCTCATCTTCATCTGATCCTCATCATCACTTGATCCTCCTCTTCAGCTGATCCTCATCTTCAAAAGTGATTTGTAACAAACTTAAATCTTTAAAAGATTCTGTCAATTATGGAGGAAGGGTTGAAAAGATGCCAAGATCTTTCGGAAGAAAAGAAGCAAACGATGAAGTAAGTTCTTTGTTGTAATCTCTTATCTTCGTCTGACTTCTAGAACCCCCCAAATCCATTTTTGATATTTAAAAGTTCATAAATCTCTTCATTATATAGTTCAACTCAAGATGATGATAAACTTCAAGAGACGATCAGGTGACTCCCCGAGCATGAAACCCACAGATTGCTTTTTGCAACCTCTAAAATGGCTTTTTATGATTTTAGAATTAAACTTGCAGAAAGCATGAAAGCTTCTGAAGCTCCTTTTTATTTCTTACTTTTTGATTCGACGCTTTTTGTGAAGTTTTATTTCTTTGAAATTTCAATTTTTTCGAAAAAATTTTCTAAATTTAATTTTCAACTTTTTTGACACAAGAACAAGCTTTCCTAGCACCTGATTGGCTATCGAAAAACCAATCAAAAAGCCTCTTTTTTTGCAGCACTAAACGCATGTATCTAACAACTAACTACTTTTGACATAAACTTGATATGACGTCATCAATTACAGTTCTTGGACTTGTATTGTTGACTTGGATGGTTTGAGTATGAGACATCTGTGGCGCCCTGGAATTCAAACTTTACTTCGTTTTATTGAACTGATTGAAAGTAATTATCCGGAGACGATGGCGCATTTACTGATAGTTAGAGCCCCACGTGTCTTCCCAGTTCTCTGGGCTCTTTTAAATCCTTTTATTGGTTAGTTTTTTATCTTACTTTGATTATTTGATCATTGTGATGATTTAGATGAAAAAACGTCTTCTAAATTTATGATGTATACTGGTTCTGATTATTTGAAGCCTGGTGGTTTAGTTGATTACATCAATGAAGAATATATTCCAGATTTTCTAGGAGGATCTTGTCAGGTTAGTTTTCACTTGATCCTCATCTTTATTTGATCTTCATCTTCACTTGATCTTCATCTTTACTTGATCTTCTCCTGATCTTCATCTTTACTTGTTCCTTAATTTTATCTGATCCACATCTTCGCCTGATCTTCATCTTCACCTAATCCTCATCTTCACCTAATTATCATCTTCACCTGATCTTCATCTTCTTCAGTGCAACATCCCGTCTGTAAGTCTAGTTCCGAAGTCTTTATACCGGAAGGAATGGAATAATCGCGAAAATTCAGGTCTTTTAGAAGATAGTATTTATGAAAGAGCAAACCTCTTTAAGGGAATCGCTCATGAGATCCTAATTAAAGTCCCTGAGAAAGAAGGAGTTATCACCTGGGACTTTGACTCCATTAGAGGAGATATCCTCTTCACTCTCTTCTATAGTAACAACAAAATATTTGGTAAAATCCTGATCTTCTTCCTCATCAACTTCATATTTTGATCTTTTTCAGAATCTTCCTCAGATGGTCGTGTGACGTCATCAAATCTTTCGAGCGCTTCTTCGGGAAACTCATCTCAAAACTTCCAGGTGATCCCGAAACATTTCATCCTTGATGAAGACTTCTCAACCGTTGAATCTGGGATAATATGTCGCGAAGGAGAGAGTGTCCAGGTAAGCGTTGATGACGTCATCACACGCTATTGACGTCATAATCGATGTAGGGATCGCATGTGGCAAGATGTCCTGGATTTTATATTCTGCAATGGAAATGGGCCGGGACAAATGGTCAAGTCCAATCATCGACCGTCCAAGATGTCTTTGACCAAGTGACCCACAACGCTAAAGCCAAATTGATGTATTACTTCGAACTTCTTCCTTCCAAGAACTTCCGGTAAGTCGATCGTGACGTCATCGCTTGTGACGTCATCGCTTGTTCTTCAGAGGCTCGATGACGAGTTTGGAGTCTTGTCAAAGCGCTTTTTCATCACTCACGATATCTAGTAGGTAACGACCAATCAGAGAACAGCATTTATATTCTTCTAATTATCTTCAATTATGGTCTTCCCCATCATTTGCATATCGGGTTTCCAATTTGATATTTGTAAATTCAACGAAATGATCAGCTGGTGTGACTAAAGTGAACAATTTTTAATCCAGAAAGTAAAGAAATAAATTAATAAAAGAATTTTAAAATTTTATGTTTGGAATCTTTCAAAGATTAGTTTAAGAAACTCCGAATTTAAAACCTAAAAGATAAAAATTGATGTAAAAATTTTGAATTAAATAAAATTTCTGATTCTATATAATAATATAAATAAAATTCCAATTTTTCGTTGAAATCATTTCAAAGATTTAAAATTGAATTATCAAAATAAAAAGACATTATTTTCAATTTTTGTAATTTTAGTGGATTTTTGAAATAAGATTTGAAAAGAATTTTGAATATTTATAATTATTATTAAAATTTTATTTAAGTTTTTTATTCAAAACTGTTTCAAGATTTTTTTAACAAAAAGTGATTTTTTGTTAAGTTAATAAGATATTAAATTAAATAATAAAATAAACTATTTGTTGAAAAGCAACTCATAAAAAAGATATTTGAAGCTGAAATTATTGAAAAAAAAAACTCAATCAGTTATTTGCGGAGTAGAGAGCAACATTCGGAGCAATCCACAGGCATTTTTAAATCGATTCCTGTAATTGATGTTAAGCGATTTCATATCACGTTTACAAGTATCTTTACAACGAACACAAGGATGGCTGATGTTGCGTTTGCCCTTTCCCCTTTCAACAAATCTTTTGGGATCCGTACCTCATCCATCGGATAGATGTGTTCAAGCCAGCGGATTCTTTGCTTGCTTAGCCCGCTGTGCATTGTTGTCAGACCAGTGCGCTTCACGACCTCCTCATTTGAGATCTTTTTCTGCCACGTTAGACGTAATATACGATGAAGACAAGATACATAAAATTTGTTGAGTTTATTTTCGACAGCGTTCGACAAAGTCTAGGTTTCACTGGCTTACAATATCGTACTGCAGACAAATTCTCTATAGATGACAGCCTCGATTTTATAAATAGTTTTGGATTATCTCAGATCCTAGAGGTGAACCGTGTAAAGGTGCCAGATGCTTTACTGATGCAGATGTTGATCTTGACTTTGATCGATGCTGATGATGTTATTTTTAAGCAAGGCAGACGAAATTATCTACAAACTCAACTTCACAGCCATCGATGTTGATTGGTTGTGGAACGTTAACACCTTAGTTGAGAATGTTTGTCTTTTTTAGACTGATTTTTATTCTGAAATCTTTGTTGACTACTGAGAATCAGTCCATCAGCATCTGTAGGTCTTTTGCTGAATGTGCAACAATTGATGCGTCATCAGTAAAAAGCAGATCACGCTTGGTGATCTTGTATACCTTGTTCTTCGTTTTTAGACGTGAAAAGACTTCCGTTAGATCTTGAATAAAAGTAGACTTCTTCGGTAAACGCCTGAAACGCTTGTTTTAGTAACAATATACCTAAAATATGAAACTGTTCACTAAAATACATTATAATTGTATATTTTATTTTATTTATGAGTTTCCTAAACCCAAAACTTTTAAATATCCTTATATTAATATTTTTCTTAAATTTTCTAATCAACAAACCATTAATTTAACAAAGTTTTCTCTATTTTCAACAAAAGCTTTCTTAGGTGTAGCTAAATCCTTCGTACAAAGACCCTCTAGATAGATTTAATATTAAATCCTTTCAATATCGACGCCTTTTCTCTGATCAAGGCTTGGAACTTCCTTCCGATTCCATCATAACATGAAAATATATCGCATCTTTTAGGTTATTGTTAAAACAAAAGATTTGAATATTTTCCTCTTCAAATGATATATAACACCAACAGTTTCCTCATTTTATTCTTATACTATGTCATATCAAACTTTTGATTCATAATTTACGTTTACTAATGCTTCTATAGTGTTTCTATTTTTCTGAATTAATCGTGAATTGTGATACCAACAGAACTTCCGATTACCTCTTTGCCTAATATTTAGTATTTATTTTTGTCCTCTATAAGAGCTGTTGAATTTACGCGTTGAATAAATGAATAGATAAATTGTGATTAAAAAATTTAGATGTTTTAATGGTTACTACCGGAGATTTTGTTGATTAAATCATATTTTCATTAATAAGACTATAAAATCGTCGAGTTGTTCGAGCTTGAACAACACGAGTGATTCTGACATGAAAATGTCTGATAGTAGCTGGTTCCAAGTACTAGTTATGCGGTATGAGAAAAAAATTTAATCTGATTAACGTACTAGGTGATATGGGCTTATTAAGATATAATGTTTTAATGGTGCCTGAACAGACTCGATTTTTTGATATCACTGACTTGATAAGGCATCCATGCAGTGATATTGTATTCAAGAATTGGACGTACGTACAATTTGAAAAGATTGATAAAAAAGTATGGATCCTTAGAATTAAAGGTCTTTATAATAAGGAAGACAAGGTTGACTGATTTTCCAAAAATTTTGGAAACATAATTGTGCCATTTAACGTCAGATGACAGAATAATGCCAAGGTCTAGGACCGAAGATGTTTGTTGAATATAAATCCTTTAAAAATCTATTAATGGAATATTAGTCCAAGGAATTTATAGCTGGTTTACGAGAAAGAGTTATAGTTTCAGACTTTGTTAGCTGGATTCTGAGCTGCCAATTCGTAGACCAGTTTTCTACAGTGTTTAGTGCTTTGAAGGATTACAAGATAATAGCTTGATATCATCTGCATACACAAACACTCTGACATCATCTGCTGCTACTAATCTTCTGATGAGGTCTTCGATGAAAATTAAAAAGAGAAGGGGACCCTGAACAGAATCCTGAGGAACACCACTGGTGATCTGACTAGGAATAGATAAAGATCTTTCTACACGAGTTTGTTGGGTTCTACCTGATAAGTAATCCACTTTAACATAAAGCTGTTGTTTATTAAATATTGTTGTAGAATAATGAGCTTATTGTGTGGGACAGAATTAAACACTAGCAAAATCGAGGTAGATGATGCCATAAGGACTTTTATAATGGGCTGTAAGCTCCTTGAAAAAAGTTGAGCAAGGGAAGATCCCCCTTTCACAAAGCCATGCTAGACATTACATATTAGATGGTGCTCCATCAAATGACTGGTCATATGATTGTGAATGATGTGTTCTTCAGTTTTACAGATAACTGAAGTCAGTGAAACTGGTTTGTTAAAGTCAAGTCCAGTGTTTTTAGGACTCTTTTTTATGAATTGGAGTAAAGACAGCTTTCTTTCAGATCTTTACATTTTCTTGATAGGTCCAGACTACACTTTCTTTAGAAATATATTTCTTGTAAACTTTACAAAGATCTTTGTACTGAGATTTGATGAAAGGGTCTGTTTTAGTTTGTTTGTAAGAGAGGATTTTTTAAATTTTGTAAATTCCTTAAATATTTGGCCAAATGTGTTAACTTGAGTAGGTAGTATTGATGTCTTCGGAAGAGTTGAAAACAGAAATCCAGTCAGCTGATAAAAATTTGTTAATACCATTATAATTTCCACGGTAAAAATTTCTTTTGCTTGGAGCTTTATCGTTCATAAAAAAAGTTTGATGGAGCTTGAATTCAATCATATTGTGATCGCATGTTGGAGCAAAATGCTCTTTTTGATCAACGTAGAGAATGTTCTGAGGTTTTGATGTGATTAGAAGATCCAAAGTATTATCACTAACTTGGGTCGGAAAAGTAGCCATCTGAGATAAATTATTGGCATTGAGGAAGCTTACAAAGGCATGACTTAAAATGGCTGAATTAGTATTATCACTATCCAAGTTAATCGATTTCCCCCATAAATGCTGAGTTCGGGTTATTTCAACCAATTTTATTGATATTAAAATCCCTCAAAATTTATAACTCAGGACACACAACACTCTTCAGAACCTTCAATAAGACCTTAACAGTAACCTCATCATTAATTTTAGATGGTGGTAGGTAGGTACATTTAAAACGAGAAAATTTGGACCTTGAGTAATGAAAATCAAAAGCGATAACCTCAAATCCTGAACAATTAATGGGATCGATATGAATTCTAGGGATCTTGGGTGCAAGTGATGTTTTGTAAGTTACGCAAACACTGCCGCCTCTATCATACAATCTGTCATTATGTCATAACGCAAGATTACAAAAATTAATTATTAATTATTAATGATTAACAAAAAAGATTACCGTCAACCGGAAAGGAATCAGGATAAAACGGTTTCAACCAAGTTTCATTAATAAAAACAAATGTGAAATCTTGAGAATGCAAAAAAGCTTTCAATTGGAAAATTTTGTTAATAATCGACTGCGTGTTGAAGAACATTCCTAATGTGATAGAAGAATTGTCTTTTTGACACTTGTGAGATTTGATGATGGGCTTCTGTGAATTGGTATCTTGGTATGGAAGGATGGTATTCACAATTGTGTACGGAAAGAGTTTTTTGAAAAAACCTTGACAGTTCTTGAGGGCCATGGTGGAGGAAAAAGAAGATATGATACCAGCGGTTATTCGCCACTTCCGTTAAAAAAACTTTGACAATTCCCAAGGCCCATGGTGGACCTCGAACCTTTGGTTGTTCCAGTTAATAGTTGGTTGCTCCTTCTGATTTCGGTTATGCACCTCTTTTAGAAGACGCTACTCTAATGCTCTTGAATTTTTTGTCAAGCCTTAGCTTATACAGCTGGGCAAGAAACTCGCGCTTGTCCCGATTTTCCTAAAAGGACACTTTCAACGGTCTTTGATGATCTGAGCTTTTTGCTCCAAGTCTGGCCATTGATATCTTTGGAACGTCCACAAGACCAAGGCTTTGAGAGCACATTTGATTAGGAAACTTACTGTCATATTTAACATTTAATGCAGAACCATCTCAAACCCATTTGCTTCATTTGGTTGTTTTCAAAAATGTCATTTATTTTCTTGCTTACCTCACTACAGGTGAGATAAAACCAGGAGAGAAATTTAATACATTCTATTGTCGGATTTTCACCTGAGTAAATTTTATAGCAGGATTGGCAGATATCATTGCACGCTTCTCTGGATGAAGTCGGTTTGCCAGAATTTTTCTGTATACTAGAACGTAAGGTCTTGCCTCTTTTGTTTTGGTTCACCATAGTTTTTACTTTTATGAAAGACTTTTAGCATTTTTACAAAACCAAAAAAGTTTGAATCGATTTCTTACCTAGATAGAATAATTTATCACAAGTAATATACAGATCATTTACTAAAGATAATTTTATTATACTTATAAGCACTATTCAATAAAATATAAACTATAACCTTATTCAAATAATATTTTCTACTTTTGATTCATAACTTATGTTTGCTTAGACTTTTACAGTGTTCCTATTTTCTCTACTATAATTATATCAAATTGTGATACTTAAAACCTTTTTATTATTTCTCTTTTCATATTATTTTGTGTCTGCTATAAGAGCTATAGAAATTGTCAGTTGTAGCCATGCATTGAATAAAATAGATTAAACAAAAAAATTTAAAAATTGGATTTTTTTACTTTTATGGTAGAAAATGTTTATTTCAAAAAAATAATTTTTTATTTGAAATCTATAAAAACCAAACAAAGCAGATATTTCGGAAAAATAAAACTTTTAGGTTTATAAAAGGGTTTAAAACTGATTTAAAACTTACTATTAGAACTGGCCTCTTCAAAACAATAAAAAAATTTTTTTTTATAAAATGTTAGGTTATAGAAACCTCCAAAGAAATACAAGATGAAAACTTTCTAATCTAAAAAAGATTAAATCAAAAAATTGAAAATGAAATCTTACAAAGTTGTAACGTTCTAAATTGAATTTAACAATTTTCCTGAAAAGTATTTACATTTTTTTCAGGTTTAGAGTTTTAAGAAAAATATACTACTTGTGTTAGAAAAGTTTTATCTGTAACTTTATTTATTTATTTGTAATATTCAGCCACCAAGCACAAGATTTGTTTGAAGACAAGTTACTATTGACTTTATGTTTTGGGTCGAGGAGGTTTGACAAGTCAAGGTGCTAGAAGCAGGTAAGTCTTCAGGACGACAATTTAATTGTTGAAATCGGGTAGATGTTTTGCTTTTAGCTTAAATCAAAGTTTTTCACTTATTATTATTATTCACTTATTATTAATAAAAATTATTGAGAAAATTAAAATTCTGTGAGTTGGCTGAAAATGTTTCAAAAATCAGAAATTTCTAAGCATTTCCAGGTTTCTTGGAATTATTTCGAGAAAAAATATTTATTTTGCAAAAAACTTGAGAATTAATAATCAAATAATAGAGAGTTTATTGAATAAATAAAATTGACAAAATGGTTTATTTCTGGTTTATAATAAAAATATTCTTTCAAATTTTACAATAACAAGTAAAAAAATAATCTTTTAAAAATATTTTACAATTAGATGACATTAAAAGGAAAATTTATTTTTAAAAAACTATTTTCTTGTTTAAATTGAAACTGTATTTAAATTATGGAATTATTGCTCAAGCTAAATACTAAAACGTTTTTTTAGATCTTATTGATTTACAGAAAGTTTAAGCTACAAACAAAATCATTTAATTTGAATTATAAAGATTTACTGAGCATAAAATAATCTTGAATAAAAGCAGAAGACATCAGAAAAAAAATTTGTTAAAATTACATGATGTTTTTTTCATTGAGTAAAAATTTAACATTTCTATCTTTTAATCTACTTTTTTGTCTTGATCCAAAATCTTTATAATTTCAATCGATTTTAAATATTTGATTCTTTATAAACTTGTTTAGTCCTGACAAAATTTTTCGTTGTTCAGATTAAAAAATAGTTTTTTGAAATCTTTGAAAAATTTTCATTTAAAGAAGAGCTTAAGAAATAAACATATGTATTAATGAAAACAATTTTCTTTTCCCGTTTGTTTATTGCAAAGGATTTTGCTTTAGCTTGAATCCGTATGATTGATAATCCAGTTTTTTGACTTTCTCGTTCGTGAATTAGACGTTTATCAATAATCTTTGTTGAAGATTTTTCTTTTTTACTTTAAGAATTTTTGGAAGCTTATTTAGAGTATAAATTTTGCTAAAAAACTTTCAGTAAAAACTTCTTTTTTTGGACGACATTTTTTTTGCAATTTTATTTATTTGCTTTTTTATTACTGTTTAAAAAGACTTTGTAATTAACTACAAAGTTCACTATTTACATATTTAATTTATTCATAATTGAAATTTTGTTTTGCATTTATAAATTATAATTTCAGTTATCCTAAATAACTGTTTGTTACTTTGCTTTATGGAAATTTATTTTATTTTAATTTAAAGTGTTTAAAAATCATTTTCAATTATTAAACAGTAAAATTTAAGATATTCTATCAATCAAATAAATTACTTAATCCGATTAAGTTCTTTTAACTCTTTTTAAAATAACTCTAAATGAAAAGATTAATTTGTTTTAATTACAAATTTCAACTATTAACTATTTGTTGAAACATCCCAAAAAAGTCAAAATAATTGCTTGAAACAAATACTGCATCTTAATATTAAAAACAAAATATTTATGAGTTTACTAGCCTCATAAAATAGAACCTTTGAACATTCACTTTTGAAAACTGTTTACAACTTTCGACAAATTCAAATAAATAATTTCAACTTCTTACTAAAAGGTGGTTTTTGAAAAAATGATTTTAATTGCTTAATTATTTCAAAATACCGTAAAGTTGAAATTAATCTTAGTTAATTGATAAAGTAGTAATGATATAAATAACAAAAAAGCATCTTACAAAATTATAAAAAGAAAATAAGTTAAATTTGAAATAAACAGTTTAAACCAAATTGTTATAAGTTAATTTAATAATTGGCCAAATTGTTTATTTTATTACAATTGTTTGTTTATAACAATTTAAAGTCAGTGAAGACATTTTCCAAAATAAATTTCTAAAAATAAATCCAGAAATACCTAAATTGTTTAGTTGTTCTACTTTTAAAATTGTTACTTTTTGTAAATTTATTAAGCTATCTTTTTAAGGTAAAATAAAAAGTTACAAATTCTACGAATTGTTTGATTTTTTTTGTTTAACTATTTAACAAAAATAGTTTTTATACATTTTTTTATACCAAATAGTTTTAACTACTTGTTTTTAAAACTTGTTGATAAGCTTTCTTAAAAACTTTATGAGTAAGTAATCAATAAACTTAAAAGTTTTTCTTGTCAACTAAACTTTCTTATTTTTGTTTTTCTTCAACAGTTTTACTTTCTGCCAGTTCTCTTTTTATCTAATTTGTTTCTAATTTTCTTTTCTGTATTTTTTGTTCCTTTATCTAAACAGACACTATAAATCAGAAAGTAAATCGAATATAAGGTTGCTTTAGTTAAATGTAAAAATATTTTTTGTATTTTGTTAAAATTAGATAAAAAAAGTTAATAAAACATCAATCAATTTATTGAACATAATTTACAATTTTATATTTACTTTTTATAAATGTTATAAAAGATTAAAAAGTTAAAGTTAGAAAAGCTTTTTTGGTGAACTTTTAAATATATAAATTCCAACTTGAAATTTCTCATTTATTTAGTTTGAAACTGATAACTTTTTTGTATTTTCAAAGATATCTTTTTGAAATTTAAATTTTTATATTTTAATCTAAGTTTAAATAATAAAAAATGAAATTAAATATAATTTTATCTAACTGAAAATGAAACCAGTTTTTAATTTCTGCCCAGACCTCAGTTTTAACTTTAAAAGATTAATTAAAAGTTTAAACAAAAAGGATTTCTAAGCTTTCTGGTTTTAATTCTAAAATTGAAACTCAACAAAAAAACAAATTTGAAATTTTCATGATTTATTTTAAAATTTGAAATTTAAACACAGTTTATAAACTGCAATAACAACAAATAGATGACATCATCAGTGACGTCATTTACATCTTGACCAAATACACAAATTGAAAAAAAATGAAATTTTAAGGAAACATTCAACAACAAAAAAATTAAATTTTGGAGAAAAAAAAACAGATTTGAAGCAAGAAAGCGAAATAAGAAAGTTCCGACGAACAAATACCAACAATTGATCAACAAACATGCTAATATATAAATAAGAAAAAAAATCATTCCATTTGTCAAATGAAAGCTCTAAAGACTAATTTGAAATTGAAAACATTTCTAAATATTTAAGTGATTTTGTTAGAGAAATTCAAAACGTTCTGTTTTGAAAATAAATCTTCAAAGTCTTTGAATTGAGTCTTTTCTACAAAAGTTTTGAAGAACAGAAACAAAAGAATTCAGTATTTTGTCAACAGATCGTCTTTTGTGTCTAAAAAATTGTTAAAACAAACTTAAAAAAATTTGAAATGTAAAAAGAATTGAATTAATTATCGATAAGAAAATTTTCAATGAAATTTTATTAAAATAAAATTTTAATGATTGATTGAAAAAAAGAACTTTCTTTTAATAAATACAAATTTGTTAGAATTAAAAAAAAATTGAAAAAGCAAAAATATTTATACAACAAATGTGAAAAAAGTGTTTCCAAGCCAGTAAATAAAATATCAAAGTTTTGTACATCAAAAAAATTGTTTATTTTCAACCGATTTTTTGTTTATTGAAATTGTCAAAAAACACTTTTCAGGGTTTCCCGTGCAAAAAACAAAAACTTTTGTGAATAAAATAAACAGAATATGAGTTGAAGGCAGTTATCATCAAAGTGCAAAAGATGATGACGTCATCATTGAACTATGAAATCATCATTTAATTATGACGTCATCATCTAAATCTGACGTCATATCTAATTATGACGTCACTACTGCTAGTTGAAACTTTGAAGATTATTTTAAGGTTCAACTAATCACTTGGATGGCGTCATCACCGCCCATATCTTCCGGACAGATGACGTCACACTTGAGTGCTTCCGAAGAAGCGATCTTGGACTTGATTGAAAATTCTTCTTTTGAAGATTTGCAGCTAAAAGATGAAAAATTTTTTAATTTGTTGAAAAGCTCGGAAAAATTTTTTCGGAAAATTTCTGTTTTTTGAAGATTGATTATTACATGAAACTTGACGCCCGAAAAATTCATCTTTTTCAACTTATTTGTTTCAAATGCGACAAAATCTTTTTCAAGAAACAAATTTTTGATAAATTTGTAGAAAGTTTTGAAATTGATAAATTTGAAAAAAACTTTTTTACAAATTGTCATTTTGCTGATTTATTAAAATCTTTTTTTTTGTAAATTAATTATTTTGGAATCAGTTTTTCAGGAGGAAATGAAAATAAATAAAAATATTTTGATAAATTGTTCTAAACTTATTTATTTTGACAAACTTTTTTCTACTTTTGATAAAGTCTTGAGATCTTTGCAGCTTTAAAGAGGTCAGGTTCTTTTGTAAGTCAAAAAAAGTTTTTTTTTTGTAAAAATATTCCAAAAATGAAATTTTCAAAATGTTTTTTTTTTGTCTTCAACAGAAGTGAAATTAATATTTAATTTTTTTTAAATTTGAACATAAAAAAAACGTCAAAAGTTAGTCACTAGATGTCAGTAAGGAGCGCACCAAAAATTACATCTTTGTTGAGATCAAATAATCAGAGATTTTTATTCAAAAATTTTATGAAAGAAATCAAATAAAGATGACAAACCTTTGAAGATCTTTACCAACATCTTCATCATCTACATCTTCATCAAAAAACTTTTTTTTCTTTCTTTCATTTTCTAAATTTGATATTTGAAAATCGTAATTGAAATTTGGTGATTTTTTCTTACCATTCACATGATGTTTAACTCCGTGTTTAAAAAAGTCTTCAGATGAAGTAAAACATTTCTGACAAGAACTACAATAGAACTGAAAGTTTTTTTGATCTTCTTTTTTTAGATCTTTCATAAATGGAAGATTTAATCCCGAATTATAAGATTCAATCATCTTCTGAATGTGATTCTATAGACAAAAAAACTCGGAATGTTTTTAATGAGTTTATATTTGACAAAAGTTTAATAATTCACAAGAAGTTACTGAAAAGAAAAATATTTAATCAACATTAAATTGACAAAATAAAATTTCTGTTATTAACCACTGTAAAAAGAACTCTGGAATAAATGATAATAAAGAGGAAAAAATTAAATGATTTAAAATAATGTTTAGAAATTCTACATGAAGTTAATCTTATATCTGAAAGCGTAAAAACTAACACAGAAATATTTTCGAAGATGTATTTTCAAGATCGATTTTTTTCGAATGTTTTCAAAATCTTGTAAATTTTGTGAGCTACTTTTTATCAGCTGAGATTTTTGGTAATTGAAGGAAATTTTTGACATAAAAAAATGGAAAAGAAATTTGTAGATAGATAAGTTCAAAGTTGTTTTCGCTTTTGACTAAAATCAAAGAAAAAAAAAGCAAATTGTACAAAACAAGGAAAGTGTTGAGAAGCGTTACAAGAAGCATTACCTTGAAATAAATTTTATATTTTTTTAAAATCTTAAAATAAAAATTTATTTTTTACAAAGATCAGAAAAAGATGAACTTGAAGATCAATTAATAAAGATCAGTTGATGAGGATCAATTAATGAAGATCAGTTGATGAGGATCAATTGATGAAGATCGGCTGATTATTTATTTCACTTATTTCAGACGAATTAGAAATTTTGGAAATTTTTTGAATCTTTTTTTAAAATGAATTTTTTCAACTTTTGAAAATTTTTTCAAATCGTGAAACAGAAGCTTCGATTTGATGATTTGAAATCTTAGTTGAAAAGCGTGAAGAGCCTTCAAATCATCACGATGACATCACAAACGCGCGCGACCCACCTTAACTTGAAGCTTTTCAACTTTGATCATTTCACAAATTTCGATGACGTCATCATCATTTACATCATCATCGATACGATCAGGTCGTTGATTAGAAAAATTGCGTCGCGCGACAAAAGCATCGATGACAAGGCATTGATCGGTCGTCATGACAACGTCATCTAGATGACAACACGTCAAAACCATTTTCTCATGCATCAACGATTACACACCCTTCTTCTTGATGACGTCATTATGTTGATGGTTGTCATGATGTGACGCGAGTTGTTGACCTCTAGTGGCAGCTAATTTTTCATCTACCATTTGTTGAAGATCATGAATAGGATTAAAAGCATCTGGAACCTCTGGAGCGATCACAAGATCATCGAAGATGCGGATCTTCTCTTGATTGTGGACACTAGAGGGCCTCTTAGTCACATGGTTGCTGGTTGGGAGGTTACTATGACAGCTGAAAGCTGTTTTGGTGAACTTGTCAGTATCGTTGACAATTCGAAGCATTTCTCGAAGCGGGTTTGCGACTGATGACGTCATTGATGACGTAGTAAGTTTTTGTTTGTCTGTGGGTTTTCCCGGAGTGGCAGTAGCAGTCTCAAACATTTCTTTGATGCTTTGAAGTGGATCCTTTGGGGGTAAATGACCCGTATAAGCCGCGAATTCGCGTTTCAAACCGCTTTTTATCGTCGTTTGTTTGTTAAAAGGTGATTTCGTGGGTTTAGGGATTATTTGGGAGGATTTTTGGGGCGTAGAAGGACTGGAACCCCTTTTAAGAGTAAGATCAAGTGGAGAATTACAAATCTGCGTTAAAGATCGGCCACTAGATGGCGATGTGTTATTGTATTTAGTCACATGATCATCTGAAGTATCTGCAAGTTTTTTAGATGATTTCTTCTCAAAATTTGGAAAGTTTGTCGACGTCTGAGAGGTTTGAACTTTACTGAGGGCACTATGGACAGTTCCTTCTAGCATATTGATAAAATCCTGAGTTGACGACAAACTAGTTGATGGTCCAGGAGATGTATTAGTTGAGGACAATGTTGGGGTGGTTGAAGATGATTTGTGGGTCTCTTGATGGCTTCGATGGTTTATTGGGTTCTTAAAAAGAAGTTTCGAATATTTAACAGCATTGATGGGATCTATATTCGAGTCCTTGTTGGTTTCTGATGCTACTGACGTCATCAGATGACGTAGATGACACGCAGCTGTATACTGAAGGACTCTTTCATCTAATCCCTGGAAGATTGAAGATGTTGGAAAAAGTCCAGATGTAGTTTGCTGAGGTAGAAATGGAATTGAAGGAAATTGAAGCAACGAATTTTGCATGGAAGCAGCCAACCATGGATAAAAATACATCAAAGTGCTGTAATATGCTGAAGGGTCTGTAAAAAGATTTACCGATGATTAGGTGTTCCAGGAAGACACAAAAGATGAGATCTAGAATTGTTAGGGCAATTCATGGTAGAAACAACAATCTCTACTAAAGAAGAATGTTGGACAAACGCAAGTCACTTGCTCTGTAAGTGTTGGAGGATAATATTCAGAGCTACATCTAGAGAGATCTTAATAAAGCATGGAGTCAAAATTCTGTGGCTCAGCCATCAGAGAATGTCACCAAGGAGAAAGAAAATAAGAGGTGATGTGGACCCACGCCCTGAGACAACCATCACCAATCACTGTATTTTCTTTGGGTACCAGGACAAGAGGCGATGTGGACCGACGTCCTGGGACAACCATCACCAATCACTGTATTTTCTTTGGGTACCAGGACAAGAGGCGATGTGGACCGACGTCTTGGGACAACCATCACCAATCACTGTATTTTCTTTGGGTACCAGGACAAGAGGCGATGTGGACCGACGTCTTGGGACAACCATCACCAATCACTGTATTTTCTTTGGGTACCAGGACAAGAGGCGATGTGGACCGACGTCCTGGGACAACCATCACCAATCACTGTATTTTCTTTGGATACCAGGACAAGAGGCGATGCGAGGTTAACAACAAAATAATTATTTTGGGGGTAGGGTTCCTTTCAGGATATTTGGAAATTTCTGGCAGCTATAATTTTGTTGTTGAGTAGAAAAGATCTTTGTAAATAAATAAATCAAAAAAAGTTGAAATTTGATAAAGAATAAGCAGATGACTTTGTAGAAGAGTTTGTCAAATCATATCAGTATCTGTAGAAGCAGGTTTTTATGCTTGAATACTTTGTCATTGTAACATGAGATGAAATGTCAGTCGACTATATGATGGCTTTTATGAATAACTTTTCAACTGGAAGATTTTATTTCAAAGTATTTGTCACTTTTCAATTTTATTTCTGTCATTTTTTTTATTTCTTTTTTTTTGCAGATATTTTTAAAGATTTTTTCACTTCAAAGATACAATCTGTTTTTTTGCTGTTTTTTATACTTTGTCACATTATCTGAAGATTTGATTGAAAAGGTGAAGATAGAATAAATATTTGACAGAAAACATCAGCGGAGAACTACTTGGTGGTCACAGATAAAATTGTTTGATAAAATACTAATAATTGATGTTTAAAGAAAAGAGTTGAACAAAAAAGAATTTTTAAATGTTAAAAATTAATTTGTTAAAAAATTATTTAAAGAAATAAATTAAAAGAAGAGGAAGACACAAAAAAGATTCGAAAATCTCTGATTAACTTTTGATTCGATTTTCAGCTGTAAATTCTAATCAATCATTATTCAGCAAATCTGTTGGTAAAAAAATTGACTAGTTAATCTAAAAGTGGCTTCACATGCAGGTGGTGTTAGCTTTGATCAGTAACTAGAACGAAATTGTGATTCGTACAGCTGCTCGCTTTGTGTGGTCCTCTTGCTATTATAACATTAATAACTATAATGACTCGATCAGGCAGAGGTCACAAAAAAAGTAAATTTAGGAAAAGAATGTTTTGAACAAGATGTAATTGATGTTAAGATGGAAAAAAGTTCAACTGAAAAATTTCAGTTTTTTTATTTAGAAATAAAATAAATCATTTTAAGATGACTCAAAAATTTCTATTTTTCACCTGATAATTTGCAAAAAAAAAAATTGAAAAATTTGTTGAATATTTGAAAGACTCACTTGTCAACATAGAATTGAAAACTGAAATATTTAATTGGTTATAATTTGAAGATGTCAAATTATTGTTGTTGATTTTCATCAAATGGTTTTGGTGGATTTGTTTGTCATTTGTAATCAATTTTTTACGGTTTTGTGAAGCAGTAGCTGATGAAGTGATTGTCGAAGTTGGGATAGAGCTTGTTGCTTCATTATCAGAAGTGAAAGTTGGTTGATGTTGCGGCCAAGCTCTTATAGAAGGAACATTTTCATAATGTCGAGTCTTCATCATATGAACGCTCAAATCCTGAGTCGAAGATTTGATCGGAAATTTCGAAATTTAAAAACTTTCAGACAAAATAATTGATAGCAACAAACAAACACACAAACAAGCGAAACCTGAAGTGAATCGAAGCTGTGCTTGCATTCCATGCAAGTGAGAACGTTTTCAGAAGCTCTATCTTCATTTTCACTCAATTTGCGTTTCTTGTTGTTACTAACTCCTGCTGCAAGAAACAAATAAATAATTTCATTCAATTTATTTGTAATTTGATTCAAGTCAAATCTAAAAAGTTTTCAAATTGAAGAAAATTAAATTCGAAAAGAAAAAAATTTACAAAATGAGCAACTTTGAAAAAAGTAGAGTTGAAAAAAAGAAAATTGAAATGAATAAATTAGTGAAAGCCTCATGTCACAAAAGATAAATTGTTTAATCTTCATAAAGTAAGTTAAAAAAAGAAAAAAAATAAACTTGGTAAATGACATTTGTAATATATAATCATGTCATTTTGTGTTTGCTTCTAAAACAGAAGTTTAGCTTCATTATCATCGTGCATATGTTGAAATAGAGGTAGTATCTCTAAACATAATGATTTATCAGTTGAGAGTTGTATCATTTAATTGCTACAAAAAGATTTAATTTCAGAAATTTTTCGTTTTTTTTTGTTGTGATAAAATTTTCGTAAACAAAAAATTTAATTTCTAAAAAGTTACTTTTGAAACTAATTAATAAAAATGTAATTTTTTAGTTAATTATCTAAATCTCAATAAATGATATCCGCGCACCTATCGCGCACAAAAAACACCTGTTAGGTTGATTTGATTGATTGAGTTGTAAGTTTTGTAAAAGAGTTGGAGAAATTGTTGATTGGGAAGCAATTTGTGAAGTTTATATTTAACTTGTAACTTGTAACATTTAACTTGTATATTTAACTGTTCTACCAAAGATTTAAAAAGAAATAAGTTCTGATAATTAATTTATAACCCTTTAAAAAGTAGATCCTAACCATATTACTCCGCGCTCTAATTCGCGCGTATTTCTCGTTTTATGATTTATATGATGAAGGTAATATTGATGTTATAAGTCTCCAATTTTGTTAATTAAAAGCAGAAAGCTCTTGAAAGATTTTTGTTATTAAAATACCAACAAAAACAAAAAGATGAAAATGGAAACAACATTAACAGATTTTACTTTTAATATTTTGTTCTTGAATTAAACAAAAAAAGCTTTTATTAACTTTTATGTCATTAATTTTCTGCTTAAATGAACAAAAAATAAAATATCAGAAAAAGATAAACTTTTTGGAGACGAAAAATTTTCTTTTTATTTTCACTTCGTGAATTAAGTTGAAAAATACCGGAGATATTAATTTGGAGATTAATATTTGATAGAAAAGAACAAAATATTTGTTAAGATTTTTTACAAATGTGACAAAAAGGATAATTGAAGAAAATTAAATAAACAATTTAGAAAAACTTTTTATAAAATGAAATTTTAAACGAGATCTGGAAATAAAGAAGTTGAAATTACCTAAAGTAGTATTTGGTTGGCTTTTTTCATTTGTCACTTCATTAAAATCTCTAAAATGTCCCGTTTTGCTCATATGAACAGTAAGATCAACTAAAGTATCAAATGATAATCCACAATCACGACAAGAGAATTGACTTGCTCCCGAAAAAACGGAGCTGAAAAGTTTTTCCTGCAAATATCAATTTGTATCAAAACAAAATTTTCAATTTAAAGTTCAAAATATTTTTTCTGTTGGTTTGAAATGAAAAAAAATTAAAGAAATCAAATTGATAAAAATCTAATTTTAAAATTAAATAAAAAAATCGACTAACTGGCATCGGCGTGACGTCACAACCAGCTAAGTTGGCCGAGCGTTTTAAGCTGGTCACGTGTGTTGAATTATGGTGTTTCTGGCTGTTGCTGGTTGTTTTATGGTTACAGTTAGAACCATTATTTGGTGTAGGAACACACCATCTGTATCTTTCAGCTTTGCTCTTACTTAAACAATTATTATCAGATCGTTGTTGCTGGAAAATTGAATAAAAAAATTTGAAGTTTTGAAATTTGGTTGAAAATTTTTTGGTGATTTGCCAAAATATTGTGGACAGTTTTGAATATTGATAATTAATTATTTCAAAGAACTTATCGCGTAGAAGAAATCAATTTTGACCGAAAATTTTGACCAATTTAAATAGCAGAAAATTTTTTTTAAGAAATTTGAAATATTAAAAAAAAACTTTCGGAAACACTCAAAAAATATTTAGAAAACTGCAAAAAAGTTGCTTCAATAATGTAATAATAATTAAGTTGAAAAAATTCAATTTTTTTAACTTTGAAATTCTTCTTTTTGACCAATTTTTACATCAAACCTTTTTTATTTAATATAAATTTTAGTTTGATATTTAAATATATATATATAAAATGAATTATTCGTACCTGTGCATACATCCAGTTACTTTGGCATTGTTCATATAATTGTTGTCTTAACATACTTTCAAACAGAAGTCGCTCTTTTGGTGAAATCTCATCTGCAAGTAGAGATTACAATTTTCTATGTCAGTTAAAAAACTAATTGAGAAAATTTGAATAATTATAAAAAATTTTTGCAGATTTTAAAGTTTTTAATGAGGCAACAATTCATTTAGATGAAGATAAGAAATTTGCGAGTTTTTAAAACTCTTTAATTTTATTAAAAAATTTGAATAAATTTTCAATTAACAATTTCTAAATATAGAATTTAAAATACAACAAAATAATTTCTTATTTTCATCAATATAAATTGTTTGTTAAAATTTTTATTTCTTTATGTATCGAATTAGTTAAAAATCTTTACAATGAAGAAATATAAAAATAATCTGATTGAAAAGTAACTACAATATACAAACAATTAAACAAGTAATAGAAGACTAACAATACATCAAAGCTTCTCTCTTTGATGAATTTGTACTAGTGTAAGTGACAGATGTTGTAGATGTAATTGTGTTTATGTCTTAGTGATATATATTTAGTTTCTACTTCCATCAGATGATAATTGAAATATTGATCATAAGACTGTCACAATTTACAGATAATTTCAAAATAAACTGTCTTTACTTTGGAGACTTTATGAAGCGTTAATGTAAGTCTCATCTGGAACATATGTTAAATCTATTAACTTCATTTAATTTGCATATCTATAGGGACAGAATTTGATAGGCTGAAAAATAAAATATCAACTTCAATAAAACTCTAATTACTCTAGCAGCAAAACTCGAAGCTTTCTATAGACCTGGTCTAAGACGAGCTCTTCTACAAATGACAACTAGGAGATAGCTCTCTACAAAGCTTCAAGAAGTTAACAAAAAAAGAAGATTTCTCTTCAATTCAATGCGCACGCGTACAGCACATACACGCAGCACATACACCCTGCAGCTGAAATTTGAGTTGGTGAACAACGTAATGATGTATCGCTTGTAGATTGTTACTAGCTGTATCGTGATTAATGTTCACCTAAAACTCTTAATCTTCTGCTTTTATTTGATAGTACGTGGCAGAAGAACCACAAAACAAGAAACTGTCGAAAATGGAGGAGCTGAAGACGTTCTACAGCTGAAGTAATCCCTGATTGAAAGATGAAAAGTTTTCGAAGTGATATCGATTGAAGACATTAATTTTTTTTACTAAATTATGTATGAATATATTTGATTAAGTAAAATTTGCTCGAATCATTTCAATGTTTAGATGTTAAATAATGTATCTGAGAAAGAGCTTCCAAACTGTTTTTAATAACTTGTTTTCGATAATCTTATTTAGAAACACGCCTGAAAAAAACTTCTGTTTCATTTTCTACTGATTAAATTACTTGGAAAAAAATGTAGAAATTATGAAATATAAAAAGCGCTAGAAAGTTTAACATGAAATTAATATTTAATTAAAATTTTATTCTTGGAATATATTAGAAGATATTTCTGTTATCTCTCTCTTTTCTAGCAACGAATGAAAATTTTCAAATATTTAAAAACAAATAAATTTTGTTGAACAAAAAAGTTTTTAGAAATTAAATAAGTTTTCTTTTTCACTTTCTTTTTTTTTAACTTTCTGACAGATTTATATATTTGATCATTTTATAATCAAATTAAGAAATGGTCCAAAAAATAATGATCAAAAACTACTGCTGGTAATATAGCAAGAAAATTAATCTTTTTTTTGTTATTGCTTCCTTGAAAATCTTGATTTGAAATAAAAAGAAAATAATCAGTTAGTATGACCTCAAACAAACCTCGATTTACTAAAAACTATTTTTCATCAACAAAATATTCCTCAAATGGATTATAATTCTGACAAATAAAAAAAAACTGTTAAAAAGATTTGGTAAAAATAGAAGTGAAAATTTAGAAGTTAATTTCAACAAATGATTTCACATCTGGATGTTAATTACTTCAGAAAATTTAAGTAGTTCTTCTTCAAAGCCGGAAATTAAATTCGAAGTTTGATGATTTTAAGATGAAAGATTTAATTAAACAAAAATTTCTTCATCAAATTATCCTCTTATAAAAATAATTAAATATCTAAAATAATATTTTAATAAATTAATAAAAAAAAGTATATTTGAAATTAAAAAAAAGTTGTCTTCAAATTGATTAAAATGAAGAAATATTTTTACTGGAAACTTACCTGGAAACACTGATTTACAAAGTTACAAAAACTAAATTATTTGACATAAAAATCGAAAATTCGAACTTTTGTTTGTGTTTACAATTTTCTGATCTTCAGCTGGAAAGGACGAAGAAGATGTTGCTTGAGAGGTCTTCCTCAACTTCCGGATGGGTCCTTCTGTAGATTGTTTGCTGAAAATATTTGTTGAAATTTTAATTGAAAAATAATTTTAATTATTCATTGAAATAAAACTTTAATAAAAAGAAGAAATAGTTGAAATATTCAAAGAAGAAACGTAGAAAGCCAAATTAGTCATAAGACATTAAACAAAACGTCAATTTGCAAAGTAATAATTTGCAGATGGTTTTGAAGTAACATAAGACATTGATAAGTGTAATATGAAAACAAATAGTTTGTCGGAGGCATTTCTTATAAATTAAAAATGATGCTGCTACAGAAAAAGAAGAAAAGATGTTTGTTTTGAAAAATGATCATTACAATCAGATATCTGATCTAAAAAGCTCCAAATGATTTGGTCAAGAAGAGAAAAGCAACAAGATAGAAATTAGGAAGATTGAAAAGACCTTTTTCTCTCAGTGTCTTGATTACTTTCATTAATAAAAGTCCGTCTTCTTTTATTTGCTCCAACAGCCGCTCTTTCAGCAGAAGAAATCTTCTGATTTGAATAATCGTAAAGTTTTTGTTCGTTTTTCTCTATTGGTGACGGTTCATCTCTCTGTTGCTTGATTACAGGACCCAACAGAGGGTTTGAACTCACTTCTAAGCAACCGTTAGCCGAAGGTAATTGACACGTATCTTTCAAAGATTCAAGATTAAATGCTAGTTGGTTATCTGAGCTTATATTAGCCTGTGTGGATATCTTGAAGACGCTGTCTGCTTTTAGAACTAAAAAAGAAAAAAAATTGGATAAAATTTTGAAGTTATTATTAGGAAAAGCGACATCAAAATTGAATAAAATTACAGAAATTCACAATGTTCAAAGATTTACTGAAATTAGAAGAAAATATTTCAAATGTTGAAGATAATAGGCTGAAAAAGTGAACAGTTCTTCCCAATTTTAACTTTTGTTGTTTCGAAAATTAAAATCTGTTTCGGATTTTCAGGTTTTTAGGATTTAATTTGAAGTTGAAAAAAAGTCTTGAATTAAAAACTAATTTGCTTGAAAGAAATTTATAGAAATTCAAAAAAAATATTAATCACAATTTCAACCACCTTTAAATTTCTTTTACAAAAATAACCAAATATTAGAAGGATTTTTTAGAGAGAAAACATTTCAGAGCATTTTCTTTGAAATTGAAGCTTCAGTTAATTCACTAAAAAATTTTTATGCCAAATTGTCGATCTATTTGCAACAAGTAAATGTCGAGACGAAGTAATTAGTCATATGTAGGTCTCGATCTATGCCAATAAGCCTCAAATGTCGCTCAAATAAGACCTACATATTGTCCAAAATCACCTTCAAGTAAATTACTTAATTAAAACCTTCTTGTTCAGTTTTTTTTAACGATGGATATATCGGTTAATAAAATAGTAGAAATTTGTTGGCAGGCCAATTCACAAGAAGCTTTATTGGCGGCTTTGTAGCCGAAATTCCGTTTTTTCAACTTTCGATAATTTTGAGAAAACATAAAAATATTTTCTAACTTTAAAAGTATCAAATAAAAAGAATAATTTTGAATAAAATTATTTGAATTACTTTTAATTGAAATAATTGTTTCTAGACTTTTACATTTGGAAGTAAACCTTTAATTTGTTTATATCACAACGACTTAAAGCTGAGAAAACAAATAAGATTAAATCCTATTGAAGCAGATTAAAGGCATCTATAGATGGAATAAAACATATATATGAGAATAATTAAAGAAATAGAAGCGAGTAATACGATCACCTCTGGTTCTTTTAACTTATCAATTATTCATTAAAAGTGTTTATAATTGTTTAAGCTAGGTTATTAATGTATACTTAACTGAGGAACAACAAGTATAAAAGATAGAACTTTACTTGTAAGTAACCTTCTTAAAAAGCTGCGGAATTTGTCTACAAAATCAAGTCAGAATAAAAAGTTTTGAAATTTGTTTAATAGTTCTTTTATAAAATGAAAATTAGAAATAATTTTGCTACTTGATAAAAATGAGTTTTTTAAACAATTTCATCAAATAATTCTTTATTAAATTAACAAAATATAAAATTACAATTATCTAAAGAGTAAATAATAAGTAGAAAAATATCAAAAAGTTGAAACCCAAAAATCTACAAATTTGTAACAAATGAAATGCAAAAGTTAATAAAATCCTAAAATAAAAAGATAAAAACCGCCGGCAAGTTGTTGGTTTGTAGATCAAAAAGTTAATTAAGATCTCAAATACACCAGAGAAATAAACCCCTGTATGAAAAAAATTATAAAAAACGATGGAAAATCATAGATTGTAGCGTTGGATATGACACTAATGTTGAAAAAGGTCTTATCTGCGACAACATGACATCAATGACATAAATTTCTACAAACTACAAACATGAAATCAGATTGTTTCAAGTAGAAGAGAATATTTGTCATTTCTAGCAATTTGCTGCGAAAATATGTTAAATAGAACGCTTCAGTAGTCAATTAAATTTGTCGTCCTCAAGATTTCGAAACTACTTCATATGAAAAAGTCAACTAGAGGTGTCATTTCAGCAAGAAAGTAAAAAGTTCATCGGAATTTGTTTTAAGATGGATGCTAGAATTGTTGAAGATAGTTTTACTTGAAATTGACAAAAAACTTTAAAAGCCTTTTTATTTGAAATTGTTTTTAAAGTTGGTTTCAATCAAGCTAAAAGAATTTCGAATTTTCTGTCGATGAAAGATCTTTCAAAATTTCAAGTAATTTTCTGTTGATTGAGTTGAAAATGATTTTTTTGATTCTTTAATAAATTGTTGTAAATAACTGAAAAGTATTCAAAAAAGTTGAAAAATAAATGAAAAAGTTTTTTGGTGATGGTTCGAGATATCTTCAAAGCATTTGATGAAATTAATAAACTTTGAGACTGATTTATCATCTTTTGTAACTAACAGATGTTCACATAATATTTTGAACATTAGAAAAATTGAAAACAGAAGATATAAGGTAGCTGGTGTGGAGAAATAGTTGCTGCCTAGTGATTTATTTCTATAATAAATTGATGTAGATACCAGCGACTCCATCTTCATCATTTACGATTTGATTGAAGCGTAATGAATACAACCTTCAATCATCCTGTAACTACTTGTAAAGAAGATGTTAACTGAACTATCTACGACCCAAGACTTGAAGAGGTTGTAACTATGAAAAAGTGGTGATGATCAGGTTTTTGGGTGGTTTTTGTCACGTCTCAATCGAGCAGTTTTGTTGATAAAACTTGTCTCAGATTGGAATTGTTGTGTGTGTGGTGAGAACTTGTTCGAATTCAGCTTCTTACACTTGAACAAAGGTGAACGCAGTTTCGATATTTCATTAAATATTTGTAACTTTTATTTCAATTACTTTCAAATGCAATAAATTATTTTTTTTTTGGAAAGTGAAAATTGAAATTCGCTTAACAAGCTTTTAGATCTGAATTCTCATCAAGTGTTGATTTGAAAATCTTTCGGTTTTTAGAAATAATTGAAAAATGTTGAAAACAGGTTTTGCTGTCAACTATTCGTCAAATTGCTTCACACAAAAGCTTGTTTGAGTTTGTCACGTGACTTCATTTGGTGAATGAGAAGTTTTGTGAAGTATAAAACAGATATTTTAGTTCAGTTTTAAAAGCATTTGAGCGTTTGACAGTGAGATGGATTGATAAGTAAGAAGAAGCTTACAAAAAGTTATTACAAATAAACAAACCGATCATTTGATGTTGAAATTCTTTAAAGATATCTCAATTAAAAGTTGTTCATCGAAATTTGTTGAAAAATTATCAATTTTCTTCGAGTTAATTTTGAAAACTTTTCAAATAATGAAATAATTTTTTTTAATTTGATGAAAATGGAATCTGAATTAGCTCTCTGCTGCTGTCTGATTCCAACTAAATCAAAGATGTATCTAATTGAAGATAGATTTTGTAAATGTCATAAAGTGTTTACATAAACCTTAAAATGATTTAATCGACTCAACAAACTCAAACACACATCAAATTTCAATTTAATAAATTATCGTTTTTAAGAGAAGCAATTTCTGTTGTGATCAGGAGAAAGGAAATTGTTTCAAATCAAATATCAGAAATCCTTTAAAGTTGAAAAAAGGAAAATAAGGTTAGGGAAAAAAGTGTTTAACAAAAGAAACCTATTTTCTAGAAGATTTAGTTTCATTAAAAACTTTCTTTTAATGAAAGACAACTTTTTATCAAAAGTTTCAAAACATCAAAAAGTTTTTACTTTACGCTTCAAAGACAGAACAATTTTCTTTCGAGCTCTTTAACAAACTGCTATTAGCTAAGCAACAAGCCGAACAAATAGATTTGTAAAATTTGCTTCTTCAAAACTGCATTTTTAAATTATGGGGTTTCAATTAAAAGAATAAAATTATTTCTTCGATAACTTAAAAGATTGATTTAAATTATTAAAAATTAAAAGAATATTTCGAATATTAAACAAGCAAAAAATAGGTTTTTACATCTTTTAGGTTTTTAAACAGGAATATAAATACAAGTTTAAATCAAAAGAAAAAAGTTAAATTTATTTTGATAATTATCTCAAATTAAAGAAAACTATTCTTAAATAATAAAGATTTCAAAAGAATTAAAAATCGTCAAAATTTCTTTCAAATCAAAAAAAGTTTTCAACAAAGATGTTTAAGATTGAATTGGAAGTCTTTAAAAGTTTCAATGAGTTTTTGAGTACTTTGAAAATAATGAGTCTCAAAATTAAGAAGTTTTTTAAGGGCAGAAAAACTTTTCTAAAGTTTAATTCAAATTAAAAGTTTCAAAATTCTTCTGAAAGCTTTTTATAATTAGTAAAAGATTAAAAATTTTGTTACTGTTAATAAATGAAGTAAAAAAAAATGAAAATAAATTAGTAGGAGAGTTTCGTTGGCTACATTTTCACTAAAAGCCACTCGAGGGACAAACCTTTAACTAATATCTTTAACTGTCTTTGGTAAGTGTTTTATGAAAAAAAAATGTTTAGATATAAAAAAAACTTTAGTTTAAAATGAAAAGTTTCTAAAGTTGTTATGAAAGTTGTTAAAAACCCAAAAGTCTTTTCAAAAATAAATTATTTACTGAAGTTTAGAATATTAAATCGCCAAAAAGATTTTGGCGTCAGTCAATTTGAATTTGATAAAATACTTTTTTGCAAAACAGGTTTGGAGTTGAGAAGCAAATGTGAGCCAATTAATTAGCCTGCAGAGTTAGAAGAGAGATGTCTTCAACAGCATCACAAAGACTTGCTCCCTTTCAACTAATTTTCAACATTGATGAACTTCAAAATTATTTCATTAAATTTTCAATGAATAAAATTTCAGAATTTTCTAAATTGAAATCAAAGTTTGATTTGTAAAATGTAAGAGCAGAAGCACTTGCTACAAAAAAATCAATTTTCAACTCCTTAAATCAATCTTACATTAAAAGAAGATACAAAAAAAAGTTTTGTAAAATTGAAAATGTATTTCCTTTTTTTAGTTAATTCGTCTCAACGATTTACAAATGAAATAAAAGGCCAACAGAAGGTTTTAAAAAAACTCAGATCAATTTGAAAGTGTTGAAAGTGAGTCGAGAGAAGGTGACAGAAAAATAATTAATTTAAAATCAAAGAATTTGTTTAGAAGAACAAAACGTCGCTAAAATTGTTGAAAGATAAGAAAATTGTTGACAAGCTGGGGTTTTTACAAATATACTTTAATAAGTTGTCGTATGTTGATATTTTATTTAACTGGAATAAATATTTGACGATTTTTGAAGCGTTTAATCGCATAAAATTTCATTTAATTAAATATTTTAAAACTAAAAAAAAACGAATTTTTATTGGAAAATTTTGAAGTTTTAAAAAAGGTTTTTATTTGGTGAGAAAAATTTCTGTAAAAAAATCGGTTTGAAGCCATTTAAAAACATTTATTTTGATTTATTCATTTTTGACGTCTATAAGCACCAACTTTTTGATTGTGGTTTTTAAAAAGCACAATGAAAAAGCTTTCGGTTTATAAGTGATTATGAATTAAACAAAATAGTTTTTTGAGCATGTCAAAGAAATAAGTCTACCTTCTTCTATTTGTTTGTTTTTAAAGGTCAATAATTTGATAAGGAGTCTTGTTGAGAATTGTCAGTTAAAAATTGTGTTTTTGAAAAGTCAGCTTTTTAGTTATTGATGTCTCAATCATGATGTTATCAATCTAACTGAGATTTGAAAATCAAATATGACAAAATACAACTGACAGTAGAAAACAACAATCTTAACTTGTGTAGATAAAGCAAAGTTTTATTTGAGATCAAAATATGTCTTCAATCTGTTCTAACTTTCAATTACTTAAATGGTAAAAAAGAAATGAAAAAACAGAAGGTCTTGATAACAGCAAATGATTTTTGAGCTTAATTAAACTATCTTATTAGCTGCAAAATTTGCATAATTATTTCTAAAGCAATTAAATTTACAATGAAAACAAAGAAATGATAACAAAAAAAAATTGCCAATCGTTTTTACACCAGAATTTTACAATAAAATGAAAAATATTTACCATTTGATGGGTCTTCTGATTTCACTTTTTCACCATTCAAAGTTTTATTGTTCAAATCCGAAATATTATCGTCATAGATGTCTACAAATAAATTTCAAATAATTAAAATCAATAATTTTTTGAACAAAATAAAAAACCTAAAATTCAAATTTAGAATAAAAACTTTTTTAAAAGCTGCTGGTTAAAATTTGCTAAAACAAATTAGAGTAATTAAAAAAATTGTAGCTCTTAAAATAATTTATGGAAAGCAATAAATATATTGAGTACAATGATATTTACTAACTAAACTCAAATTGTTTGCAAAGTAGAATAAAACAAACAGAGCTATTCCTTCAAAAAATAAGACAGTGACTTGATAGTATATAAAGTGAACAATTTGATTAAATCAATCATTTATTCAGTTTAAACAGTAAAACTTAATCTTTTTCAAAAAAAAAGAAAGAAACAGAATTAAAAAAATTCTTTTAAATATTTATTGCTAACAAGTTAAAACTAGTTAAATTAAAATTTATCAAATTTTTCATGATAATGATGACAAAATATAAGGATGAAAGTTTAAGACTTTTATTTTTTAGCTTTTCATAAATAATAAAATGAACTAAAAATTAAATTTTGATTTTAATCATTGAAAACATCTTTTGCCGGAAATAAATTTATCTTTGAGAGAAATTTATGATTTTTTTTATACAAACCATTAAATCTTTGAGGAGCTCCTTTTTTTCGAGTCATTTTTCAGTAATTTTTTGTTATTTCTTTTAAATGTTGATAAACTTTCAGAAATTTTTTACAAACGAACAAATGTTTTTTATATATTTTCAAATTAAATTTATTTTTTATTATATCTGTAAAAAATCAAATAATTATTATAGATTTTTCTTATTTGATTGAAAATTGGATTCGAAAGATTTTATCACTAAAATTCTGGTTACATCAAAAAGATTTTTGTTTTTCTATCATAAAAAATCAAATATTTAAAATAATTTGTTCTATAAATAAAATAAAATAAAACATAAACTATACATCTCTAAAGTTTTATCTTGTATTTATAGTTACCTATAAGCAAATTACTACCAAATAGTTTAACCAATTACATTGATTTATTAGAAATTTTTATACTTCAAAAAGCTATAAGAATGAAGGCATTTAAAAAAAGGAGCTTTAAATTAATCAAACTTAATTCATAAGTTAGAAAATTTTGAATCTTAATATTATTTCAATTGAATTTTAATATAAATATTAACTTATTTAAAAGAATTAACTTTCCATTATTTCTGAAAATGTTAAAACTTAAAGTATTAAATTAAAATTATAATTTTGTAAAGGAAAAATAAAACATTTTATTTTTCTACAGGGAAGCTAAAAAAACTAACAAAAATAAAGTTGATTTTCACAATATGATAAAATAAAAACAAAAATGAAAGAAAACAACAAAATATGACAAAAAAATATAGAAAAAATACATATAAACTGAATAATAAGCTGAAAATAAAAGTAAACATTATCAACATTAAAATAAGAAGTTCATAAAAAGAATAAAACTACAACTTACATATATTTTAAGTTAAAAAAATTAGAAAAGTTTAAATATGATGAATTAAAAATGAAATAATTCAAAATAGTTTAGGTACAAAATAAGAAAAAAGTTGAATTTAAATCTTAAAGTTAGAAAAAAAGAAGATAAAATATAGAGGGTCATGTCTAAAACGTGATCTGGATTTTTAACAAATATAAATTCAGAAATAGATTTTTTCATTTTTGCAAGGCTAATTTTACATAACAAAAAAATAGTTTAAAATTTAAACAATTTCTAAAAGTAAATCTTAAGAAAGAAACATTTTGATTAGATAAAAATCCAATTTTGTATATTTTAAAATCAAAGTTAAAGTCTGAATTTTCATTTTGATTTATTAAGTGATAATAAATAACTAAAAAAATCTCTCAACACAATATCATAACAGAACTAACTTTAACTCGTTGTAAAAATTCACTTAGCAAAAAATCTTTAAAAAAATGCCCCAAGCTGAAATTGTTGTTAAATGTTTAAAAGGTTTTCGAAATTTTACTTGAATATGTTTCGTTTGCTAGCCAATATAGACCAAATATATCACATAATCAAATTTAAAATATTTGTTCATTAATTATAATGTTAATTAATGTCTGCGTAAGAAGCACTAATTATTCTATAAATGCATTAGATAGATTTTTCAATTTTATATGAAAAAAAAAACATACAAAACTATATATTGTCAAATTGTTTAATGCATAATTTTTTAACAATTTCAATTAATATTGTTACAAAATGGATACTTTTAAAGTTAAATAAAAAATTAATATAATAGTGTTTAGTTTATGAAATAAGATCTTTTTTATATTTAATGCTTAAAGTAAAAAATAAATAAATTTTGAAATACTAGAATAAAAATAACACAAAATTGATAAAAAAGTTTTTTTTAGTTATTTTAATTGAAAAAATATTCAGAATGATCTACTATGAAATCAAATAAATCTTGTAGAAAATTATTTAGTTCATGTAAGAGAACTATCAATAAAATTTTCAAGTTTTGATTGAAAAATTTAATTTTTGAATAAACATTTGACCTCAAAATCTGTTTATCAATAAAACAGAAATTTTTTTTTAATATAAAACTTATATTCACTATAATAATGTCTTAAGCAAAAATAGACAAATAAATCATCTCAAATTCAATTTTGCAACCTCAACAACAACTAAAATCTACTGAAGTTTCAATTTTTCTGAAAGAGTTAACCTAAAAAATTTTTTTTTTCTCTAAAATTAGAGAATTTTTTGCTAAAAGAGTAAACTTTTTGAGATTTAGACAAGACTTTATTAACAACTAAACTTTGTTGATAAATTTCATAAATTAATGATATTACTAATATCAAATACAAAATAGTTTTACATCGATCAAAAATTTCCTAGTTTACGACTTTGCAGTTTTTTTTAACAGCAGCTCGTTAAATAGATTTTTTTCTTTGGATAATTAGAAAATAATTTATGATAAACAAATTTTGTTCTAAAGTTTTTTTTATCTCACTTTTGTAGTCAAAACAATACTAAAAATTTAATTTGAAATGTAAAGTTTTTTCTTTTAGAGCAGATTGAAAATAATAAATATTATATTTTGCTTCATAATAAACAATTAAGCTTATTTGTTATTAAAGCTTGATTTTATTATTTATCAGATTTTGTATCATAAAACATCTGTTAATCGAATGCAAATTTCGACATTTGAAAATTTTATATAGTATGAAAATGGTTTCAGTGAAACTGAAAATTTTTAATAAGTTTATCTGTTTAAATTAGTTGATGGCTAATTAACTTTAAGACTATCAAATAGACTCCATGGCACCATAGTTTATTTAAGATCATTTTCAAGACAATTTTTCCTCATTCGTTATTAGTGGCTGAGAATTTTTTCACATAAACTAAAGTGCAATGTTATAATTTAGATACATTAAAATCTGCCCTGAATGTGGCCCGTTGGTCTAGGGGTATGATTTCCGCTTAGGGTGCGGGAGGTCCCGGGTTCAAATCCCGGACGGGCCCTGAACTTTTGTTTAATTTTACTTATCTAAACTTTTAAATTTATCAGAAGTTCTTTATTCAAAAAGTTTGCTAGTTGATTAATTTTTTAAACTTCTGTTTATTACAAAAAAAAAAGTTATACTTTCAACATCAGCGATCTAAGCGATGTGTTTGATTATAACTTTGATTTGAGCCAACTCAGTTTAATAAAAAAAAGTTTAGCGCTTGAACTGACAACAACTCTTCGACCATCAGTACCAAGTCAGTAATAACTTGTCTTACAAACAAATCTTGAGCTTGGTGATTGAAGGTACTGAGGGCTCACTTGCTTCTAGCATTTTGGCTTAAAGCAGATATAGCAATGCACTATTCAGTGATTAATGTTTATATGAACGTAGATAAGACCTTTAAATTTATCTAATTAAATAACTAGTAAATAACTAAATAATAGTGTCTATCAATTGGAAAATTTTGTTAATAATTGACCATGCGTTGAAGAACATATTTAATGTGATAGAAGAATTGTCTTTTTGACGCTTGTGAGATTTGATGATGGGTTTTCTGTAGATTGATACCTTTGGTATTCACACTTATGTGCGGAAAGAGTTTAAAAAAAGAAGATGTGAGTTCAGTGATTAATTGCCAGTTCTGTTTGTTTAATAATACCTTCCTTATAATTCTTTGTCTTATTTAGACCCAAATTTGTTAATTTGAAAGCAAAATTCAATTTTATAATTTTACAAAACAAGTAATTCTTTTTTGTTCAAATATTTATTTATTTCAATTAATGAGAAAGAGATTATTGACTTATATTAAACATTCTTGGGTCAAATTTTTGCCCTTTAAAAGGGGAACCTTCATTATTCCATCCTTTCTTTAACATCTCATGAACATTCTGAAGAAAAAAGAAGAGTTTCTAAAACTATAAGTTTAAATATTCACAAAACTAACCAATTCGTGGCTTTGTGGTTTTCCGAGTCGTTTCTGGTTTGCATCAAATTTCAATTTATTTAAAACTGCGTTCTCTTCTTCGGTTAAATCTGCAGCGCTCCTTTCAGCAGAGATATTCTCAATATCAATGTTTTCCTCATCAACTATTAACTTCTTCCACCAGATAGGCTTCAGTTTAGTTAAAGTAATCTTTAAGACAATCCAAATGTAAATGAATCTTGAGTATCTAAACTTAATCTTACTTGTATATCTTTACTTTTCTCTAAGCTCCACATACTTTCATCTAGTTTCACTTCTTCATCTAATTCACCATCTATTAGACTTATGGAGGTTTTATCATCTTCATTTCGTTCAATATTCACTTTTAAATGTTTCTTTCTGATATGTACGTGAACCTAAACATTAAAAATAAAATTTCAACCCAAAAAAGCTTCTACAAAACCTGTTTAGCCTTTTGTATGTGAGTAGGAATCTTTATCTTAACATCCACATCATCATAACTTTGAGACCAGCTGTAATTATTACGTACAGCTCCATTAAAACTATCTGGGTTTGCTTGAAATTGCTTTTGACTGAAATCAATTAAATCGAATTATTCATTTATTTTACTCAATACATGGCTGATGACAAAGTATAGAGATCTTTACGAAATTGTTCAATGCAAAAGTTAAGACAGAGGTTAATGTTAAACTTTCTGGGAGTTTTTGCTAATATGAGATGTGAAACTGAGTCAAAGGCTTTGTGGTTGTCTTTATAGATGATATTGGTTGTTAAATTATTTGCTTAGAAATATAGCTACTGGTGGAGACAAAACAACAGCTGATCACTGGAGGATCAAAATTGATAATCATAAAATTAGTTATTGTGGACAAGATAAGTCAGATTTTTTTGGATATAATCAATGGCAGTTAGATTGCAAAACTAAACAAACGTTAAAGGTTTAGATGGTTGTTTTGTCTCAACAGTTTTTTGTTTGATCTTTTCATGATATTTTTTAGGTTTATCTTCTTTCATTGAAGGCTTCTTTTCTATAAAACAAAAGTAATTAAAGTTGAAAGTTTTAGAAAAATCTTAATATAAAAAACCTTTCATCAGTTTTTGCAAAGCAACATTCTTCTGAGCAATTTCTCGGTGATTCTTGAAAAACTAGAAAAAAAAATAGAAATAAAAACTATAAAACTTAACTTTTTAAAATTAAGTTAAGTTAAACCCTTTAACACTTTTTATGAATTTAATTAAACTTTTATAACAAATCAAATAAAAGTATTTAAAAAATGAAAATAAATTATTGTTAAAAGATAATTTAATGGAAAGTTCAACATAAAAAAGATTTTTGTTCAAATAATAAAAATATTTTTGAAATATTAAAATCATTAAAAACACTTAGAAAACTGAACATTCTGAATATTGTATAAAATATATATTTATATATTATCTAATAATTTTTCACATGTTTATATTTAAGTTTAAAAATACCCTAAAAATCATTTTATTATAACTTTAACAAAAGATAAAAACAAACTATTTGATTTAATTCATAAAATAGAAGATAAAAGCTGAAAGATTTTGATTCACATTAAGTAATAACTTTTCAGCCATGCCTTCAGGAAATCCAACATTTGGTGATTCTTCTGTCAATATCCAAAAAAAATCTGTTTTTTCCCTTAAAAAACTAAAAATGATATCCATAAAACTTTCTAAGTTTCCTTCTTGTTGCAATATTCCCATCAAAGCAGTAAAATAAGATTCTTTTTTGTTATAGTTTGACATTTTTTTAAATTTTAAACTAAATTCTATAATCAAATAGAATAATGATTAAAAATAAATTCTCAACAGAAATATTTTTTATTCAATTTTTAAAAATTAAAACATTATTAATTGGGATAAATAATTCATCAAAAGAAATAAGACAAACATAAAATAAATTTTTAAGATTTAATTTAGGTCAATAATAACAATAACATTTATTTCTTATTCTCCAAAATAAAATTCAATTTCATTTATATTTTATCAGAGCAAATATAATTGAATCACATCAAAATATTTTCAATTTATAATAATATTAACCAAAGAAGCAAAATTGAATACTAGATAAAATCATTTCAGAACAATTTTAAAAATAATAAAATAATTTAGAATAATCTGGTTTAGACTAAAACTTATGCATTTTACCACTTTTAGTTCAAATATTTTTTAATGCTAAAAAAAATATTTTTGATAAAATTTTTTAACAGTAAAACCATGACAAAATAAAAAATACAAAAAACAACATGAAACAATAAACTAAAGGAAGCAAAAATAATATAAACAAATACATGATTAAATGTATAAATCAAATTTCTCATAAACTTTATTAACCTTGAAATATTCTAACATTCAGTTTACTTTTTACAAAAATTGATAAAAATATAAAAACAAATAAAAGAAATCCCATGAAAAACTTGCTTGTTGTTTATCTAAAAATTCAATTATTTAGAAATCCATTTTAAGAAAACTGAAAAAGCGACTTGACAGTTTTGTTAACCCCAAAAGTAATAAATTATCATTTATATTATTTATGTAGAAGGTTTCTTTATATTTTTAGATGATTGAACTCTTTTTATTCAACTAAAATAAATTTTCAAAATGTTAAAATAAATTTTCCTCCATTAAATTCATTCAACTTTTTATTTGTTACTAAGGTTACAAACAAGAACTTTATTCAAAATATCTTCGGTATATTGCAAAATTTGATACATAAAAGAAAATTAAGTACCTTAAAAGGATGCGTAAAAATTTCTGCTTAGAACAAGGTTGACGAAAAAATTAAATTTTGCTTTCATACCAATATGTTATAGAACTTGGATATATATTTTAACGAAAGCTTGTAATCTTTTTCGTCCTGGTAGCGGACTCAAACGTACACAAGATTAGCCTCCATCAATTTAATCTTACACTATCATCATAAACTACAGAATCTTGAGTGAATATTTTGTTGTTGATGTACATGATAAAGGCCCAACACTTAACGCCTTTGACAGACACTTTCCCAATCATTAGTTTATAGCTTTCTCGAGTTCAACACACAGCTTACTGTCCTTTCATACACTATTGGAATGCACCTCTTTACCTGGTCTTACCAAATTGAAAAACATGCTTTTTAATGGTTGTTAAAAAGGAGGGTAAACGTTAAATTTTCTGAAAGAAAAGTAAAAAGAATAATCAAAATTCGATGTCAAATTGAATTAAAAGCTTTGCGTATATCTGTATAAAAGATATTAGCTGCTACAACATTTAATCAGAAACATAGCTACTGGGGGAGACAGCTGATCACTGGAAGATCTTTCAGGAAGAAACCAAAATTGATATTCAGAAAGTGTATCTTTATGAAAAAGAATTTTGAGAGCTAAACCAGAGTCAGCACAGAAGAAAAGATTAAGAAATTTAAAGGTTCAACTTTCAACCAAGAACCTCAATAACTTGAAAAAAAATTGCGGCATAATATGCGTTGGCATATTATACAAATTAATCAAACACATCCATACTAAAAGACCAATAATGTTTCTATCTTCATACTTTCTATAGACCTTTCTTGTTGTATGATTTTCTTCTTAGCAAGAATGTACATTTAAACTTCACGGCTAGCACATTTATATGTTTATAGTTTATACATAATTGTAGTTCATTAAGGATAATTTAACTTGTTATACTGTTAAGTTTAAATGATGCAACGCGCAACCGATTGTATATTTTAAAGGAATTGTCAAAAGACAAGGCAACGACGAAACGTGTTTTCATTACATTCGAAGGCTGCTATCGTAGATAGTTCATCTGTTATTGTTAATGATACTATGAGACCAGCTTCCACACTTAGGAAAAGTTCTAGAAGGACAATTCCATTGACTAGATTCACCAATATCAAAAACCAGTTTCATACCTAAGAAATACAATGAATATTTTAACGACTTTTTTTGAACAAATGTTGGATAATAATTCTTGTAAAATTACGCGTGGCGATGGTAGTATTGAAAACCTTGAAATGTATGTAAATCTAAAAACTTTTAGTGGCGAGCAGTTTTTGTTTTGCTTTAAAAAGTATTATTTTAGGAATTGAGATTTTTTGATCGTATTGCATTTATCTACAGATAATTTTGACTAAATAGAAACTCTAAAATATTTCAAAAAGTAACTTTAAAAAGCTCAATGTTACATTTATGTACTGATTATTAGTAAAAGTTAGTTTTATTTTTGAGTAGAAAATAAAGTTTTGTTTTGAATTCTTTTTGTATGTGAGCTAATAATATGAAATAAGTAATAATATCACAATTTATCAAGAAATTTTAATGAAAATTATGAGCTTTTAGATAACTTAAATTTTTGCAAATAGATCTTAAAACAGAAAACCGTTTTTTGACTGTTGAAATTCCGCATAATAATTATTAGTTCTTTTATTCAAACATTGTTTTATTTTGTGTCTTCTTTTCAATAAAGATTTAAAAATGTAGAAAATTTTTACCCCTTAAGAATCCAAAAAATCAGTTTTAACTTGATTAAGTAGCTTTAGGACAAGTTCGATCATTAAATCGACGCATCCATTAAAAAGGAAATGATGACAGATTTGGGGTATGCTTATGGAAAAGGTTTGTATAGCAACGGATACCCAGCTTTTAAAACAAGTTTTTTATTGCAAAAAATAATCGAAAGTCAAACATTTAGGTTTAGTTTAGCTAATAATGTTTCTAGATATCTTTCAAAATTTACAATAACTATTTTTTATTTTAATGCTAGGACTGAACAAATGATAATAGTAGGGGTGTGTATACTTAAGGTAGGGACGACCGATGTTACATTTACCTTTCTAAAGCTCTCCATACGACACATCACACTCTTTCAACTGAAATTTTAAACAAAGTTTTAAGCTCTTGACTAAGTTTAAAAATTAAATTTAAGACTTAAAAGAAAATCAAAAACTATCTTTTTTACCAAAGACATTTTAAAAAATACTTTTTATGATATTATTCGACAAATATTATTTAAATAACTTTTAAAAGTTTATTTTTTATCTAAACTGGTCACTACAGTTCCTTACTAGTTGCTTATTAGACATACCTTTCAAATTTTATTTTTAAGTTAAACATTCATTATAACTCTGAATTTTATTATATTCAAATTTTTGTTGTCTGAAAAAAAATAAATTGATAACAAATTGATGTAAACAGAGAAATCTATTTCAGAATCTTTATTCTGGAGACAAAAAAAAGATTTTTGCACAATTTTGCTTAGAATAAAAATAAGTTCATTTCAGTAATCATTATTTACTTTTAATCTTTTTTATCTTAGTAAGTTATAATAGTTATTCAAAAAAGTTTATTTATAAATAATAAACCATTTTTCAATAAATTATGTGATTATATTTTTTACTTTAGTAATTTTCTGTAAATTTCCACTTAAAAATGCTTGACTAACTTTGGTTATAGAAATTTATTCAAATAAGATACTTTGTACTGTGAAAATAAATTAAAATCAGAAAATAGTTTAACAACTAATTCAGAGTTTAATATGAGTTAGTTAACTAAAATAGAAGAAATTAAGAAAAAAAACTATTCATTAGGCTCATAAGTAGCTTTCAGAGGAATTGTTTATAATTTACCAAAAAGTTTAATATGCTTATTTTTAGAATTACTAAACTTTTTTTTCTATTTATGCTACAAAATTTTTCATTCGTTGTTTTACTATTTAAATATTCATAAAAATAGAACTTTCATTTAGTATAAAAGGCAATGAATTTAGAAAAGTAAATCATAATCTGCTACAAAGTAACTCGGCAGTTTAACTTAGCTATGAAACGATTTATTCTAATCATTGCCCTGTGCGCTGTTGTCAATTCAATTTCATTAAAAAATGTAAGGTTTTACATTAACGTCACTGAGTTAGCTTAGCAAACAGTCGCGTTAATAATTTGTAGAAAAGAAGTATTTAAAATAATGATAACAAATTTTAGAAAAATCTTATTACTCATTAGTTTAAAATAATTAATTTTTAACGATTTTGAAGGATAATGTTCAATCTCATAAGAACAAGAAAAAGGACAATTTGGTGGTGAAGTATCATGACCAACTGAATATATCGTCTGCTGAGAGTAAAGGTTTAGAAGCTACAGAAAAAGATTTATTTAACAAAACAACAGCATCAAAAAACGTCGAATCATTTTGTGGTTTTGAAAATGAGGTTCAAAAAACTTTGATAAAATTACTTTTATAAACAAGTAACCGAAAAATAGTTTTTAAAAGTGGAAGTTTTTAAATGTTGCTCATTATTTCATTTCTTAAATTAATTGAAGGTTACGAAGAGTAATAACGTTCCTGTTGCTCTTCGAGTAGTATGGCGTAAAAAGGTCCTTACTTATAGGTTAGTAATTTGTGATTAGAATGTCTAATTATATGTAATATTTGTGGAGTTACATTAACTTTTTAATCATTTTTTAAAGTTTTATAAATTTTTCATCGAAAATTTATTGGAACAAGCAACGCGAGTTGATGAAAAAAGCTTTTGATATATGGAGCGAACACATTCAGTTAACTTTCGTGGAAACTTGGAGAGACTATAATGCAGATATTAAAATCTCATTTCAAAGATGGCATCATCTTGATTGTCATAAATATCCTTTTGATGGACCTTCTGGAGTTCTTGCACATGCATATTATCCTGTAAATGGTGATATTCATTTTGATGAAGATGAAAATTGGTCAGATGATACTAAAGGAAAATCAGGTTAGAAATATTTTTCTGTGTTAAAAAGAAAATTTTTATAAAATTTTTATAAAATTTTTTGATTTGATAAAACTGTTATAAATTATCTTTTATAAATTTATCAAAATTTGCTCAAATGTGATAAAAATTTATTATTTATAATATTTATGAAACATTTATCAGAATGAAATCATTTTCAATTAAAACAAAGTGTTAAAAAGTTCTTGTATCTAAAGAATTTTTTTTTTAATTTCTCATTAAATAGAATTGATCGACTTTTTCCTTGTGGCTGTCCATGAAATTGGTCACTCAATAGGCTTGCAGCACAGTAACGATAAAGAATCTATCATGTTTAGAAAATACAAAGAACGCAAGACTGCTGGGTTTAGATTACCACAACCCGATGTTAACGAGGTTGTTCAGTTGTATGGTGAGTAACTTTAAATAGAAAATAGCCAAAAACTAGATGTTCAAATATAGGTAGAAGAAGTGGATCCTCAAAAACTATTACTTCATCGTTACCAAGAAATACTAAAGAAGGGACTAAAACAACTACAACTAAACCCACCATAACAACTTCTACAGCTGAATCAATTCCAAAACTTTGTAATCTTGATTCGTATGATTCTGTTTCTTACTTTTTGGGAGATTTCTTTATTTTCAAGTAAGTAAAATTCAGTTTAAATTACAACAGAGTTTTGTTTGTTAGTCGAAGACACTTATAAAGATATATAGAGAAATAACAATTTGTATTTGATGGAAACAGGGGAATGTATTATTGGAGGAAAATACGAGATACAAGTTATTTCAGAGGACCAACGAGGATTACGAGGTTTTTTAGAAGTTTTACTGGAAAAGTTACAGCTGCTTTTGAAAACCCAACTAAAAATCGTATCAAACTATTTAATGGTAAAATTACAAATCTTCTATTTCCTTGAGTAATTTAGCCTAACGTTTCAGCAAAGCACTTGTATGTTGAACATTTCTCAAAGTTTGTAAATAAGTTGGTTAAGTTGACTTGTCACCTAAAACCACTCTAAACTCAAGCGTTAAATAAATAAGAACCAGTCTTATAGATAACTTTAGTACATACAGACCTTGTGATTGGTAACTAAAATATTAGCAGGTAGTAGATAAGATGACTTGTTTTTTAAATTAATCATCTTTGAAGAAAGTAATTTAGAGAACTTTTAATTACAAGTTATTGTTTATTTAGTATTTAAAACTTGATGTAAAACTTTTATAATATACTAAAGTGGGTTTACTAACAATTTGCTAAATGACTTCAGTCTACAATGAGCAAAAACATTTGTTATTTTATTCAATCAAAAACCATTGATATCAATAAGATTGTTTTTATACTGATTTAAATCCGTGTTTGAATAAAATTATCATTAAGGTGATACTGTATCAGAGTTTCGTTTCACAAGACTGATTAAGGGGCCAACTAAAGTCAGCAATTTTGGATTAAATAGTAAAGTTGAAGCAGCCGCATATATAGAAGAAACGGATGAAACTATTGTTTACGATGGTAAGTAAATAAGGTATCATAATCAAATTTTAAGGATATTTTTATGAAATTGATTCAAAAACATAATTTTGTAACCATTTATTTTTTATAGCTACATTTTTTCTTAATTTTCAACAGATAAATAAGATATTTGAATTTGTCAAAATACTTTATTAACTTCACTGAAGAAACTTAGACATTTAAAATTACTGAGACTTTGAAGAAATAAGTTGCTAACTGAAATCTTTGCAGGAAAATTATTCTGGAAAACTAAAGGTCGAGACCGCTACTTTGCTAAAACATTTTATGATGCACCACAGAAATTAGACAGTATGTTTACAAAACGTTCGGAAGGTAATGATAATGCAAACAAAAACTCGTCAAAGTTTAAATGAATTGAACTGTCATGAAATAATATTAACGTAATTTTCTCACAGGTTTTGATAAACTGTATTTTGTTTTCAACACGGAGTATTATGTTCATGACTTGAAAAAAGAAACTACATTTGGACCATATTCATTCGCCAAAGATTTTCTTGGATGTGACTGAGTTATTTATGCTCAATGTCTAAATAATTTGTAAACTTTCGAATATTTGATGATCTGACTTTAGTTCAACAAATATCAAGTCTTATATATTTTATCGATTCTTTTATTATATGCAGAAAATAAATTGAAAAATGTATCTAATGGTTATTTGAAGTTCTATAGAAAGTAATGAAAATATTTTGTTTTTTTATTCACTTTTAGATTCAAGAGGTTCTTACAAATAATCTTTCAGCAAATAAAGACTTCAATCTTAGTTTTCAGAAATACACTTTATCTACTAATAAGATTTATCATTTTACAGATTATAGTTATTTCCTTTCAATCAATCTACTAAACAATTTATTTCTAAATTTACTCAATCAAAAGAATTTAAGATCAAAATTCTTTAACCTAATAGTTTGTCAATCTTTTGAGTTTACTTTAAAAGCAAAATTAAGTTGTTTACAACTTTATTATAATTGTAAGAAGATTAGAAGTTTTATTAATATTTATATTATGGTAAAGGGTATTTTTACATTTTCAACCTAATGACCAAATCAATCAAAATTTGCCACTTAAGTTGGATTCACAAATGTTTATAACTATATTGAAATAAAAAGTTCAAACAACAACATAGTTTAAACATAATCCAAAAGTAAGTTGCAGTATTATAATGTCCTGCTTAGTGGCGAAGCGGTTACTACACCTACCTTCTAGCTCGGAAGTACCGGGTTCGACCCCAGGTGGAGACATATAAGACTCCTGAGAAAAACCATAGAAAACTCGTGAGAATGTGTGTTAGAGAGATGTGCTCTCTTTAGGCACCCTCCTTCGCATTTATATATATAAATAAAAATAAATAATACTCTGCCGTGATTACACTAATTAAAATTACATCAGGCGTATAAATAAAATTTGAACAACATTCATCTTTAAGATGCCATCTTTATTACTTTACTAGTAAAGAATTTTGCAAATTTACATATACGTTTTTTATTTATTTATTTATTTATTTATTACAATAAATGTGAAGGAGGGTGCCTAAAAAGAGCACCTCTCGCTAACACACATTCTCACAAATTAGATCTATTTGACGTGTAAACGAAAAAGCATATGACAATGAAGAACTGCACAGAATCATAGTATTGTAAAAGAGAAAAATTCACAGTTTAGAAATGGCAATGTTGGCGATATTATAACAATTCAGCTTTTTCTTGAACAGCATAAGTGATTTTGACATGACAATCTCTGATGGCAGATTGTTCCATGTACTGATTATGCGGTATGAGAAAAAACTTAATCTGGTTAACGTAGCTGGTGGAGTGGGCTTATTAAGATGTAATTTATTTCTTCTAAGTTGATATAACTTGAGGGAGGGACTAATGGAGAAAAAGTCATCAAACTGAAGATCAATTAGGTTGTGAATAATTTTAAAAATCAGAATAAGGTCGTATTTGATTCTTCGGATTTCCAAAGAATCTAGATTGAAGAAGCTGAGACGATGGTTATAACTCCCGTATTTGATATTAAGTTTCCTGCAAACCAATCTCGTAAATGTTGCCTGAACAGATTCGATTTTTCTGATATCACCAACTTGATATGGCATCCATGCACTGATATTGTATTCAAGAATAGGGCGTATGTACAGTTTGAAAAGGTTGACGAAAAACCATGGATCTTTAGAATTAAAAGTCTTTATGATGAGGTGGACAAGCTTGATAGATTTTCCAAAGATTCTGGAAACATAACTGTGCCATTTGAAGTCAGATGTCAGAGTAATGCCGAGGTCTATGACTGAGGATACTCGTTCAAGAATGGATCCATTGATGTAGTATTGGTTGCTGAAGTTGGCCGCTGGCTTACGGGAGAATGTTATAACTTCAGACTTTGTTGGCTGGATTTTAAGTTGCCAATTCGCAGACCAGTTTTCTACAATGTTTAGTGCAGTTTGGAGTTTTGAGTGAGAACCAGATAATAGCTTGATGTCATCTGCATACACAAACACACTGACATTGTCTACTGTTATTAGTCTTCTGATGAGGTCTTCAATGAAAATCAAAAAGAGAAGTGGACCCAGGACGGAACCTTGAGGAACGCCGCTGGTGACTTTACTAGGAGTAGATAAAGATCTTTCTACACGGGTTCGTTGGGTTCTACCTGATAAGAAATCTTCAATCCATTTTAAGATAGAGTTGCTGATTTTTATGTTTTTCAATACAGTAATGAGCTTGTTGTGTGGAACAGAATCAAACGCTTTAGCAAAATCAAGGTATATGATGTCACATGGAGTATTACTTTCGTAATGAGCTGTAAGCTCATTGAAAAAAGTGAGATGTTGAGTCAAAGAAGATCTTTGCTTAACAAAGCCATGCTGGGCATCAGATATTAGATGATGCTCCGTCAAATGGCTAGTTATATGGTTGTGAATGATATGTTCTTGAGTTCTGCAGATAACCGAAGTCAGCGAAACTGGTCTGTAGTTAAGTGCAGTGTTTCTGGGACCTTTCTTATAAATTGGAGTAATAATAGCATTCTTCCAAATTTGTGGAAGTCTTCCCCGCTTAAGAGTCATGTTAAAGAGTAGCGATAAGGGTAGCGCTAAAGAAGAAGTACTTTTTCTTAAAAACAAAGCTGGGATTTGATCTGGGGTGTTGGAAACTGTTGATTTTAGAGAAGAAATAGCCTTAGATACTATATCAACTGTTATGTCTAGATCTACCATCTCAGAGATATTTGAAAGGATATTGGAGTAGGAAATAGTAGGAGTATTGCCATCATCGGTTATAAAAACCTTTTCAAATTGTTTGTTTAGCAATTCAGCTTTATTCTTTGGTTCCATCACCAGCTGATTGGCGTTATCAAGCAAGGGAGGTAGATGAGATCTCGCCTTAAGCTTGTGATTAATGAAGCCAAAAAACGTTTTCTTGCTAGGTGAAGATAAGATTGCACTTTCTTTTCCTAAATAGAGGCTATAAACTGATTTCTTGTAGACTAGACAAAGATCTTTGTATAGAGGTTTGATGGAAGGATCTGCTTTAGTTTGTTTGTATAAGAGGTTTTTCAAATGCTGTAAATTCCTTAAATATCTTGGCAAGTGTGGTTTTTTGTTGACTCTATATAAAGGTATGAACTTTTTAATTGACTCATTAACAATGTTAGTAAACCTTGAGTAGATATCATTGATGTCTTCGGTAGAGTTGAAAACAGAAATCCAGTCAACACCTGATAAAAACTTGTTTATACTGTTATAATTTCCACGATAAAAGTTCCGTATGCTTGGAGTTTTAACGTTCGTAGAAAAAGTTTGTTGGAGCTTGAATTCAATCATGTTGTGATCGCATGTCAGAGCAAAAGGTTCATTTTGATCAACGTAGATAACGTTATCAGGTTTTGACGTGATGAGAAGATCCAAAGTATTACCACTAACTTGGGTTGGAAAAGTAACCATCTGAGATAGATTATTGGCATCAAGGAAGTTTACAAAGACATGACTCAGATTGGCTAAATTAGTTTTGTCTCCATTCAAATTAAACATTTTTCCATTGAATGCTAAATTTGGGTTATTCCAATCAATTCTACTAAAATTAAAATCCCCGAGAATATACATCTCAGGACAAACAAGGCTTTTCAGAACCTTCAATAAGGCCTTAATAGTAACCTCATCGTTAACTTTAGACGGTGGTAGGTAGGTACATATAAAGCGGGAAAACTTAGACTTTGAGTAATGAAAATTGAAAGCAATAATCTCAAATCCTGGGCAATCAATGGTATCTATCTTAATTCTTGAAATCATGGGTGCCAGTGATGTTTTATAGATTACACAAACACCGCCGCCTCTATCAAACAGTCTATCACAGCGCAAAGCACGAAAAAGATCACTGTCATCCAGAAAGGAGTCAGGATAAAAGGGTTTCAACCAAGTTTCGGTAATGAAAACAAATGTAAAATCTTGAGAAAGCAAAAGAGCTTTCAATTCGAAAATTTTGTTGACAATTGACCGTGCGTTGAAAAGCATACCTAATATAAAAGAAAAATTGTCTTTTTGACACTTGTAAGATTTGGTGGTAGTCTTCTGTGTACTGTTATCTTGGGCTGGAAGCATAGTATTAATAATTTTGTGCGAAGAGAGGTTGAATAAGGGTGATGTGGGTCCAGTGGTTATTTTGCACTTCCGTTTTTTGAAAAGACCTTCACAATCTGTAAAGCCCATGGTGGACCTCGAACTTTGTATTTGAAATCAGTTGGTTGCTCTTTCTGATTTCGGCTGTACGCCTCTTTTAGAAGACGCTTATTTTCTACGCGATCGTCTTCACACATATCATGTGCTACTCTGATGCCCTGGAATTTTTCCTCCTGCTTAAGTTTATACAGCTTAGCAAGAAACTTACGTTTGTCCCATCTTTCCTGAAAGGAAACTTTTAACGGTCTTTTATGATTTGATCTTTTTGCCCCGAGTCTGGTCATTGAAACTTTTGGAGTGTCCACAGCACCAAGGCCTTGAGTGCACATTTGATTAAAAGTCTTGATGTCATCGTCTTTATCAGTCTCAGGGACACCAAAGATGATGACATTGTTTTCTCTATCCTCCCGGTCCAGAGTAAGTTTCTTGTGCGTGTCAGTAACCTTCTTGGCAAGAAGTTGCACCACGCTAGTACCCTTTTCGGATCCAGAATTACCAACAACTGAGGCCCACGTGAGAGGCTTCTTTGTGGAGGCCTCCAGTTCATCCATAGATTTGGATAAGATAGAAATCTTTTCATTGATTTTGGCAACATCGTTGCCGATTTCAGATTTTAATTTGGTCAATTCAGTGGATATGGTGTTGCTGATGTCAGACAATAGGCTTTTGTTAGTGTTGGACGAGGTAGTTGTTTTGTCCATAGATCTACATTTAATGCAGGACCAACAAAATCCCACTTGCTGCATTTTATTATTTTCAAATATATCATATAATTTTTTATTCACATCACTACAAGTGAGGTGAAACCTAGAGAGGCATTTGATGCAATCTATTGCCAGATCTTTACCAGAGCAAGTTTTGTTACAAGCTTGGCAATTGCCATTGCAAGCTTGTTTTGAAGAACTTGGTTTGCTTGGGTCTTTTGGAGCTTTTGACCGCAAGGTCCTGTCATTTGTATCTACCATAGTTTCCATGATAGATTTTTAGTAACTCCCACCAAAGTATACAAGGTTAATAAATGTGTATCCACCAAAGATTTATAAAAGATTTTTACTGTCACCAGCCACAAAATATAATATATATATAATAAACAATTCACTTCCTAGAAATAACTTTATCACAACTTATGAGCACTTATTCAAATAGAACCTATAACCTGAAACTTATTCAAATAGAATTTACTTACGATGTTTAGTTATTCCATTGATTACGTGGGTGCAGGTAACAAATCATACAGCTATAAAAGCGACTATGACACAAAATGACTGGAGAGAATTAAAAGAAAAGACCACATTAATCAAAATTAAATTAAATTAGAAACATCAGAAAACATAATTTAACACAGATATGAATTAAAAAGAGATACAAATAAAAAATTATGAAAACAGTAGAATAATTAACCAAAAGTCAAGAAAACTACTTAAGTCATTTTTGTAAACTTAGCTTGAATCTCATTTATCGGCTCCTTTTTAAAGATGTCAGCCATTTTTGGTTAAATCCTTAATTTTATCATGTATCTTGGTGCCAAAAAACCAATTTTTGATTGACTAACTCTTTAATTGTTAAAACTTTCTCTTTTCTTAACTATTTGTAGTTCCAAACTTCGTTTTTTCAACCCTAAGGATCTGTTTGCAATTTTTCTTCTTTCGTCTACTTCCTAATCATTGTTGGCATCACATAATAATATAAACACTTTAAATGTGGTATCTCAAATGGTAGTATGAGTTGGGTGGTATTTGTAGCATGAAGCAAGTTGATGGAGAAGGTTTGTCAACTTCTGGCTTGCTTTAAAGAGTGTTGGAGCCGTCTAGAGGGTTATTTGATATAGCCAAGATTTACAGCCTTTGAGAAAAAGGTGTTTCATTATTTGAAGTGTTGATTTAGTGCCACTAAAGTAGCGTCATCAGCAAAAAAGGGTTTAATTTAATGTGGGAAGTTTTACTTTTATAGTTTGGATGTATTGGACTGAATAGGCAGTCATCAAGGCAGTACCTAATATAAACTACCTCATCGTGACTACTGTTTGATATTGGCATAGAATCATACTGAAAAGTAGAGAAAAATGTTGATGCAAGTGAAAAGATCATTGTTTTTACTATGTTCAATCATTTTTATCGCAAACGGTGGGAAGAGGTTATCACCACACCTTATTGATTCTTTTAGATCTTGATGCAGTTGCACCACAAGGTAAACTGTATTGGACATCGAAGACATTTGATAATCTTCCACAAGACTTTTCTAACAACAGGATTAAAGCTTTCCCAAGTACAGACCCTCAATTTTAAGACTAAGAATTATGTCAATAGTGCTCTTAATACTAGTACGATGCTCTTTAAAAGTAAGAAATATGGTTATTCTACAAAAATATTTTTGAGTTTTGTAACAATTAAAAATGTTTGGCAATGAAATGACGCTTGAATGAAGCTTCTCGTTCTCGAAAAAAACTAGAACAAGACAGGGTGCGACTAACAATTGGTTTATTGAGACTTGCAGCAAGGCAAATTTCCTTAAAACTAGCTTTCTTGTAATATTGTTTCTTATTAAATTACCATGTTAAAAACATATCTACTTCTCTACATTGTAGGCTGCTTGAGCGTCCAGAGTGCCGCCAGATATTGCTGTCGTCTCTGTGAAATGTAAAAGAACTAAAAAGTGTTTTGGGTTTTTCTCTTCTTTAAAGTTACTTCGTCATCTTTGCCCTTCAGTTGTTTTCAGAGTAGAGAGGACCGTTAGGAGCGATCTGCTGCGATATATTACCAATTCCTAATATTGATGTTCAGCGATTTCATATCTTCAATATCTAAAAGCCGAAAAAAGACGGACAATGCTATGCTTGCCTTTTCAGAGCTCACTATACACAGATTCTTTGGGAATTCCGTCTTCCATTCGAAGTATGTGACCGAGCAAGGGAAGTTTGTGCTGGCTTAGCATGTTTTGTGTCGTTGCAGGCTGGATGTTGATGACAGCGTCATTGGAGCTACCAAAAAGTAAAGTAACGAGCTGCATACATCACCAGCTATAAATTTAGAGTCTTACATCTCATTGTGCTGTCTTAAAATAACGAACTAAGCCATTTTACTTAGGTACTGTAAACTTTTCTTAGTCGCTTATTATTTATAATTATACATATTTATTTAGTTATCAGTATTATATATTTAATAATTATACATATCACAAAGATGCTTATATAATTTTATTCATTTCCTAAATGTGAAAACGTAACAAAGAATTATTTCAACACAAATTTCTTTAAACACATCTACAGCCTGAAATCACCATTTCATCAATTTCTGAGATGACAACATTGCTCTCATCGTCATGGTAAATAATACTAATTGGGTCCATCGTTTTAGGTGCGCAGCAACTCGCAGCTTCTTCTTGGGTAAAATAATCAGCTTCATGAGCTACTAGCCTGCTTCTCATCGTATCCCGAGTATGAGCATAATCACAACTACCAGAGCAGTACTTAGCATTGAAACTTTTTGGGAAGACAACAAAATCCCAGCCCACTTGCTTGAAGTTTATTTCCAAGTCAAACATACAGCAATGAAGATGTGCATTCTGTCCATAGCACTCTGGCCGTGGTCGAGAGTCAGAAGAACGTTTTCCTCTTCTCAGTACGGTAGTGTCTTCTACAAGTGTGAGATGAATGTACGGCTTCTGAAATACCATATAAAATCATTATCTAAAGATAAAGGTATAAGCCTTTAACATACTTTAATTAATTTATTCAAAGTTTACATGAAATAATTGAAGGTTACTTTAAACGTTTTTTTTTAATTTCAAGAATTATCTAAAGAATTTAAGTCATGAATTTTAAGTTACTTCATTCATTCAAATTATTAAACGTTTTTAATTTTAAATAAAACATGAAAATACTATATTTTGGCAGCATATTTTGGCAATATCATATTTTGGCATAAAAATACTATATTTGGTTCATTTAGCATCAATTTACAAGAAACTTCATTTAAAAACATAATATCGTAAGAAAACAATAAACTTAAGTTAAAAATATATTTTCAAGGTTATAAACGTTTTAATATATTTTACTCAAGTCATTTCAAAAACTGCAATAAATGAAAAATAAAAATTCATTCATGAATTTTTGAATGTCTTTAAATAGTTGTCATCTCTTTACATCAAAAGCAGACTCAAGACCAAAATCAACTAGCACAACAGAATCATCAGAAAATATTTTTGTTTAAGAAAAAAACTATTTTTTTAAACCTTTTTAAGTTTGTAATATTAATGTCATAAACAGAAAACAAACTTACAAATGCAAATTGATCTTCACTAGCTGCCATTACAAGATCTTGAGCATCGTTTTCAGGTACTACTTTCATCATTTGACTTATACTTTGATTAGTAAGCACTCTGTTGACATGATCAGTTATTTCAATCTTTTTCCAATGACCTTTATCAGATGTAATAAGGATAAGAAGTGTTGGTCCTGTTACAGGAATGTAACTTCCGTTTTCCGCTTTTTCAAATTGTATAAAAGTGATGTGAGCAGCACTGGGCACAATCCGTGTGGCATTGGGTTGAATATAAAGCCACAAAGTTGCTTTTCGAGCTTTGAACTTCTTTTCTGCATCAGTCAATTCAAAGTAGCACCCTTCTTCACTTTCTCCATCCATTTCTAGTGGAAGTGAAATTTAGAAAGTTTTAAAACACAAAAAAAAATGAAAACTTTACCAGCAATCAACTCACTGATTTTTCACGCTTAATCAGTAGAATACTTTATAAATTTAAATTACTTATATAAACTAAGAAAATATAACGACATACTTAGCTTGGCCAGACTGATAACTTCCTTCTTTTCAATTTTCATTTTTTGAGAGTTGATTTCAGATCGTTTTTCAAAATGATCGATTCCATGTCTTTTCTTCAATGATGCGATAGTAAGTTGACTGGGCAACTCACTCTTGCTCACGATTGGTGGTTCTTTCATTTTCAACTGCTTCAACAAGTCAATCTTAAACTGTTTGATTCTTTTGACTCGTAAACGTTGATGTAGCAAACAGACTGTATCATTCTCTTCGCAGTTATCTAATTTTATTTCTTTATTAGCATGCTCCTGGTTAAACATAGATTGATTGTACAAACCGCTAGGATCAGATGTTGAAAGAGACTCTGTTAAATTATGTATTTCTCTTTTTCCTTCTTCTAAAGCCTTCTCATTAGCCTTGATGAAGCTTGTAGAAGCAAGTGGTGCCATTAGAACCAACAATAAGATACAACCAGCAAAAAAATCAACTTGTTCATTTTGTTTTATTCGTTTAAAATCTCTGCAAATAAAGTGTATTCGTTTTTATTTACCATTTTTTAATGACCAAATCAATCAAAATTTGCCACTTAAGTTGGATTCACAAATGTTTATAACTATATTGAAATAAAAAGTTCAAACAACAACATAGTTTAAACATAATCCAAAAGTAAGTTGCAGTATTATAATGTCCTGCTTAGTGGCGAAGCGGTTACTACACCTACCTTCTAGCTCGGAAGTACCGGGTTCGACCCCAGGTGGAGACATATAAAACTCCTGAGAAAAACCATAGAAAACTCGTGAGAATGTGTGTTAGAGAGATGTACTCTCTTTAGGCACCCTCCTTCGCATTTATATATATAAATAAAAATAAATAAAATAAATAATACTCTGCCGTGATTACACTAATTAAAATTACATCAGGTGTGTAAATAAAATTTGAACATCATTCATCTTTAAGATGCCATCTTTATTACTTTACTAGTAAAGAATTTTGCAAATTTACATATACGTTTTTTATTTACTTACGATGTTTAGTTATTCCATTGATTACGTGGGTGCAGGTAACAAATCATACAGCTATAAAAGCAACTATGACACAAAATGACTGGAGAGAATTAAAAGAAAAGACCACATTAATCAAAATTAAATTAAATTAGAAACATCAGAAAACATAATTTAACACAGATATGAATTAAAAAGAGATACAAATAAAAAATTATGAAAACAGTAGAATAATTAACCGAAAGTCAAGAAAACTACTTAAGTCATTTTTGTAAACTTAGCTTGAATCTCATTTATCGGCTCCTTTTTAAAGATGTCAGCCATTTTTGGTTAAATCCTTAATTTTATCATGTATCTTGGTGCTTGGCAAAGCAAAACCAGTTTTGCTTGGTTTGATGGGGATTTTATATTCTTTACTCAGACATGTTAAGAGACCTGGTAGATGCTATCTATGCTTATACCACAAGTGATAGCTGCATTGGTACCTTTTTTAATGAGACCATACCAAAAGAAATAGTAAAAAGACACAAAAATATTTAAATCCTTATTAGCTTTGATCAATAGAATATAACCTTTTTCAAATAGAAAGTTTATCAAAAATTGTTCTTTAGGTTTAAAAAAAGTAATTTTAGAAATTATTTTTTGACATTAGTGGTATAAATGATGCCACAAAAGCATTAAAAATAAACATTTTAAAACAAATCTTCTACGTTAGCTTAATAAAACTTGTATCCTAATGTAAAATATGCAACTGAAAAAAGCTCCTGCTGTCTGTTTGTAAATAAGCCAGGTTGTTAAATTCTAAGTTAACAAAAGCATTATCAATTTATGTCAACATAAAAGCATAACATTTCCAGAACAATTTAGCGATGAAAAAACTTATGCAATAATCGATGTTACAAAATTTTGTTTATTTAGATATAAAAATTGTATTGAAAAGCCTAAAGAAAAAGTATAAAAGATTCATAAATTTATTGTAAAAATAATGTGAAGGATAGTAACAAATTTTTATAGAAAATAAAACAAAGTTATATTGTACTTATACTCCATTTTATAGTCGGCGTTAGTGAAAACAGTGTTTAAAAAAATTTGTATTTTACCATGATGTTGAAGATTTTTCAAAATAAAGTTTTTGAAATCAACACTGTTTAAAGAAACTTCCAAACAAAATGTCCTATTATAAACATTAAATACTTTGTAAATGTTGAATAAAATGAGCTGTACAACCAGATTTGTATTCAAAATATCTTTATTATGTAACAAAAGTTATGAAAAAATTTTCATCTTACTTTTATAAATATTGTTGCTCTACTGAATATTTTTTGATATGTGTATCATGTCTTGTAACTACAATTCTTAAAAAAATTCTATAATTTATAAAAAAAAACTTAATATTATGAAAGCAAATAAGATTTTGTTTATAAACATGTTTTTACCAAAATAAAAATAAAAATTTCAAAGATTTTTGAAAGAAAAAATCTAAAATTTTTCCTAATTTCCTTATTTAATGAAAATATTATAGAATTAAACAAAAAAGGAATTAACGCTTTATTGTAAAAGATTAAAAGTTTTTTTTTGATATAGACATATTTCATGATGCTTTATTGTTACTAAGAAAGTAGAGAAACGACTTGTCAGTCACCACCCACAAAACTTAGGGTTAAGGTTTACGAAAAATGGTAATTAAATAGTCGCAAACAGTCATACAAAAAGAGAAATAAGAAATATGGAAATTATTTTAAAGCAGTAAAGATTTCGTTAGAGTGCGATGCATAGTTTTGCGATTGATATTAAATAGTAAAAGTAAGAAATATTGTAAAAAAAGAGGTTAAGAAAAATTGCAAATCCAATTCAGCACCAAAACTTTGGATTATATGTGCGCTGTTCCAAAAAGCGCTAACATTTGAATTTCAGCTACTTAAATATTTCTTGGTATTTTTCAATATATTTAATAAACTTCTCCTTTTAAATTGATATTATTCCTAATATACCAATATATCACAACTGGAAGTATTTTAGTATTAACTTTCCACATTCTTCGGAATTCGTTTTATACATTCATGTATTCACATTTCTTCTCTAATTCTATGGTACTTACGTTTGCGTCACTTGGTACTGTGATGTCTAATAGGAGGCATGTTTTATTGGTTTTGTCTTTTAGAACAATGTCTGGTAGGTTGGGTCTAATTTCTCTGTCTGTTTGCGTAGTAATTGTATAGTAATAGCTGTGGCAGAGGATTGTGTAATTCTAATTTTCAATAACCGCTTCAGAAGTATGATCGGAACATTTTTCATCCGCAGGAATATCTGTTACTGTACAAATGTGCCAGCAAAGGTATTTGGATACTTTGTTAAGACGTTGTAGGTATTCTGCTGTTGCTACTGCTATTATCAAACATCCTAAAATGGCATTGTTGATGGTTTATAATTTTTAGGAATGACTTGTAGATATTACAACTTAAAAAATTTGATGTTAAAAATACAGTTATGTTCCTCAAAAACTGTCCATATAAAATGCAAAGAGAGAATTTTTTGAACAAGATTTTTTCAACTTTGATTAAATCAATAAACAGTAAAATGTTAAATATTTTAAAATCCAAATCCAAATTCAATATTAATCTATAATTTTTAACTATTGTTATAGAACTTTTCAAAGGATGTTTTTACAAATATGCAGTTGTTCCAATGCTTCTGTAATCTTACAAGTTAAAATATTGTAATGAAAACGCTCTAAAACTTTAAATAGTCTTCAAATATTTTTATGGGAAAATTTTACAACCTTTTAAAGCTTGTCTACTTTTGTAAATTTGTACTAATTTCTTTGTAAAGAAATCGTTTTAAAATATTAAAACATTATATTAATATTAAGATACTTATTTAAAAATGTTCTCATTTTAGCTTGAACCCCATTGCTTACTGATAAAGGAATAAAACATTTTATAACCCCTACAAGCCATCTAGCTGAACATCTTTTGAGATAATTCAAGAGGTTCATAACAAGTTGATTGAAACTTAAAATTCTTGTAGGTAAAATTTGTTTATTTCAAATGGAGCTGCTTATTGCTTAATGCAGTTTCTAATCATAATCAATTGAAATTGCTAAAAATCATAATCACATAATATGCTAAGACAAAAGTTAGTAGTAAGTTTTTCTTAAATTTTGAAATGAAATTAAGATTAGTAACAAATGCATAATTTAATTCATGTCACAATATATGTTTTAGGATTTTTTTACCAGCTAATTTTTGGCTAATACAGCTGTTACAAATAATTAAATTCAATTCAATTTTTTAGTTGACTTACTTATATCCCAAAAGTTAGAGAAACTTGCTCAATAATCAGTACTCGAATAACTTATGCTCACAGGTTTATATAAATATAAGAATTGAAGTAAAAACCGTGTCACCAATAATTATAAACCAAAAAAGCTAAAAGATGAAAAAGTTTTAACGGCAGTAAAGACTTGGCTGGAGTACAGTTTATAGGTTATGGGTAACATTAAACACTGAACTTTAGCAACATTTTAAAAAGAAAGTTAAGAAAAGTTCCAAATTGATTATCAAAACTTTTTCGAATTCCTTTGATGTTGTTTCTAATGCACCAATCATAACTCGAACTATTTTGGTTTCATTTTCCAAATTTCTCATATTTCGACTTAAATTCATGTTTTTGTTTTTCTACTCAAATTCTTTGATACATTTGTGTCACTTGGTACTGCGACGTCTATTAGTAAACATTTTTTTAAAATTCTATTGTTATTATTATCATTTTTGAATCTAAATATTACAAGTCAACATTAAGTAATATAAACAATGTAATTTTTCTTTTGAAATATAATTTATGGCCTTAAAAATATTTTGTAATAATTTCTTTATATAAGAAGCATTGGAATTCTTAACATCCACTTAATCTTACTGTAGACAGTTTGGTTAGAACAAGTAGACAAGACTTTAGAAACCAAGATTGCCAAGGCCAAGATTCTTCCATAAAAAACTGAACGGTATCATTTATTATTTTTTTGTTTGGTGACTTTCTTAAAAAAGTTTCAAAGAAAATAAATCAAAGAAATTTTTTATTTGATAGTTAATAAATCTTTGATAATATGTTTAAATCTTTAATAAATAATCTATATAAAAATTATATATAAAATTAAATTTAAAATTTAGTAGAGAAGTCAATATAAATTGATCTGTTTTATAGAAATGACTTTTTATTTTTATTTATGCATATTGTTACAACAAAAGTTATCATAAGTAGCTTTTAAGAATTTAATATTTATGTTAGTTGCTATATTCATAAAATAATCTTCTTAAGTAAAACATCATTAAATTTAGATGATCTCAAAATTGCAAATCAAATTTAATATATTATTTTTGTTTTGATTACAAAATAGAGATCATTCTGTGTAAAATAAATTAACATTCGAACACAATCTAAAGTATACTTGAAGAATTTTAAAAGTTTCTTAGTAAACATATCTGAATACTTTCATGTTTGTTTTCATTGAGTTATATGTTATTCAGATTTATGCTTGTTGAATAAGTGTATCAAATACTGTTATAAGGTTTAATATTTGTATTTTGTTGTCTACTTCAGTTTTGTTTTAAACCTAGATTTGAATAGAATGCAAAATACGACTGATAAAAATCCATTACTTTATAAATTGTATTGCTTCAAACAAAATGATAATATCATAATACGTAAGAAGAGCTTGCAGGTTTGAAGTAAATAAAAGCAGTTACTATTACAGTTTTAGAAAATGTTTTAGTTCCGTTAGTTTTAAATAAACTTTATTTGTTTTAACGACAATTTTTTTTTTCTTTCAGCTGATTTAGGGCTTTCGCAATTAAAACTTTCTCACAATATATTACATAATGTAAAAGCGTTGAAAAAAGTTTTGTTTGATTTTTGATTATATAATCAGTAACAAAAGTATGAAAGACTCCATCCAGGGTTTTTATCTTTTACTGTAACTATAATTGATCGCTTATGAATTGTTGATTAATCTATTGTTTGGTTTGATTTACTTTAAAAAACTCACGTTTCCACTTCTCAATAAATTAACTTTCCGATCGTAATCCAGCATTATATGACTTCTACTTAAACTAAATAATCATTGTGCAATTTCCATTGTTTAACGAATTTGGCTAAAAATGGGCTCCCACATAAAATATTTGTTCAGGATTTATTTAGTTACTAAAAGTCCTTTCAATAATTTTGCAAAAAAAATACTTTTACTCGCTGTGAAAGCCATCTGTCATTTGTAGCCACGCATTGCAAAAATGAATAAAATTAGAAGGTAAATAAAAACGAATACACTTTATTTGCAGAGATTTTAAACGAATAAAACAAAATGAACAAGTTGATTTTTTTTGCTGGTTGTATCTTATCGTTGGTTCTAATGGCACCACTTGCTTCTACAAGCTTCATCAAGGCTAATGAGAAGGCTTTAGAAGAAGGAAAAAGAGAAATACATAATTTAACAGAGTCTCTTTCAACATCTGATCCTAGCGGTTTGTACAATCAATCTATGTTTAACCAGGAGCATGCTAATAAAGAAATAAAATTAGATAACTGCGAAGAGAATGATACAGTCTGTTTGCTACATCAACGTTTACGAGTCAAAAGAATCAAACAGTTTAAGATTGACTTGTTGAAGCAGTTGAAAATGAAAGAACCACCAATCGTGAGCAAGAGTGAGTTGCCCAGTCAACTTACTATCGCATCATTGAAGAAAAGACATGGAATCGATCATTTTGAAAAACGATCTGAAATCAACTCTCAAAAAATGAAAATTGAAAAGAAGGAAGTTATCAGTCTGGCCAAGCTAAGTATGTCGTTATATTTTCTTAGTTTATATAAGTAATTTAAATTTATAAAGTATTCTACTGATTAAGCGTGAAAAATCAGTGAGTTGATTGCTGGTAAAGTTTTCATTTTTTTTTGTGTTTTAAAACTTTCTAAATTTCACTTCCACTAGAAATGGATGGAGAAAGTGAAGAAGGGTGCTACTTTGAATTGACTGATGCAGAAAAGAAGTTCAAAGCTCGAAAAGCAACTTTGTGGCTTTATATTCAACCCAATGCCACACGGATTGTGCCCAGTGCTGCTCACATCACTTTTATACAATTTGAAAAAGCGGAAAACGGAAGTTACATTCCTGTAACAGGACCAACACTTCTTATCCTTATTACATCTGATAAAGGTCATTGGAAAAAGATTGAAATAACTGATCATGTCAACAGAGTGCTTACTAATCAAAGTATAAGTCAAATGATGAAAGTAGTACCTGAAAACGATGCTCAAGATCTTGTAATGGCAGCTAGTGAAGATCAATTTGCATTTGTAAGTTTGTTTTCTGTTTATGACATTAATATTACAAACTTAAAAAGATTTAAAAAAATAGTTTTTTTCTTAAACAAAAGTATTTTCTGATGATTCTGTTGTGCTAGTTGATTTTGGTCTTGAGTCTGCTTTTGATGTAAAGAGATGACAACTATTTAAAGACATTCAAAAATTCATGAATGAATTTTTATTTTTCATTTATTGCAGTTTTTGAAATGACTTGAGTAAAATATATTAAAACGTTTATAACCTTGAAAATATATTTTTAACTTAAGTTTATTGTTTTCTTACGATATTATGTTTTTAAATGAAGTTTCTTGTAAATTGATGCTAAATGAACCAAATATAGTATTTTTATGCCAAAATATGATATTGCCAAAATATGCTGCCAAAATATAGTATTTTCATGTTTTATTTAAAATTAAAAACGTTTAATAATTTGAATGAATGAAGTAACTTAAAATTCATGACTTAAATTCTTTAGATAATTCTTGAAATTAAAAAAAAACGTTTAAAGTAACCTTCAATTATTTCATGTAAACTTTGAATAAATTAATTAAAGTATGTTAAAGGCTTATACCTTTATCTTTAGATAATGATTTTATATGGTATTTCAGAAGCCGTACATTCATCTCACACTTGTAGAAGACACTACCGTACTGAGAAGAGGAAAACGTTCTTCTGACTCTCGACCACGGCCAGAGTGCTATGGACAGAATGCACATCTTCATTGCTGTATGTTTGACTTGGAAATAAACTTCAAGCAAGTGGGCTGGGATTTTGTTGTCTTCCCAAAAAGTTTCAATGCTAAGTACTGCTCTGGTAGTTGTGATTATGCTCATACTCGGGATACGATGAGAAGCAGGCTAGTAGCTCATGAAGCTGATTATTTTACCCAAGAAGAAGCTGCGAGTTGCTGCGCACCTAAAACGATGGACCCAATTAGTATTATTTACCATGACGATGAGAGCAATGTTGTCATCTCAGAAATTGATGAAATGGTGATTTCAGGCTGTAGATGTGTTTAAAGAAATTTGTGTTGAAATAATTCTTTGTTACGTTTTCACATTTAGGAAATGAATAAAATTATATAAGCATCTTTGTGATATGTATAATTATTAAATATATAATACTGATAACTAAATAAATATGTATAATTATAAATAATAAGCGACTAAGAAAAGTTTACAGTACCTAAGTAAAATGGCTTAGTTCGTTATTTTAAGACAGCACAATGAGATGTAAGACTCTAAATTTATAGCTGGTGATGTATGCAGCTCGTTACTTTACTTTTTGGTAGCTCCAATGACGCTGTCATCAACATCCAGCCTGCAACGACACAAAACATGCTAAGCCAGCACAAACTTCCCTTGCTCGGTCACATACTTCGAATGGAAGACGGAATTCCCAAAGAATCTGTGTATAGTGAGCTCTGAAAAGGCAAGCATAGCATTGTCCGTCTTTTTTCGGCTTTTAGATATTGAAGATATGAAATCGCTGAACATCAATATTAGGAATTGGTAATATATCGCAGCAGATCGCTCCTAACGGTCCTCTCTACTCTGAAAACAACTGAAGGGCAAAGATGACGAAGTAACTTTAAAGAAGAGAAAAACCCAAAACACTTTTTAGTTCTTTTACATTTCACAGAGACGACAGCAATATCTGGCGGCACTCTGGACGCTCAAGCAGCCTACAATGTAGAGAAGTAGATATGTTTTTAACATGGTAATTTAATAAGAAACAATATTACAAGAAAGCTAGTTTTAAGGAAATTTGCCTTGCTGCAAGTCTCAATAAACCAATTGTTAGTCGCACCCTGTCTTGTTCTAGTTTTTTTCGAGAACGAGAAGCTTCATTCAAGCGTCATTTCATTGCCAAACATTTTTAATTGTTACAAAACTCAAAAATATTTTTGTAGAATAACCATATTTCTTACTTTTAAAGAGCATCGTACTAGTATTAAGAGCACTATTGACATAATTCTTAGTCTTAAAATTGAGGGTCTGTACTTGGGAAAGCTTTAATCCTGTTGTTAGAAAAGTCTTGTGGAAGATTATCAAATGTCTTCGATGTCCAATACAGTTTACCTTGTGGTGCAACTGCATCAAGATCTAAAAGAATCAATAAGGTGTGGTGATAACCTCTTCCCACCGTTTGCGATAAAAATGATTGAACATAGTAAAAACAATGATCTTTTCACTTGCATCAACATTTTTCTCTACTTTTCAGTATGATTCTATGCCAATATCAAACAGTAGTCACGATGAGGTAGTTTATATTAGGTACTGCCTTGATGACTGCCTATTCAGTCCAATACATCCAAACTATAAAAGTAAAACTTCCCACATTAAATTAAACCCTTTTTTGCTGATGACGCTACTTTAGTGGCACTAAATCAACACTTCAAATAACGAAACACCTTTTTCTCAAAGGCTGTAAATCTTGGCTATATCAAATAACCCTCTAGACGGCTCCAACACTCTTTAAAGCAAGCCAGAAGTTGACAAACCTTCTCCATCAACTTGCTTCATGCTACAAATACCACCCAACTCATACTACCATTTGAGATACCACATTTAAAGTGTTTATATTATTATGTGATGCCAACAATGATTAGGAAGTAGACGAAAGAAGAAAAATTGCAAACAGATCCTTAGGGTTGAAAAAACGAAGTTTGGAACTACAAATAGTTAAGAAAAGAGAAAGTTTTAACAATTAAAGAGTTAGTCAATCAAAAATTGGTTTTTTGGCACCAAGATACATGATAAAATTAAGGATTTAACCAAAAATGGCTGACATCTTTAAAAAGGAGCCGATAAATGAGATTCAAGCTAAGTTTACAAAAATGACTTAAGTAGTTTTCTTGACTTTTGGTTAATTATTCTACTGTTTTCATAATTTTTTATTTGTATCTCTTTTTAATTCATATCTGTGTTAAATTATGTTTTCTGATGTTTCTAATTTAATTTAATTTTGATTAATGTGGTCTTTTCTTTTAATTCTCTCCAGTCATTTTGTGTCATAGTCGCTTTTATAGCTGTATGATTTGTTACCTGCACCCACGTAATCAATGGAATAACTAAACATCGTAAGTAAATAAAAAACGTATATGTAAATTTGCAAAATTCTTTACTAGTAAAGTAATAAAGATGGCATCTTAAAGATGAATGTTGTTCAAATTTTATTTATACGCCTGATGTAATTTTAATTAGTGTAATCACGGCAGAGTATTATTTATTTTTATTTATATATATAAATGCGAAGGAGGGTGCCTAAAGAGAGCACATCTCTCTAACACACATTCTCACGAGTTTTCTATGGTTTTTCTCAGGAGTCTTATATGTCTCCACCTGGGGTCGAACCCGGTACTTCCGAGCTAGAAGGTAGGTGTAGTAACCGCTTCGCCACTAAGCAGGACATTATAATACTGCAACTTACTTTTGGATTATGTTTAAACTATGTTGTTGTTTGAACTTTTTATTTCAATATAGTTATAAACATTTGTGAATCCAACTTAAGTGGCAAATTTTGATTGATTTGGTCATTAGGTTGAAAATGTAAAAATACCCTTTACCATAATATAAATATTAATAAAACTTCTAATCTTCTTACAATTATAATAAAGTTGTAAACAACTTAATTTTGCTTTTAAAGTAAACTCAAAAGATTGACAAACTATTAGGTTAAAGAATTTTGATCTTAAATTCTTTTGATTGAGTAAATTTAGAAATAAATTGTTTAGTAGATTGATTGAAAGGAAATAACTATAATCTGTAAAATGATAAATCTTATTAGTAGATAAAGTGTATTTCTGAAAACTAAGATTGAAGTCTTTATTTGCTGAAAGATTATTTGTAAGAACCTCTTGAATCTAAAAGTGAATAAAAAAACAAAATATTTTCATTACTTTCTATAGAACTTCAAATAACCATTAGATACATTTTTCAATTTATTTTCTGCATATAATAAAAGAATCGATAAAATATATAAGACTTGATATTTGTTGAACTAAAGTCAGATCATCAAATATTCGAAAGTTTACAAATTATTTAGACATTGAGCATAAATAACTCAGTCACATCCAAGAAAATCTTTGGCGAATGAATATGGTCCAAATGTAGTTTCTTTTTTCAAGTCATGAACATAATACTCCGTGTTGAAAACAAAATACAGTTTATCAAAACCTGTGAGAAAATTACGTTAATATTATTTCATGACAGTTCAATTCATTTAAACTTTGACGAGTTTTTGTTTGCATTATCATTACCTTCCGAACGTTTTGTAAACATACTGTCTAATTTCTGTGGTGCATCATAAAATGTTTTAGCAAAGTAGCGGTCTCGACCTTTAGTTTTCCAGAATAATTTTCCTGCAAAGATTTCAGTTAGCAACTTATTTCTTCAAAGTCTCAGTAATTTTAAATGTCTAAGTTTCTTCAGTGAAGTTAATAAAGTATTTTGACAAATTCAAATATCTTATTTATCTGTTGAAAATTAAGAAAAAATGTAGCTATAAAAAATAAATGGTTACAAAATTATGTTTTTGAATCAATTTCATAAAAATATCCTTAAAATTTGATTATGATACCTTATTTACTTACCATCGTAAACAATAGTTTCATCCGTTTCTTCTATATATGCGGCTGCTTCAACTTTACTATTTAATCCAAAATTGCTGACTTTAGTTGGCCCCTTAATCAGTCTTGTGAAACGAAACTCTGATACAGTATCACCTTAATGATAATTTTATTCAAACACGGATTTAAATCAGTATAAAAACAATCTTATTGATATCAATGGTTTTTGATTGAATAAAATAACAAATGTTTTTGCTCATTGTAGACTGAAGTCATTTAGCAAATTGTTAGTAAACCCACTTTAGTATATTATAAAAGTTTTACATCAAGTTTTAAATACTAAATAAACAATAACTTGTAATTAAAAGTTCTCTAAATTACTTTCTTCAAAGATGATTAATTTAAAAAACAAGTCATCTTATCTACTACCTGCTAATATTTTAGTTACCAATCACAAGGTCTGTATGTACTAAAGTTATCTATAAGACTGGTTCTTATTTATTTAACGCTTGAGTTTAGAGTGGTTTTAGGTGACAAGTCAACTTAACCAACTTATTTACAAACTTTGAGAAATGTTCAACATACAAGTGCTTTGCTGAAACGTTAGGCTAAATTACTCAAGGAAATAGAAGATTTGTAATTTTACCATTAAATAGTTTGATACGATTTTTAGTTGGGTTTTCAAAAGCAGCTGTAACTTTTCCAGTAAAACTTCTAAAAAACCTCGTAATCCTCGTTGGTCCTCTGAAATAACTTGTATCTCGTATTTTCCTCCAATAATACATTCCCCTGTTTCCATCAAATACAAATTGTTATTTCTCTATATATCTTTATAAGTGTCTTCGACTAACAAACAAAACTCTGTTGTAATTTAAACTGAATTTTACTTACTTGAAAATAAAGAAATCTCCCAAAAAGTAAGAAACAGAATCATACGAATCAAGATTACAAAGTTTTGGAATTGGTTCAGCTGTAGAAGTTGTTATGGTGGGTTTAGTTGTAGTTGTTTTAGTCCCTTCTTTAGTATTTCTTGGTAACGATGAAGTAATAGTTTTTGAGGATCCACTTCTTCTACCTATATTTGAACATCTAGTTTTTGGCTATTTTCTATTTAAAGTTACTCACCATACAACTGAACAACCTCGTTAACATCGGGTTGTGGTAATCTAAACCCAGCAGTCTTGCGTTCTTTGTATTTTCTAAACATGATAGATTCTTTATCGTTACTGTGCTGCAAGCCTATTGAGTGACCAATTTCATGGACAGCCACAAGGAAAAAGTCGATCAATTCTATTTAATGAGAAATTAAAAAAAAAATTCTTTAGATACAAGAACTTTTTAACACTTTGTTTTAATTGAAAATGATTTCATTCTGATAAATGTTTCATAAATATTATAAATAATAAATTTTTATCACATTTGAGCAAATTTTGATAAATTTATAAAAGATAATTTATAACAGTTTTATCAAATCAAAAAATTTTATAAAAATTTTATAAAAATTTTCTTTTTAACACAGAAAAATATTTCTAACCTGATTTTCCTTTAGTATCATCTGACCAATTTTCATCTTCATCAAAATGAATATCACCATTTACAGGATAATATGCATGTGCAAGAACTCCAGAAGGTCCATCAAAAGGATATTTATGACAATCAAGATGATGCCATCTTTGAAATGAGATTTTAATATCTGCATTATAGTCTCTCCAAGTTTCCACGAAAGTTAACTGAATGTGTTCGCTCCATATATCAAAAGCTTTTTTCATCAACTCGCGTTGCTTGTTCCAATAAATTTTCGATGAAAAATTTATAAAACTTTAAAAAATGATTAAAAAGTTAATGTAACTCCACAAATATTACATATAATTAGACATTCTAATCACAAATTACTAACCTATAAGTAAGGACCTTTTTACGCCATACTACTCGAAGAGCAACAGGAACGTTATTACTCTTCGTAACCTTCAATTAATTTAAGAAATGAAATAATGAGCAACATTTAAAAACTTCCACTTTTAAAAACTATTTTTCGGTTACTTGTTTATAAAAGTAATTTTATCAAAGTTTTTTGAACCTCATTTTCAAAACCACAAAATGATTCGACGTTTTTTGATGCTGTTGTTTTGTTAAATAAATCTTTTTCTGTAGCTTCTAAACCTTTACTCTCAGCAGACGATATATTCAGTTGGTCATGATACTTCACCACCAAATTGTCCTTTTTCTTGTTCTTATGAGATTGAACATTATCCTTCAAAATCGTTAAAAATTAATTATTTTAAACTAATGAGTAATAAAATTTTTCTAAAATTTGTTATCATTATTTTAAATACTTCTTTTCTACAAATTATTAACGCGACTGTTTGCTAAGCTAACTCAGTGACGTTAATGTAAAACCTTACATTTTTTAATGAAATTGAATTGACAACAGCGCACAGGGCAATGATTAGAATAAATCGTTTCATAGCTAAGTTAAACTGCCGAGTTACTTTGTAGCAGATTATGATTTACTTTTCTAAATTCATTGCCTTTTATACTAAATGAAAGTTCTATTTTTATGAATATTTAAATAGTAAAACAACGAATGAAAAATTTTGTAGCATAAATAGAAAAAAAAGTTTAGTAATTCTAAAAATAAGCATATTAAACTTTTTGGTAAATTATAAACAATTCCTCTGAAAGCTACTTATGAGCCTAATGAATAGTTTTTTTTCTTAATTTCTTCTATTTTAGTTAACTAACTCATATTAAACTCTGAATTAGTTGTTAAACTATTTTCTGATTTTAATTTATTTTCACAGTACAAAGTATCTTATTTGAATAAATTTCTATAACCAAAGTTAGTCAAGCATTTTTAAGTGGAAATTTACAGAAAATTACTAAAGTAAAAAATATAATCACATAATTTATTGAAAAATGGTTTATTATTTATAAATAAACTTTTTTGAATAACTATTATAACTTACTAAGATAAAAAAGATTAAAAGTAAATAATGATTACTGAAATGAACTTATTTTTATTCTAAGCAAAATTGTGCAAAAATCTTTTTTTTGTCTCCAGAATAAAGATTCTGAAATAGATTTCTCTGTTTACATCAATTTGTTATCAATTTATTTTTTTTCAGACAACAAAAATTTGAATATAATAAAATTCAGAGTTATAATGAATGTTTAACTTAAAAATAAAATTTGAAAGGTATGTCTAATAAGCAACTAGTAAGGAACTGTAGTGACCAGTTTAGATAAAAAATAAACTTTTAAAAGTTATTTAAATAATATTTGTCGAATAATATCATAAAAAGTATTTTTAAAAATGTCTTTGGTAAAAAAAATAGTTTTTGATTTTCTTTTAAGTCTTAAATTTAATTTTTAAACTTAGTCAAGAGCTTAAAACTTTGTTTAAAATTTCAGTTGAAAGAGTGTGATGTGTCGTATGGAGAGCTTTAGAAAGGTAAATGTAACATCGGTCGTCCCTACCTTAAGTATACACACCCCTACTATTATCATTTGTTCAGTCCTAGCATTAAAATAAAAAATAGTTTTTGTAAATTTTGAAAGATATCTAGAAACATTATTAGCTAAACTAAACCTAAATGTTTGACTTTCGATTATTTTTTGCAATAAAAAACTTGTTTTAAAAGCTGGGTATCCGTTGCTATACAAACCTTTTCCATAAGCATACCCCAAATCTGTCATCATTTCCTTTTTAATGGATGCGTCGATTTAATGATCGAACTTGTCCTAAAGCTACTTAATCAAGTTAAAACTGATTTTTTGGATTCTTAAGGGGTAAAAATTTTCTACATTTTTAAATCTTTATTGAAAACAAGACACAAAATAAAACAATGTTTGAATAAAAGAACTAATAATTATTATGCGGAAATTCAACAGTCAAAAAACGGTTTTCTGTTTTAAGATCTATTTGCAAAAATTTAAGTTATCTAAAAGCTCATAATTTTCATTAAAATTTCTTGATAAATTGTGATATTATTACTTATTTCATATTATTAGCTCACATACAAAAAGAATTCAAAACAAAACTTTATTTTCTACTCAAAAATAAAACTAACTTTTACTAATAATCAGTACATAAATGTAACATTGAGCTTTTTAAAGTTACTTTTTGAAATATTTTAGAGTTTCTATTTAGTCAAAATTATCTGTAGATAAATGCAATACGATCAAAAAATCTCAATTCCTAAAATAATACTTTTTAAAGCAAAACAAAAACTGCTCGCCACTAAAAGTTTTTAGATTTACATACATTTCAAGGTTTTGAATACTACCATCGCCACGCGTAATTTTACAAGAATTATTATCCAACATTTGTTCAAAAAAAGTCGTTAAAATATTCATTGTATTTCTTAGGTATGAAACTGGTTTTTGATATTGGTGAATCTAGTCAATGGAATTGTCCTTCTAGAACTTTTCCTAAGTGTGGAAGCTGGTCTCATAGTATCATTAACAATAACAGATGAACTATCTACGATAGCAGCCTTCGAATGTAATGAAAACACGTTTCGTCGTTGCCTTGTCTTTTGACAATTCCTTTAAAATATACAATCGGTTGCGCGTTGCATCATTTAAACTTAACAGTATAACAAGTTAAATTATCCTTAATGAACTACAATTATGTATAAACTATAAACATATAAATGTGCTAGCCGTGAAGTTTAAATGTACATTCTTGCTAAGAAAAAAATCATACAACAAGAAAGGTCTATAGAAAGTATGAAGATAGAAACATTATTGGTCTTTTAGTATGGATGTGTTTGATTAATTTGTATAATATGCCAACGCATATTATGCCGCAATTTTTTTTCAAGTTATTGAGGTTCTTGGTTGAAAGTTGAACCTTTAAATTTCTTAATCTTTTCTTCTGTGCTGACTCTGGTTTAGCTCTCAAAATTCTTTTTCATAAAGATACACTTTCTGAATATCAATTTTGGTTTCTTCCTGAAAGATCTTCCAGTGATCAGCTGTCTCCCCCAGTAGCTATGTTTCTGATTAAATGTTGTAGCAGCTAATATCTTTTATACAGATATACGCAAAGCTTTTAATTCAATTTGACATCGAATTTTGATTATTCTTTTTACTTTTCTTTCAGAAAATTTAACGTTTACCCTCCTTTTTAACAACCATTAAAAAGCATGTTTTTCAATTTGGTAAGACCAGGTAAAGAGGTGCATTCCAATAGTGTATGAAAGGACAGTAAGCTGTGTGTTGAACTCGAGAAAGCTATAAACTAATGATTGGGAAAGTGTCTGTCAAAGGCGTTAAGTGTTGGGCCTTTATCATGTACATCAACAACAAAATATTCACTCAAGATTCTGTAGTTTATGATGATAGTGTAAGATTAAATTGATGGAGGCTAATCTTGTGTACGTTTGAGTCCGCTACCAGGACGAAAAAGATTACAAGCTTTCGTTAAAATATATATCCAAGTTCTATAACATATTGGTATGAAAGCAAAATTTAATTTTTTCGTCAACCTTGTTCTAAGCAGAAATTTTTACGCATCCTTTTAAGGTACTTAATTTTCTTTTATGTATCAAATTTTGCAATATACCGAAGATATTTTGAATAAAGTTCTTGTTTGTAACCTTAGTAACAAATAAAAAGTTGAATGAATTTAATGGAGGAAAATTTATTTTAACATTTTGAAAATTTATTTTAGTTGAATAAAAAGAGTTCAATCATCTAAAAATATAAAGAAACCTTCTACATAAATAATATAAATGATAATTTATTACTTTTGGGGTTAACAAAACTGTCAAGTCGCTTTTTCAGTTTTCTTAAAATGGATTTCTAAATAATTGAATTTTTAGATAAACAACAAGCAAGTTTTTCATGGGATTTCTTTTATTTGTTTTTATATTTTTATCAATTTTTGTAAAAAGTAAACTGAATGTTAGAATATTTCAAGGTTAATAAAGTTTATGAGAAATTTGATTTATACATTTAATCATGTATTTGTTTATATTATTTTTGCTTCCTTTAGTTTATTGTTTCATGTTGTTTTTTGTATTTTTTATTTTGTCATGGTTTTACTGTTAAAAAATTTTATCAAAAATATTTTTTTTAGCATTAAAAAATATTTGAACTAAAAGTGGTAAAATGCATAAGTTTTAGTCTAAACCAGATTATTCTAAATTATTTTATTATTTTTAAAATTGTTCTGAAATGATTTTATCTAGTATTCAATTTTGCTTCTTTGGTTAATATTATTATAAATTGAAAATATTTTGATGTGATTCAATTATATTTGCTCTGATAAAATATAAATGAAATTGAATTTTATTTTGGAGAATAAGAAATAAATGTTATTGTTATTATTGACCTAAATTAAATCTTAAAAATTTATTTTATGTTTGTCTTATTTCTTTTGATGAATTATTTATCCCAATTAATAATGTTTTAATTTTTAAAAATTGAATAAAAAATATTTCTGTTGAGAATTTATTTTTAATCATTATTCTATTTGATTATAGAATTTAGTTTAAAATTTAAAAAAATGTCAAACTATAACAAAAAAGAATCTTATTTTACTGCTTTGATGGGAATATTGCAACAAGAAGGAAACTTAGAAAGTTTTATGGATATCATTTTTAGTTTTTTAAGGGAAAAAACAGATTTTTTTTGGATATTGACAGAAGAATCACCAAATGTTGGATTTCCTGAAGGCATGGCTGAAAAGTTATTACTTAATGTGAATCAAAATCTTTCAGCTTTTATCTTCTATTTTATGAATTAAATCAAATAGTTTGTTTTTATCTTTTGTTAAAGTTATAATAAAATGATTTTTAGGGTATTTTTAAACTTAAATATAAACATGTGAAAAATTATTAGATAATATATAAATATATATTTTATACAATATTCAGAATGTTCAGTTTTCTAAGTGTTTTTAATGATTTTAATATTTCAAAAATATTTTTATTATTTGAACAAAAATCTTTTTTATGTTGAACTTTCCATTAAATTATCTTTTAACAATAATTTATTTTCATTTTTTAAATACTTTTATTTGATTTGTTATAAAAGTTTAATTAAATTCATAAAAAGTGTTAAAGGGTTTAACTTAACTTAATTTTAAAAAGTTAAGTTTTATAGTTTTTATTTCTATTTTTTTTTCTAGTTTTTCAAGAATCACCGAGAAATTGCTCAGAAGAATGTTGCTTTGCAAAAACTGATGAAAGGTTTTTTATATTAAGATTTTTCTAAAACTTTCAACTTTAATTACTTTTGTTTTATAGAAAAGAAGCCTTCAATGAAAGAAGATAAACCTAAAAAATATCATGAAAAGATCAAACAAAAAACTGTTGAGACAAAACAACCATCTAAACCTTTAACGTTTGTTTAGTTTTGCAATCTAACTGCCATTGATTATATCCAAAAAATCTGACTTATCTTGTCCACAATAACTAATTTTATGATTATCAATTTTGATCCTCCAGTGATCAGCTGTTGTTTTGTCTCCACCAGTAGCTATATTTCTAAGCAAATAATTTAACAACCAATATCATCTATAAAGACAACCACAAAGCCTTTGACTCAGTTTCACATCTCATATTAGCAAAAACTCCCAGAAAGTTTAACATTAACCTCTGTCTTAACTCTTGCATTGAACAATTTCGTAAAGATCTCTATACTTTGTCATCAGCCATGTATTGAGTAAAATAAATGAATAATTCGATTTAATTGATTTCAGTCAAAAGCAATTTCAAGCAAACCCAGATAGTTTTAATGGAGCTGTACGTAATAATTACAGTTGGTCTCAAAGTTATGATGATGTGGATGTTAAGATAAAGATTCCTACTCACATACAAAAGGCTAAACAGGTTTTGTAGAAGCTTTTTTGGGTTGAAATTTTATTTTTAATGTTTAGGTTCACGTACATATCAGAAAGAAACATTTAAAAGTGAATATTGAACGAAATGAAGATGATAAAACCTCCATAAGTCTAATAGATGGTGAATTAGATGAAGAAGTGAAACTAGATGAAAGTATGTGGAGCTTAGAGAAAAGTAAAGATATACAAGTAAGATTAAGTTTAGATACTCAAGATTCATTTACATTTGGATTGTCTTAAAGATTACTTTAACTAAACTGAAGCCTATCTGGTGGAAGAAGTTAATAGTTGATGAGGAAAACATTGATATTGAGAATATCTCTGCTGAAAGGAGCGCTGCAGATTTAACCGAAGAAGAGAACGCAGTTTTAAATAAATTGAAATTTGATGCAAACCAGAAACGACTCGGAAAACCACAAAGCCACGAATTGGTTAGTTTTGTGAATATTTAAACTTATAGTTTTAGAAACTCTTCTTTTTTCTTCAGAATGTTCATGAGATGTTAAAGAAAGGATGGAATAATGAAGGTTCCCCTTTTAAAGGGCAAAAATTTGACCCAAGAATGTTTAATATAAGTCAATAATCTCTTTCTCATTAATTGAAATAAATAAATATTTGAACAAAAAAGAATTACTTGTTTTGTAAAATTATAAAATTGAATTTTGCTTTCAAATTAACAAATTTGGGTCTAAATAAGACAAAGAATTATAAGGAAGGTATTATTAAACAAACAGAACTGGCAATTAATCACTGAACTCACATCTTCTTTTTTTAAACTCTTTCCGCACATAAGTGTGAATACCAAAGGTATCAATCTACAGAAAACCCATCATCAAATCTCACAAGCGTCAAAAAGACAATTCTTCTATCACATTAAATATGTTCTTCAACGCATGGTCAATTATTAACAAAATTTTCCAATTGATAGACACTATTATTTAGTTATTTACTAGTTATTTAATTAGATAAATTTAAAGGTCTTATCTACGTTCATATAAACATTAATCACTGAATAGTGCATTGCTATATCTGCTTTAAGCCAAAATGCTAGAAGCAAGTGAGCCCTCAGTACCTTCAATCACCAAGCTCAAGATTTGTTTGTAAGACAAGTTATTA